>JAHRHJ020001275.1:0-27439 GCA_019776745.2 Taxus chinensis
AAAGTTTGGCCAAAAACCTAAAAAGTAAAAGATGCCCCCGGGAGCTCCTGTCAACCAACCAAAAGTCGTGCCAGGTCCCAAGTGCGGGGCACGGGGGGAAAGTAGGGAAAAATGAAAATTTTCCCAAAGAGTTTTTAAAAAGGTCCAAAAATTTCAAGGAAAGCCGCGGAAAGGTGGAAGGAGAGAAGATTGCTAAGTGAACCAAACATGACACGTGGGAATCTTGACAGGCGAAAGCCATGGAAATTTTTCAAAAAAATTTCCAAAATGCAAAAAGGTCAAATTTAAAATTTTTTGCACGACATCCGTTTTTGGGCCGTAGTTTGCTAAAACGCAGACCTTCATATTCTTTTGATCCAGAGCTCAGATTTGCACGTTTATTCATATTTGGAAAGCTTATGAAATTCTCTTACAGGGATTTCATGATCACATTTGAGTTGGGTCAGTTCAAGAGAAAAATTTAAAAAATGACTCTGGTACGTGTTCCAGGGTAGATAGAGAAATGACTTCAGTGACTAAATTTAATGAGATGGGCGCACTCTCCTCCAATTTGGTTCAAAAATGAGTTAGGTAGGGTTGGTAAGGTCCTCCATGTGATTTGATGCTTTCATCAATGAGGAAAGGGTCCCACCATTTGTACATTCTCTCTCCGGGCTCGACACATGCAATGTAAAAGCCGATTTGGCTCATTCTACAGGGGGACACACTTTGCATAGCAAAAAACTTCTATTTCACTAAAGCAGGTGATTGTTGCAAGAATAAACCTTTCAAATATTGTAACGGGTTATACCTCTCTGAGGTTGTACGGCAGTGGTTTTTTGACATTCGAATGATTTTAATAATTGCAGCTTTTGTGAATGGTTTCAGTTCATTTGTTGTATTATTTACTTCATTTCAGATCCTATATTAGATCTATCAGCCTAGTATGTTTATGTTGCAAATATTGGTTTGTGTATATTCTGCATGATAAAACTATTTTAACCCCACTCCTTTTGGTGCATCACCAACTTTAGTTAGTTTAATTTTGCATTTCTATCCCTGTCGCCTTGAATGTGAGAGTAGGATTAGGATCTGACCTATGTAGTTTGCCAAAATAGACAAATCAGAGGAGTTTGAGGAACCAACATCTAATCTGAGATTTACTCTCTCCGAGTTTCACAAGTCCCACAATTGGAGAGAGGTTATCCATGTTGTGCCAATCACCTTCGGAGGCCTAGAGGAGGATCAACCTAGAAAGCGATCACGTAAAGGGGTGCTGTGATGTTGATAACACTAATTCTGCTGCATCTAACCTGTATATCCACCACAAAACTATAGCCTATACCATAAGGGACTTGTTACTAATCTCCGCCAACCAATCTAAGCCCGATCGCTAACCACATAGACTACTAATTCCTGAGAGGGTGTTTTTTTTTTAATGCCTCCTCTGGGGGAATACCACCTCTACACTATTGATACCTTCTCACCCCACAAGAGATGGGCTAGGAGGGAATCTACACAAACACCCCAGCTATGACATCCCTAAATGATGTTTTTCTTATGGCCACCCCACATCGCACCAATATACGTATGGGGGACTTGATTGGCCACCTATGTAAATTTGAACCTTCATCCAAGCCCAACCATTTTTTTCTGAATTACACTCCATTACCACTGAATGATGTCACGCAACACTTTCCTCCACTGGGTGCATGGAAAGGATTGGCCTCAATTTTACAAACAGCGGCTTCTCTATCATTTCCGTATACGCTGCATAAACACAAGTGAACATAGTGGAATGGTTTTTTGCCTTACCCTTAAGAATGTTGCAGTGCACTCATCCAGGATTGGAATATTCCCATAGTCAGTCACACATTCCATCTCAACCACGGATTCCATAGAGCCCGAATATATTCACCTAAAAACAATTTCATACACACCATTTCATTAGACTGCCTACCTATCCATTGTTGATGGTGAATCTCACTCTCTCTCCCCATTCAGATCTGACATGAGGATGACGATTTAAACCTTCATTAGAGGCATTCAATGTCAAGATGATGAGTCTATCCTCACCTACGGTTGCAGATCTCTTATTCATCGGTGGACCCTTGAGATGTAAAACATGTTGAATGAATCAATCATCAAAATCAACATAAACACTTAGGACGACCGCCACATTCAAATATAGCCAATCCGAAGACGCTACTGAATCGAATCCTTCACCTCTTTACTTCGGAACCCTGACAACCACCATTTCCTATAATATGCCAATATTCTGGTATGGACCAAAAATTGTGGTCCACAATATTATAACAATTACTGATTGCCAAACCATAACAAAAAGTGTGGAAAAAGGGAGCCCCACATTTTCTCTTCTTATGCGTCAAAATAAGAACTAAGTGTCCTCTCATTTTCTTCATTCTACCCTTATTATCCCTAAGGAGTTATAACATCGGTCTTGTCACAAATGCACATGGGGACATCAAATTGTATAGAATTTTTTGACCCAACTTCACCTATTCCCCAAAGCTAATTTTCCACCTACCAGGAATGACCAACATGTTGGTCTCACTGCTATAAGCCAGGAAATGTTATCACCTGGGGGTTCTCGAGAATAATCAAATCGTACTAAGACTCTGGAGGTCCCACAAAAATGTATTCATCACCTCTGGGGACATTATAATATCGAGTCATGGCTGATCTTCATGAGTTAATCAGAGATCCATTCTGCTATCAGGTCAATGGCTTAATTCTTTACTATGGGAGACATTTCTACTATCAATTCAGTGAGCCATGGCGTAATCTTCATGATATCATGCATCGTATACGGAAATACGTAGATGATTATCTAGCCAAATCTAACAGAATTTCACACATAACAGTCCTTAAATTTCATATTTGAATGTTCATCAAGTATGTGTGCATATTAACCACAGCCTTGCATCTTTGAGTAGTAATTCTTGAAAACTCCTAAGTTTCCATTTTATTTTTGAATGGAATACCAATTGGGATCTGCTAAAGTCAAGGCTATTTTGAAAGGGCTCCCCACTAATCTCCATAACTCCAAGCCTAGCCGGAAGGAAAGTGTGGAATCATTGCACTTATCTAAGAACTCCTACTAGTTTCAACCATTTCATCATCTCTCAAGAAAGATGTGTCATTCAAATGGGATGACGACTGCATAACAGGCCTTGGAGGCCTTAAACCCATACATGCTTTAACCACCGGTAATAAGTTAATCCGAAATAGGACATACTTTTAACTTCTAATATTCCGCCACTTAACCATTATTTGGGGGCCATGCCCAATAATTGCGATGAGAAAACATAGAGAATAGTGAAAGGTATACATAATATACCCTTTAGACTACGAAACTAGATTTACCCATGCTGAAAAATTGTGCTAGCTTAGTTTTCATTACCACAAAAACGCCAACCACTACCTACTCAAGTTAGAATAAAACCAGTCTCCATTACTAATACTGACCCATTCCACTATATATAATGAAAAAAACATCAAACTCAATGTTTTCACATTGGCTATGTGCTGTCAATATTCGACTTGAATTCATTCATGAAAAGCCATAAGGGTCAGGTGTTTTAACCCCAACTAGTGATGTAAATATTACAGGATAAACCATTTGACGTCGCTCTCCCCCAAGGGGGGCCGGATTCTATAGCTGCCCTTCCCTAGATGAAACCACTACCAAATGACACTCTTATTTGATGGATCCCAAGTGTAAGCGTGGGGGTGAGGCTGGTGTTATCCTCATTCCTCTTGATGGTGAACCTTGCCTTTGTCTTCAAATCAATTTTGATTGGCAAAAATATTGTGGACTATGAAAGCACTCGTCCAGGTCCTAGGATCTACATATGGCTTGATGTTAAGGACAAATGTCAGTATGTTTTGGTTTTGATTTCTTATTAGTCCCTTAACCACTGGCACATGGTATATACCAGTGTCGTATGAAAATAGTCAACAGTATACGCATCACATATACATACGTTTGACTCCTTGACCATTATGCCTTCAAAAAAACCACCCATTATCTACCAATAAGTTTGCAGATACCATGGGCCTGATTGGCTTCTTAGAGACCTACTTTCCTTACGACTATAAAATATTTGTCACCATACAAAGGCTACAATCACGTCTTATTTACTCGTAAATTTACTTCGTAGGAAAAAGTTTCCCCTGACCCAGTTGACCTTTGGTGATAAGAAATA
Source organism: Taxus chinensis (assembly GCA_019776745.2). Taxonomy (NCBI): domain Eukaryota; kingdom Viridiplantae; phylum Streptophyta; class Pinopsida; order Cupressales; family Taxaceae; genus Taxus; species Taxus chinensis. The sequence goes on from JAHRHJ020001275.1 coordinate 4,209, forward strand.
TGCAGAATATTTCCCTTTACGTTTTACCATTGATATCTCATCGGTAAAAAAGTGGACAAACAGCCTTTCTTAAAAAGGTCTCAATGGTTATGTCATCGATGACATTCTCTTACGATTGCCTTACGAGTTCTAAAATTCTCTACGACATTTAAGGAAGTCAATGATGGAATTTTTGGAGGTAGTTTAGTGGTTTATCCTGCAAAAAAACATGAATTCACCTAGGCCATTATTGGCCACTAAACCATCACTATTCGATTACATCAAAAACATTGCATGATAATGCTAACAGCATGCAAATCTCCAAACACACATCGTCAGGCCTTTACAGGGTCACATAGACCATTGGCTTTCTATCATGGGTTTGTGATATTTTCGGGTGAAATCAACCACATTCTCACAATGCACCAGGATCATAACTACCGAAATAATTACACTAAATGGATTAGAAGCCATTCCCTTCTTCTACACACATCTGAGAAAATATTGTAATTCATCAACCATACATCATTTGTCATTGTGGTGTTCCTTAGCACTGATAATGGAAAAAAAAGTCCAAAAAACAAAACCCTATGAAAACTTGTGTTATTTTGGCATCCAACTTAATTTAATCACATACTTATACCTGGAAAAACCAATGTCAAGAGAAATCAACCACTTCACAACTTGAATCAAATTTTATGGAAGTAGCAAAGATAGTCGAAAGGGATTGGAAAACGCCACATTCCTTTCTCCTTATGGGTTCTCACCCACTAGTATTCAACAGCATCAATTAAGCATCCCCTTTTCTATGGTCTATGGTACCGAGGATGTCTACCTCTCGAAGGTATAGATTCCATCTCTCTGCATATCAATATAAGACTGCTCAACGACGAGACTTTCAAAAAAGGTCATTTGGCGCAACTTGAGTTATTAGATGAATGTTGTGCTCAATTTTCTTGACCATTCTCCCAATTACAAAAAAAAAACTATCAAACTGGCCTATGAAAAATGTGTTCATGAATGAACCTTTCAGGGTTGTGACCTTGTTTCAGTAGGAAAATCACCAGGGTAACAAAAAAAGAAAAAGTAAAGGGGGTAAATTTTCCCCTACTTGGCCAAACCCTAATTGTTTACCCAGGGTATGATCAGTCATTATCATTTATCTTCACTCAAAGGTACATGACCCCCTTAATGCCTTGCATCTTCAACCATTTTATTGTTGATATCAAGTCCTATATCACTTTTTTTTAGTTTATCACTCGTCCCTTAAGTGTTGTTCAGCTTCCATATTACTCGTTTTGAAGATCCGTGGCTAAACAAGAATAATGTGATTACCCATCACCATTGTAGCCTTTGTCTTCAATAGAGGAGTTGACACACCTCTACTCATAACCGGATTCTCATGGATTAAAATTTAATCTAGTCAAGATGGAACCTCATGATCGTTCATAACTCAAACCACCCCCTACCATAGTTAACTATTGTTGTACATGGTTTTTTGCTCGTTTCCAAACACAGAGATACTTCATTTAGTCGTGTACATGCCTTAAACGTCCAAACAAACAAGGATTGTAAACTCTGAGTCAAAATTCGAGTGGAAATATGAATCCTGCATAAGGGATATATCTCACTCTAATTCCACCACTATACATATATTGCTCCCTTAAAGGCCACTATATCATGTTAGAGTCACAAATTCAATAAAATTTCCAAAAGCTTCCTGCATCGATCAATGTTATTACAAATAAAACAAATGGAAATTGCTATCTTGATCGGGGTTTCTTATTCCAAAAGACACGTTATCGTTACACTAGAGTTATGTTAAACTTAAACAAACATTTCACCTCCTTTCCTTTTTAGTGCCTAATTCCCCGTTCCTCAAAGGAAACCTTGCAACAACATGAAATTTGGTTGATTTATGCACTTATCAACCCAGAGACGGTCCATTATACAACTTATTTATTTTATGTTCAAAACCCTCGAGGAGATGGTTTACTATTAGGGTCTGATCAATTAAGCGGATATTTTACCACTTTTACATTCACCTCCTCATTACTTATTATTATCCTCTACATGACCCGCTCATTGACAACCTATATTTAACAACCAAGCAAGTCTATGCTTGTGGCCTCAGCAAACCATTGCCTGGTGAACTAACTCAATCATGCCTATGACCTACAATCAACCTTATTGTGACTAAACTCAATCATTCCTCTGACCTACATAAACCAGCTCATACTTATAAACCATTCTTCGACTTCATAATTATGGGAGAACTAACATCGCCTGAGGTACTTTTTGCTATGCACTATGTAGGTTTAGCACTCTAAGGACATGGGGACATCAGAGGTTAGGTCAGCCATCTACCCTAGCCCTTCTCCCTTTCCCGTTATTATTACTAGTCGACCTGGTGGTTCATTTATATCTGAGAGCGAGAAAATTAAAACCTAATAAGCTAAATCATACACATTTTATTACATCATCAATTACCATTTATCATGTTCACATGTCCATTATGGCACCAATTTGGAAATTAAAATACCCATACCCAGTATATATATTAATATTTGTCTCGTCATTACAAAAACTTGGAGGATATTAACTTGATCCTAACTCAACCATGCATAAACCACCCTCACTCCATCAGCCTAACTTGAATAACTCAACCATGACTAAACCGACCTGACTCCATAATTAATGCCTAACGTGGACCTAACTCATTATGCCTACATCACTTGATCCATCATGCCCTAATTTATCGACTCAACCATGCCTAAACAGACCTGACTCCACCATGCCTAAACAGAACCGAATCCACCATGCCTACACGACATTGGACTCTAAGGCCTAATACCTTGATTTCCAACCGTATATATAGCAATAAAATTACAAAAAGAAACAAGTATTACTATACACCTACAATCATCATGAATCGAAAATTCTATCTACAAATACAGGTGAGCATATGATACAAATACTTAATCACAATCTCTCAAATTTCCATAGAAAACCTGTAAATCTTGCACACAAGCTAGTAAAATTCCAAAAATATGTCAAAAAACATGGATCCCAATACAAATTACTAGCGCAACCCACCGATATCATCCTTGTCTACATCAGTCTCCTTCGTATCCCTCCAGTGGGGTTTCCCTACCAACCTCTCTCCACCTACCCTGGAATCTATATTTTGATGGTATTCACATGGATCTTGGAATCCATGCAATTGGTAGTCTTGACTTGAACTATCACAGGGCTAGCCACCCCCCGGTAAGTCTCTACATATGCGGTATGCAAACCCATCCTCTCAACTTGAGGCTGTTTATGCTCTATTACTCCCCATAGGATAAAAAATCTCTACCTGCGGCCATTGCCCAGGAGCTGATCTTGATAATACCTCACTCAACTCCCCTAAGGCACTACCTCAACTACCTATAGGTACTTTCTATGGTGGTGTCATGGTATCGGCCACTTTTTGTGAACCGTCTCTCAGGACCACTATCCCATAGTACCTATAAGAGGGACCTGTTCATGGCTGTATTTCAACAATCAAATGCTATTAAAATTATTGTATCCCAAATTGACCTTAACCCCTCCTTCTTACTGGCCCCTCACCTGGCTTCTATTTTACAATCGTTACCCTAACCAAGTTCCCATTACCAGTCCAGACCTCTATCCCTTTCATCCTAATCAAACCAGATTACTCCTGCCATCATCAATCCATCTAACCTTCAATGGATTTCCTTGTACTGACCGATGTCGGTGTGACACCAACCGACTCAGCCATTACCTGCACTGGTGTAGTCACAGTACTGTGCACGTCCAAACCAGAAACCCCAATTTCCTACCTAATTTCTTCCCCCATTTTTCCCTAGGAACCTCCCCAGAAAACCGCACCAATCTCCCCAATGCTCTTTCCCCTACCTATGACCTTTTCCACCCCCTTCTTTCATTTTACCAAAATCACTTAATTTTAACCTCAGACTCACCCCTTTACATTTCCTTCTTCCTAATCAATAACCATGAAGGACTAGATATACTCGTATACATTGTCACCTCCCGTAGGTGAAGCATGCTAACTGATGTGTGGTGGTCCAACCCAAACCCGTCCTACTTCTGCAATGTCAAAATTATCTCAAACCTCTCGACAAATAACCTCCCTCTACTTGATCTTGTGGACCATCTACCTGGCTCTCCTCAAACAATACTCTCCACCTTTTTAGATCGATACAACCCCACAGAATTTCCTATCAACAAGGCGATCGGAGCAGTGGAGGAAAGGGTGAGATTTTTTTTAATGTTTTTCCGAGTTTCCAAAGGTGAAGTTTGGAGCGTTGGCCCAAGCCAATAAAAAGAGGACACGTGTCCTAAGGAGAAGGGGAGTGCGGAGCTTGGGGAGGGCTTGGAGAATTTGGTAAAAGTTTTGGCTAAAAAACTAAAAGGTAAAATATGCCCCCGCACCCCTGTCAACCAACCAAAGCATGCCACGTGTCCCCAGTGGCGGGGCACGGGGGAAAAAATGGAAAATTTTCCAAAGAGTTAAAAAATGTCGAAATTTCAAGGGAAAGCCCGCGGAAAGGTGGAGGAGAGAGAATTGCTTAGCGAACTAGCACCTGACACATGGCATCCTACCGCTGGAGCGCGGAAATTTTTCAAATTTTTTTCCAAAATGTAAAAAAGGTCAAAATTTAAATTTTTTTGCCCGACATCCGTTTTTTGGGCCGTTTTGCCCTACAACTTCAGACCTTCATATCTTTTGATCCAGAGCTCGGATTTGCACGTTCTTCATATCATTGGAAATCTTATGAAATTCTCTATAGGATTTCATGGTCAATTTTGAATTTTGGTTTAGTTTCAAGAGAGAAAATTCAAAAAACGGCTCTGGTACGTGTCCATGGGTAGAAATGACCTTTCAACGACCAAATTTAATGCAGGATGGGTCGCATTCTCCTCCAAATCGGTCAAAAATGATAGGGTATGGGTTTGTAAGGTCCCCCATGCCGTTTTAATGCATTTGCAGTCAATGAGGAATGGGTTCCCACGTTTTGTATGTTTTCTCTCTCCTGGGCTTGACCCATGCAATGTAAAAGCCAGATTTGGTTCATTTCTTCAGGGGGAAACACTTTTTGGCATAGAAAAATTCTTCTTTCACTCCAGCAAGTGATTGTTGTAAGAATCAGACCTCTTCAAAGATTGTAACCGATTTTATACCTTTCTGAGGTTGTAATGCAGTGGTTTTGGTACCTTGAGAAGCCATCCATGAAGGAGTAGACTTCATGCCCAGCCACTCCCTCTAAAATTTCTTTAGTAAACGAGGTAGGGAAGGGATCAATGACACATACTGCATTTAGGTCCATATAGTCAACACATATCCTTATCCTCCCGTCCTTTTTGATGCTAATGACCATTGGGCTTATCCATTCTGATTCTTCCACCAGCCTCAATGATGCTTGGTGCTATCATTTTGTCTATCTCCTCCTTGGCCCATACGTGCAAAATTTGGATTCATCCAATATGGACTCTTCCAGATTGGGCACGCACCTTCCTTCAATTTTATCTTCATCTCCCTCAAGCAATGGTGGACGCATTTGAGTTCATGATACCCGCGAGGGAATAAATCCTGGAATTCATGTAACAGATCAATGATCATTGAGACCTCCTTTTCTGACCAATATTATCTAATGATTACTTCCTTGGGTTCTGTCTCTAACCCAATGTTAACCTTCTTCATTTTTAAGGGCTCATGGTAAGCGCACATCGTTTCATCAGCTCTATCTATAACATCGTGCATTCCTATAGAGTGGTTAACATCTAGAATCTCCATTTCCTCCCCATCTATGACATAAACCAATCTTTCCTTTTTCCTTTTCTATGCATGCTTGCTCAAACTACATCTCCTCTGACTCGTCCTCATCAAAATGTGCCTCTAAACTGGGCTCTCCTAGCAAATATAGTGTTTGTCTTCTGTCATGGCACTATCTCCCATCGTAAGGTGCTTGATCACTTGCAATGCCTTATCCACTGATGGATTTGCGCTCCGATATTCAAAATCTTGGATGAGATCAATTGTCAGCTCCTACCCATTTCCTATCTGTCAACGGGTTTCTAAATGGATATACCATGCACACGCACAACCTTATAATGTGGAATACAACTTATGTACCCATAATGATGGTGGGAAGGCTTCTACACCTCCTATCCAAGCCTTCTCACATGTTTGGATATGAGATGAAGTGGTCTCTCTACCATGGTAGTCTTGAATGATCGTGGGCATGTTGCTCCTAGAAAAATTTATAGAGAATGTGATTTTTACCTTGCACCACTCCAGGAGGCTCCCCCGATGTGTAATCCACCAACGTGCTGCAATCCTGAGTAGGCTATAATTGAGCATCCCTCTTCTTTCATCCTCATTTTTCCACTGAGATTCCATTTCCTATAGGAAAATCTCAGGAATACTGCCCCCCAGAGTAGCTAGGAAACTTCTTTCCTCCTAGGCACTTGACTGAGCATGCCTTTTTCACCCTTGTTACAGGTTCTTTTAATTATCACCCAATTAACTCATAGGTCCCGTGCACCCAATTTTGACACACCACTGCTAGTGGTATCACTCATGGACTGAGTGTCTTCAAATTGGATGACCCCCTCCATGGGGTGAATTACCTCAGGATCTCTAATGGAGTGCACATAGATTCTATCAAGGAATTCTTCTCCCAATGGCTCTGTGTAGGGCACTGACTTCCCATCTGTCAAAGGGATGACCACCCATTCTTCCTTGTTTTTGAAACTGATATATCCTTTGTTAAACCTTATGTCAACATTATTCTTATAACACCATGGGTGCCCAAGCAATGCTGGAAAATTTGTCTTCCTTGGCGAGTGCCAAGACTTCAAAGTCTCCAGTGAACTTGGCCCCTTGAATGGTGATCATTGCATCCTTCAGGACTCCAATGGGCATTGCCTTAGTCTTGTTCACCATATACAACACATTTGAAGATGGCTGCAATGTGGGCCTTCCCATCTGATGCCATAGGCATCTAAGGTAAGAACATTCACCTCTGACTCCCGTGTCAATGAGGATATTTGCTCAGAAACCATCCATCAACAACCACATTCAGAGTAATCTCCTTATCATATTCAAGGGTGTGAGGAGAAAGGTTTTCATGAAAAACCTGTCTCTCGCAATCTGCTCTGGTGCATGGTACCTTCTCCCTCAGCCATTCTCCCAGAAAGGGAATAATATTCTCTTGCCTCAACATTTTACATACTTCTTTGACCTCATCCAGGTCACTCCTTGGAACCTCATTATCCTTCTGCTGCCCCACCTGCCTTGATTTCTCCTTGAGACACTGTATCTCCCCTTGTAAACTGAATCACATCCATAGTCTCCTGGTATACTTCTTTCTGATGGGCAGGGTCTGGAGTACTTTCCATGTACACCTCCTCTCTGGAAACTAGTGTCCTTGGTCTTGGCATCTCCCTGGCGTGCACGGCCTCTGCTCGTGTTGTCACCAGTATATGTTCTAGTTCTAACTCATGTGCCACTCTTGGAATCCATTGTGAATCATCCTTTTTAATGCTCACTATAACATTACCCTTATATTTTTGGTGTTATAGGTTCATATGCTCATAGAGTTCTAGACAGTATTCATACTTGTGCTTCTTCCTGCACCATGAGAATTGTAATAGATCAGGACACTCACGTTTATAATGCTCTGTAGATCCACAATTATAACATGTTCCTCGCACGGAACTCACTTCTCCCTCTGTTGTGGTTACCGTGACCATGAAATCCTCTGTGAAAACCTCTTCCATGTGCCCCTCCATCTGCGCGCCCTTCATAACATCAATCATCATCCTTAGAACTACCAGCAAGGCTAGTCTGGCACACACCCAAATCAATAGCATCATGGATCTGATCAATCAGTCTGCAATCCTTAGTGTCATGGGTTGTAGAGGTGCATATCTTATAGTAGCAAGAAACATTCTTGTGGATTGCACACTGGAGTAGAGGGCATCTACCTGCATCATGATCCCCATGGCAGATCTCACAGTCTACTACCATAGCACACACTGACTTCCGAGGGAAACTATCCTTTGCATGTCCTTCCACTTCGCAGTTTGTATACCAAATCCCACTATGAACCTCATGTTCTGAGTTCGTAGAAAGCTTCTCCAATTGCTTGGCCATTGCAGTAATTTGGGCCTCCAAAAACGGACTAACACCAGTATCCACACTCCCAACAGCTTCAGCGCATAAGGCAGCCTCTAAAGCCTCACGCGGGTCAGTGAACATTTTATGTGACAATGCCCTCCTAAATGGAGTGATCAACCCTCCAAAAACCATTGAGCATGTTATGAGGGGTGGATGTCATATGATAGTTTGGATAAGATAGTTTTAAACTATGCATCATACTCTCACACACTCTCTGCCATTCCCTGCTGGATCTCCTTCAAAGTGCTAATGCTCTTCTGCTCAAACTCTGGAATATGGAACTCTACGAGGAAAGCATTTTTCAATGTTGTATAGTCTACCACCATTTTATGGGGGTCATACTTCCTATACCAGCTATGTGCACCCTTGCAATGTAGTTACAAATTGGCTTGCCTTCCGCTTCGGGTTAGTGATCCCCTTCATGCGCCATAGTAACTCACACTTGTGCACATGCTCTGCAGCATCTTCAATACCCCTATAGTCTGGTAAGTGTAAAGACATCTCGAAAAACACTTGGGGGGTAGTTGGGGTCCTTTTCCTCTGATCCTAGAGCCTTGGTTCCCTCTGGTGTTTCCTCAATTGTTTCCTCCACCAGATCCACTGGGTCCACCAGGTCCTATTCCTCCTGACCCACCAGATCCACTGGATCCACTAGGTCTTGTTCCTCCTAACCCACTAGATCCACCAAATCCACCAGGTCCTGAAGTGGTCACACCAAGGGTTCCCAACATCCCACTAAAATGTGTTCCAATGGTCTGTGATAATGTCCCACTACTAATAGTGTTCCTCATGCCACTCCCAGATGCGATACCAAAGGATTATGTATCCACACTTTTCTCAAAAATTCCTCCAAACACTAGAATGGTATGTGCAGCCATGGATGTCCCAAATGAAAAAATTATATCTCATGGGTGTTGATCGGTTACTCCCATCGATACCAACTGGGTTAACAATACTCTTCCCTTGATCTATGGAAAACCAAGCACCAAGGATTGGTCGCCAGGTGGGTTCAGATGCGCACCGACGGATCTTCTTTCTCCATGTGACGAACTCTCATCAGAAGCTGAAGGGGCTTCTCTTATGCGTTTGCCAAGATGGGGTAGCACAGACTGCTCAGGCTCCACGTCCTCCACGTGAACTTCAACACCCTCCCACAATGTCTGCCTCCATAGATCCATCACACTTGCTACCTCACGTTGTCTAGTCATCTCCCTTTCACGAGCTTCATTATACTTGAGTCATCTCTCCTCCCTTTCCTTTTCAGCCGCAAGCATATGCCATCTTCCTCCACCCTAGCTTCCTCTCCCAACAGCTCAGAGAGCTTAGTTGGCCATGGGGAATGCTTCTAAACTCAAAGTAATGACCAAGATCTTCATAGCTAGAGGAATAACACACAAAAATGATCCTCTAGGCTCCCTTAGAAACTCAAACTCAATGATCTCTAGGAAAGAATACGTCAAAATGGTGTATTCCAAAGTATAACTAGTCAACACCCTCTTCCACCAGTGATCAATAACACGTCAGATCTACATCCTGCAGCCTCTGATAGTCATCTTGGGTCCACACGCGTGATCTATAGAACTAGCTTGATCTGGATGTGTATGCTGAGAGCCATTCATATAGCTCTACTAGGAAGCAACAAAAGAATGTCTCATATAACTCATGGTATAGGTTCTCTTCTACCCATCCACGCGTATTGAACTCAGGTCCAGTGTTGAATCTTTGAGCAAACTCATCCTTTGTGCTCTTGAACCACGTTTCAACACTTTCTAAAGTCAAGTGCTCTGTCATTACACATCACAAAGATAAAAATGCATGCCATTTCTCACAACAACTTTGAAAAGAGGTCCCGACAATGGAACCAAGATGTAGTCATTTTTATGCCCTTCTCAAAGAACAAGGAAATCCCATGCACGCCGACCTATCACCCAGCGGGTGCTGGGCACTCACCAAGGCATGCACGGGTGCCGAGTCCCTCCTTTATGTGAGTTGTGTGAGAATGCATTATTTACGACAGAAACTTAAGTGAATAGATTGGAAAGGAACCATACATTCATCTTAGAGCTCAGAACGACTTCTAGACCAATGTGTTCATTCATATAAGAAAAGCATTATAGAACATAGATCTGAATCATAACAGAAAAGAAATGCACAGGGGTTTACACCCACTCATATGAAATATATATATAACTGATCCATACATATGTAAGTAGAACTGGAACCACACATATATTCATATTAAGCATGTTGATAACCACATTACATTAACTCAGGCAATCACAGATTCATATGATAATGCAGACCAATGTCATGCATCAGAACTGGACTTAGGCCCTTCATAGTACAAAGAAAAATGTTCAAACCCATCCCCTTAGTACAACATACTCCTATAGATCCTCTAAACCCAACCTATGGAGCTCTCACAATATTCCTGCATGGCTTCACCTCTTTCTCTTCATATATCTTTTTCTTTGTCTGGTACTTGTATTTATAGCCTCAGCAAGGACCGCCATGCCTTTTTGAAGGTGTAGATTGGGTGCCAAGTGTCCAAGTGGTCCTCCATGGGAGCATGCTTCTTCAGATGCGAGCTCTCCATCCTTTTCCATGATGAATTTCTGGAATCTTCTATCGCAAGGTATATTCCTTTCGTGGGCACCAAGTTGCCAGGTTGGCACCTTATCCACTCTGCATGCGCAGTCGGGTCATGCTTTCCTCGTGTTTTGCCTGATATGCCAAATATGGCTAAGTCCTGTGATCTTTTCTCTGCCTTGTAAATGCGTGCCACTGGTTCTACTAAAACCCTCCTAAAACCCTGTCCTACGTGCTTTCTCCTTGCGTGCCCTTCTTCAAATAGGCCCTACGTGCCCACGTGCCTTCTTGTACTTAGCCAATATTTTAGGGGCTTGTAAATAAAATTATGTAATGATAAACAGTTTGGGTGCATTTTGTGGTGAAAAAATAATTTTTGGCCCATTTCAACAGTTGTTCACTTACTCATTTGAACAACTGTTGAAATGGGGAAAAATTATATTTTCACTACAAAATGAACCACCCAAAATGTTTATAATTACATAGTTTTATTTACAATATTTTCCATTTTATTAACAAATGCTATATTTTCACTCAAATATTTTTTACCTCCTTAAATAAACACCTTAGAAATGTCCTACATCAGTGAGCTAGGTAGTGTAGCTCGTTAGAAAGTAGGCAAGATGAGATGGAGTTAGTCGGGTGAAATCAGTTGGTGTTGGGCGAGTTGAGATAGTTTAGACTAGCAAGGTGGGCCAACACAAAAACCTTTAAAGTGATTCAAAGTAGTAACCTCCTTACTCCAAATCACACATGTTAACTAATGCACAAATATGGGACGAGATTGAGGAACAACACTGCTGAAGCCAAACATAAATTACCCTTTTAAATGACAATTGAAATGGCCCAAAAATTAAAATTTTAAGACCAAATGAGCCCCTTGAATTGATTATAATTAAACTTTTTTATTTACAATTTTTAACCTCCTTAAAAAAACCTTAGAAAATGGCCTATCTCAGTAAACTAAGATAGATTTAGACTTGAGAGGTGTAGGATTCCTAGATGCCATGTCTAGGGCTGAAAGTAGTGTTGGGAGAGTGAGGCCTAGGTAATGGTGTACATGGTGAAATACCTTGAATTGTAAATTGATTTCTTGTTATTTATCCAAACTTATGTTGACACAAGTGGACCATGGAAGGTATAGCTTGGGTAGATTGAAGCCAAGGGAGACCTAAGACCACATCACAATGTTTTATTTCAGATGTAATGAAGGAATAATGCAGGTATGGTAAGGGACCCAAACAACTAATAGGAAGGACAACACCTTCTATAATGATTGTTAGGAACTGGAAATGTGATTTGAGAAATTGGAAACTTTACGCAGTTTTTTTACCTCCTTAAAAAAGAGTTCACAGGCCTATGCATTAGTGAAAGGGTGAGTGGATGTCGATAATATTGTTGACTTGAAATGAGTACCAATAGAAGCATCAATATATAGCTGAGATGGTTTGACTAGAAAATGTAGCATGATATCAAAATTTGAAAATGTAATAACCCTAGTGGTAGCATGTCAACAGTAACCAATGAGAAAATTAAAGGTGGCCCTGATGAAGGGGGAGGTACAACGATGATATGCATGATTTGACAGAGGAATAAATATTTCCCTTTGTCATGTTTTGGTAATGGTTCATTGAATATTTTAAGATTTTGATTAGCATTGACGATTTATAAGTATATGGCTCAGGAAGCTCGACTGGAATTTTTGTTGATAAGATCTTGAATGAGATGTTTGAGCTTAAAACAATGATTAGTAGAATGCTCGTTGCATTGAAGATAATCACAGTGTGCAGTTTTCATCGTAATTACATGATTCCACGTGGTTGAGAATGGTCCTTATTGAGTGGTGGAGGTAGAGTGTAAGATTACTTTTAATGAGTTGTGGTATAGGAATCGAGGGTGTAAGGTAGCTCCAGTGAATTGTCCTCACAAATTGCAATTTAAATGAATGTGGTGGAGAAACACATTGAAAGTAAGTTTTACCACAGTTGGTAGGCTTAGTGGATGGTTTACAGAATGTTGATTTACAATATTTTCCCTTTTTGGAAAAGGAAGTAAAAAAAACTTTATCATCATACTCCCTAATTTTCCCTTATAATAGTTTTCTTTCCCACAATTTGAGTGTGTGACACAATTAGATGAAAAGAAGGAGAAGGACTCAAAAATGAGACTCTCTTAGAGTGGAGGCAAAAGAATTTAGAATAAAAGATCTTGTGATTTTAAATTAGCTAGAATATTGGTCATTTTGGCAAGGTTGTTCTTATACTAAATCACATAGTCCTAAGATGTTCATTATATGGGTTGGTTTGATTTTAGCTCCCAAAGTTGTGCATAGGATATCTTAGTGGATATTCATAAAAAATGGCTCGAAAAATAACGCATCACCATAGTTGTAAGAGATGAACCCCCAAATGGATAGGTAGATTACATAAAACCATTTGCATATTTTCCCAAAGTTATGTAAGCTTCGAGGACCAACAACCTTTAAAGTGTAAGGTTCAGAAGTCAAGGCATGCAACATGGAAGGATCAAAGGTGCTCATAAGGATCACTACCCGCAATTGAAGGTGGGAAGCTTAGGTGTAAGGTTAGGAGGAAAAGTTTAAGAGGGTGGTGGGTGCAAAAGGACATACACCCAAGAAGTAGTGAGGAATCTTTACCCTTTCAAAGTTTCTTGTTGTAATTAGTGGGGATTGTAAATCATGGTAAAAGAAGCTAGGTCATGAGTATTGTTACCACCAAAATGAACACCCTCTAAATGTGTGTGTGCATGAGCTATCAGTGTAATGGGTAACAGATCGTCTCTCAGTTGTATGACTGCTAACTAAGGAAAAACTCTAGGTAAGGTGGTTTCCTCTTCCTATTCCTAAGCTAAACTATCCTAGAAGGGAAAATCTACTATCTAAATCCTAACTTCCAAATTTTAGAGATAATTACCTGCCTTAAATGAAAATTCTAATCTATAAAGGTGATTGCACCAAGAAAGGGATGGGAAAACATAGGATGAGGAAAATGAGAGAGGAAGAAAGATGGTCATATAGAAACACAATACCGAACATTTTCCAACATCAGATGGACAAATCTGAAATTTGGGTATAGGATGCACAATAAGTCGGTGATATGCACAATTGAGAAGGATGTAATAAAACACATAAAGGGTATAGAATAGCAAAAAAATATGGATTTATTGATTAAATGGATGCACAAAACCATTACAATCACAAGAGAAAGGCAAAGATATTCTCCCAGAATACTCAGATCAGAGGCCTGCAACTCAACACTATTCTAAAACAATTTTCACTGTGTTTCTGTTGTTGGAGGCTCACATGACACCAATAAATACTAATCAGGGTTCTAGAGTTGCAGTGCACCCCAGTAGCTAGTGTGATTACACAAAACTGGAAACCTCTCTCTAAGTGTGGGACTTGTTGAACTGAGCTTCAGAAAATTATTTTTTCAGACCACAAAATGAACCTCCTCAAACTGCTTATAATTACATAGTTTTATTTACTGTATTTGTCACTTTTTTACATGAATGTTCAGATCCTAATCCTTTTAAAAAAATTACTAATTTTTTTTACCTCATTACAAAGCAAGCGAACTTAGATGGACTCGGTCGGGTGAGCTGCAGTTCAAAAGTGAATGAGTTGATGTGTTTTAGACTAGCAAGTTAGCTCGAAACATAAACCTTTAAAGTGATTTGAACCAATAACCTCCTTACTCTAAATCTCCCATGTTGATCAATGCAACAATACAAGGCAGGGTCAAGGGGCACCACCCTTGAAGCCATAATACAAATAAGGACTGAAACCATTCACAAAGCTTACATTATCATTTCCAATGTCAAAACCACTGCATTACACCTCAGAGAGGTAAAAAGCTGTTACAGTCTTTGAAGAGGTCTGATTCTTCTCAACAATCACTTGCTGGAGGTGAAAGAAGAAGTCCGCTATGTCAAAAAATGTTCCACCCTTTTAGAAATGAGCCAAATCTGGCTTTTACATTGCATGGGTCGAGCCCAGGAGACAGAAACGTATAAAAAACATGGGAGCCCATTCCTCCTTAACTACAAATGCATTAAAACAGCATGGGGGACCTTACAAACCCATACCCTGTCATTTTTGACCAAATTGGAGGAGAATGCGACCCATTCTGTATTAAATTTGGTCGTTGAAATGTCACTTCTGGCCATGAACACGTGTTAGAGCCATTTCTTAATTTTCTCTCTCCAAACTAAACCAAAATCCAATATTGACCATGGAATCATGTAGAGAATTTTATAAGCTTTCCAATGATATAAAGAACGTGCAAATACGAGATCTGGATTGAAAGATATGGCGATATGAAGATTTAGGACACAAAACAGGCGAAAAATGGGTTTTGAAATATTTTCCCGTGCTCTGCCACCTGGACGACATGTGTCGGGCACTGATTGGATGAGAAATTCTCTCTCCTCCCTTTGCCCGCGGGTTTTCCTTGAAAGTTTTGACATTTTTATGATTTTGGAACATTTTCCATTTTTTCCCCACGTCCCCCGCCACTTAGGACACGTGGCAGGCGCTGATTGGAGGACAGGGGTGCGGGGAAGACCTTTGCTTTTTAGTTTTTGGCCAAAACTTTTGCCAAATTCTCTAACTCCTCCCTGAGCTCCAGACTTCCCTACTCCATTGGACACATGTCCTCTTTTTATTGGCTCGGGCCAGCGCTTCAAACCTTGCCCTTTGAAATTTTGGACTTTTTCCCTTGTGACACGTGGCATCTCCTGATTTGTCCGTG
This sequence comes from Taxus chinensis, assembly GCA_019776745.2. Taxonomy (NCBI): domain Eukaryota; kingdom Viridiplantae; phylum Streptophyta; class Pinopsida; order Cupressales; family Taxaceae; genus Taxus; species Taxus chinensis. The sequence continues at coordinate 19,758 of JAHRHJ020001275.1, forward strand.
GGCTTGCCGGCTTTTCGCGTCCCTCGCGTCCCTTTGGCCCAGATGTCCCAAACTGTCTGGGAAAAATTCCTTCGATCCGCCTGATTCGGGCTTCCCTGTCCCTCTTTCGGCAGATAACATGTGGCATAATTTGATTAGCTCTCGGCTCCTTCATCTCTCTGCGTCCACCGCGTACTTTTGGCCCGACTGTCCCGGACTGTCTAGGACAGATTCTTCTGAACCACCTGAAATGGGCTTCCTTGGCACTCTTTGTGGCCGCTTCACCCTTTCATGTCCTTCACGTCTTTTCGGCCCAGATGTCCCAACCTTATCTACGCAACATTTAGTCAATTTTTCTCTGACCTTCGGCCGGTTCGCCTTTCCGCGTCCCACGCATCCTCACGGCCTAGATGTCCCTTTGCTTTGCGGACTGCCTTGCGCCCTTTCGGCCGATTCGCGCCCCGATGTCTGAACTGTCCCAAGGACCGCCTGGACTAGGACTTAGCCATTTTTCATGATTTTTTCTGGCTCAAGCTTGTTTTTTTGCAACTTTCTCACCCTTTTTTAGAACTTGCTCTTTTCAACCTGGACAGGAGAGTTAGAAAAAATCCGAGGGGACCCTAGAAACATGATTTTTTGCCTTGAATCAATCTATTTTCCTGGGACTTGAATTTAATGCATGTTATCAAAATTACCCTGGGGGAGGGGAATTTTGGATAACAATTTGGCGACTCAACGGGGTCACCTGCCTACTAGGTAGAAGGTACCAGTTACTTGAAGCAGTCCATTGGGCATGAAGTCATCAACTATTCTGTTTAGAACCCCAACTGACTTAGAATGTGTAAGGAGGAAGATGGAATATCACCTGATGGAAGCAAGGACTGCAAAACATCTCCATGGACAGCAAGCTGTGCCAAAGCACTTAGGGAAAACAAAACTAACCTATAGCAGAACAATGTGCACAAGCACTTGGAGGAATGAAAATCTAACCTAATATTTACAAAGTAGTGAATCTCCCTCTAGAAGCAACGCTTGAGATAGATTCCATTGACTGGAATCTGCAGTTCTTCACCATCTAATGAGGCCAATTGGAAAGCATTGTTGTTCTTGCACTTCGCGACCATGTATGGGCCACTCCAAATGGCATCAAATTTTGAATGCCTTCCCGGTTTTGCTCTATCCACATCCCATTTCAACACTAGATCTCCAACCTGAAAAGATCTATCCTTGGCCTTCCTATCAAAGGTCTTCTTGATCAATGCTTGATCCTTTTCCATTGCTTGGGATGCCTGATTTCTGATCTCTTGTAGCTCCATCAACTCTGCATACCTCACCTCCATGGGCTCAAACTCTAGCAACTCCAGCTGCTTCATGAGTTCCAATGTTGGCAACTCAAGCGACATGGGCAAGATTGCTTCTCTTCTATAGACAAGTTTGAATGGAGAGTTACCTATGGATCTTTTGGGAGTAATCCTATCAGCCCATAAGGCTGATTTCAGTTTGGTATGCCAAGACCTCTGATTCTCGTCAAGAGTCCTCCTAATGATCTTCAACCAGTTCTTGTTTGTAGACTCGGCCTGACCATTACCTTGAGGGTAATAGTTTGATGAAGTGCTTAGATAAATACCGTTCTTGACAGCCCACTCAATCACCTTAGATCCAATGAATGCCAATGCATTATCAGAGATTATTATAGCAGGTACACCAAATCTGGTTGTTATCCCCTCATAAAAGTCTAAGATGCTAGACTCATTTTCCTCTTTGAGTGCTACTGCTTTTGTCCATTTGGTGAAGTAGTCTGTAGCTGTCAAAATCCATTTGTGCCCTTGGTTTGAATTGGGATTAGTGACTCCAATGAAGTCCAAACCCCATTGCATGAATGGCTGGTCAACTGAGATTAGATGTAATGGAAGGGCAGCAAGTCTCTCTTTTCCTGTGAAGAATGCACAATTCTTACACCTCTTGATCCATGCATAACAATCACTGAAGATTTTAGGCCAATAATAACCAGCCTTCATGATTTTTAGAGCTGTCACTCTTGGTGAAAAATGACCACCAGCTGGTCCACCATGAAACTCTTCCAACACCCTTTGAATCTGGTTTGTGCTAATGCATCTCAGTAGCACTCCATTCACATCTTTCTTGAACAAAACTCCATCAACAATGGCATACGGGACAACCTGCAATCTGAAGTGTCTCCTTTGGGTCTTATTCATCTCCGGAGGGCATAGGCCTATGCATAGGAAGTGCATAATACCTTGGGTCCAGCAAGGAGTGGGGACAACATTGTCTTCTTCTTGATTGCCACTTGGCTCATGGCTGTCCTAGACTGTTAAAACAACCTCTTCTTCATTGCATACTTCTTTTTGCTTCCCCAAGGCCAGCTTCTCACACAATCCTTTCCCTCTTACCAGCTTGGTGATCTTGATCTCAATGTCATACTCCATGACACGGGTGATCCAACCTACCCTTTTCTCATTCAAATCCTTGTTGAGGAGGAAGTCCTTAACCCCAAAATTTGAGACCAGCAACTGGACCTTGTTGTTTGAGACTAAATGCGTGAATTTCTTAACCTTCTGCTTACTGCAAGTACATGCCTTTTCAATTAAAGAGACCTACCTCACAGTATCTAGGCTCTGGCGAAAAAGGCAATCGGCTCCCACTCATCATTATCTTTGTTCTGATTTGTACTAACTAGAATGGCATAAAAAAAAAAAACGTGATCACCTCAAATGATTAAAGGATGAAATCCTTGGGGAAGTCTTGGTTGATGAGAGTTGGGCCTGGCAGATGATAGCTTATTTGATTGCTTTGAATCTCTCCTTGCCTTCTGATGTCCAATAAAAGACCATGCTCTTCTTGAACATTTGGTGGATGCGGCTGACAAGGGCTGTAAAATCTGGGGGACAAACCTGAGACAAAATTGATCCTTCCCAAGAAGAAGCTTGAAGACCTTCTTGTCGAATTGGCAATGGTAGTGACTCTTATGGCTTCAACTCTCTCTGGATCCAAATTTCAGTCCCTCTTCGAGACAATATGGCAAGGAGCTTCCCCTCGGTGAGCCCGGACTATGCAAGTTTTTGGGATTCAATGATTACCCCAAATTTTCTCACCTCTGAAATACCTGTCTTCTCTCAAATGAAAAAGGTGATCCACTGCATTTTGGAGCATACAGTGATTTCATCAAGATATATCAAAACTATTTTTTGATCAACCCCCTTGAATGGCCATATCCAGTGCCCTTTGGAAAGTTGCCCCAGCATTTGATAGACCAAATGCAATCTTCTTGTATGCATAGGTCCCCCCATTGGTGGTGAAAGCCGTCTTGAACTGGTCATATTCTTTCACAATCACCTGATTATCCTGGATAGTAGCCATTAGGAGAGAGAATCTCTCTTGAAAATGGATATACTTGCAATATTTGTTCCTTGAAGGAAGCGGGTAATGATCTTTGAGAGATTGCCCGATTGAGGTTCTCAGAAGTCTACACACAAATGATTTCTCCACCACTCTTCTTCCGACAGAACAAGTTTTGCGACTAGCTTGAGTGCTTGCGCCGGAAGATAATGTTGCCTTTATTAGCTATTTAGCTCTTTCTTCATTAGAGGCTCATGTGAGGGTTAATGGGCTCTTGTTCTGCCTGATGGGCTTAAGCATTGATCCAATTCTATGTATGCCTGAGCCAAATTCGGATTGAATCCTCTCAAGTCTTCATAGCTCCAGCGAAGACCATCTGGAAATTCTTGCAAAAAGACTGTATGGAAATCTGATTTCTCCTGCTCAGTGGCCACTTTACCAATTTGAAGTGTTTTGCCTTCCCCAACTAGGAATTTAGCTCTGAATTTCTCTCTGACCTTATGTTGGCCTTTTTGCTTACGGAACTGGTCTGAGGGTTGAAGATAGATCCAACGTTACTAAACCCTGGGAGCTTGTTTGTCTGCAGCTGCACTACTTGTCCTCATACTAATGCTTGTTATCATGATTCCTAGATGAGAATTCAGCCTATTATTGTAATAAATTGATGATCTGTTGATCGTTCTCAAACACCTGCCAGCTTGTGTGATATCTAGAACAGATGGCCTCACAATCACATGGATATGTGGCTATGTTTTCCCTTTGGATGTTGTCAACCACATCAAAACATTGCCCAACTGCTGCGAGCCCTATCCACGGCTTCATTTTTTTACTGGGTATGGAACGATGTTGAAAGCTTTCGAAATCCTCAATGAGGTGCCATAACCTATCTTGGTAGTTCTTCAGCAGTCATTCTTTGTAGAATTGTTGTCCGCTGACTTGGATTGACGCTTAGCTCGCTATCTCCAAACACTACAAGTTCTTGATCCCCTTTTTACTGCCCAATGAAGTCATGATCAAGGCCTCATATTCAGCTGGTTGTTGAACAAGATAAACTGGAAACGAAAAAAGGTTGAATAATATTTGATTGCCTTGAGGTGAAACAAGCATATAGCTCCTTCCTCCTGCACCTTGTCTACTCTTGAATCCATCAAAGAACAAATGCATATTATTCTTGTCCTTATGATCTGGCTTGGTGATGCTCGGGGGAGAGGTTTATCTCTTCATGTATACAATAGACTCCCAGCTCAGAATTCTCTACTTCTTGATAGGGATCAAAAGCCATGCAACTTGCTTGCCCATTCATCAAGAGTAATCTGGATGCTTTTTTGCCAAACTTGGAGCTGTCAGCCTCATCAGTGACTAGGGTGTCTTCTGATCGAATGCTTGAGCAGATTGGCATCATTAATCTGATTGGAGTGTACGGTTAAATATGGAAGTTTGCAATAGTTAGACCTAATTGTAGCCTTGGTTCCATACCTTGTTCTAAACAACATGTGTGACCAATCAAACAGACAAATTACCCCCAATCTTGGGCCTGGAAAGTCCCTTGACAATCAAAGGGAAAAGAGTGGTGGTTTGCAGGTCTATGACTGATACATCTTGTAAAACAACAAACATTGAACATGTGTGCAAGGTAAGATATCAATTCTAATCACTCCAAACTGTTGCTATTGCTGCTGGTCCCATATAGCTGCACTACCAGTTAGATGTATTTCATATTGGAGCCCTAGTGGATCAGCTATTTGTTTAGGCATTTAGAGCTACTTGCCCAGAGTCTATCATGCAATTATTGTACTAGTTTATCCCAAATGATTAAGAACATAGAAAGGATGGGGCTTCAACGTCTTACCTTGCTGTCCTCCCAGACTCCCTTTAGGTTGGGCGCATTTGTAAGCACTTTGTCTTGCCATCTGAACCTGCGGATTCGAAGTGGCCAATCCTTCCCTGGCAACTTGCAGCAGATCTCTTTGGCCAGGGATGGCTAGGAATTCCCACATAGATACATGACATTTGTTTCTTCATCCTGATCAATGATACGAATGGGATGAAGGGATCTCTCTGTTGTCCTGGGTTTTACACATTTATTCTTACAGTGACAGCCAAAGATGGCATTGAGCTGGCCTAGGGCTGTTCTTGCGCCCTTGTGTAATTGAAATGGTACTTTGCTGCCAATCATTGTGGGAGCCCGATGGAAGGTTGGGATTGGTAGGGCTAAGGTTTTCTTCACCCAGATTCCTCCTCTTTGACCTTGTGTGTTAGCTGCAACACCTTGATAAACTGCCTTGATCTGCCCACATAAATATTTTGCTTGCCAGTTCACCAAGGTGGTGTCATTTGGGGCTGATTGTTGTTGAGAATGTTTTGGTGTTGGTTGTTTCCTTGAACTACCGCCACCCCTCCAACAGTTAGATGTCACCATCAATGCTTGATTTGAGAGCCACCATTGAAGCACATGGATGGTTATGAGGCTCGTTGCATGAAAAGCCACCAATCATATTCCTGAGCAATGTGTTCTGTTCGGCACTAAGCCTAGAGGTAGATATGGCCATTGGATCATAGGGATGGAATGGTCTATTAGCAAGAGGCCGTACTTGGCTTTGATTTGATTTGCAGCCTGATTTGGTGACCTATTTGGTTGTATGGGGCACTAGCCTGCGTAATTGCAATTGAGGCTGATTGGTCTAGCCCTTGAGCTTGCAGTCTTTTGATAGTAACCAGCTCATTCCCAAATTGTGCAACGTTTCATGGCCTCTTGAAGCTCCATTTGAAGACTAGGAGATGAAGTGGAGCGTCGTTTGAACTCTGATTTCTAGGGGTGGGAACGGAGCCAAAGTGGGTGCTTGACTAGTGCTTGGATTTCTAAGTTGGATAAAGGCATGGGAGGCCTAGGAGCTAGTTACCATGCTTGAATAGAACAGTTTTCGGCTCTAATGGAATGCTATAAGCCATAGGGAGTGTTGTGCCTCATGGACTGAGATAAACATAGAAAATCAGAATTCCAAGACTTTTAAGGAATATAGAAAAGCACCTTATTCTGTTGGCCTGAATGCCACTGGATCCTATCCCAAGACCTTGAAATCTGAAGTGAAATCGGCTAGCTGCTCATTGGGAGCTCTCTTGATTAGTCGTCAGCTGCCTCCAAAAGAGACAAGTTGTCTCCCCTTCTCTCCAAATGCTGAATGAAGGCAATACACAGATGATTCTAGTTTATGATAGAACCAGCTCCAAGGCTCCAAACCATTGCAATTCTGTACCCTTGAATGAAAGAGCCAGCACGTGAACAAGCCACTTGCATTTCATTGATTTCATGGATGCACAAAGGTTAGCAATATCTTTAACATGATCACCTGGAAGTATATGATTTTCGCCGGTGAAGTAGGAATGTTTTCAAGCTGTAGGAACTGGATGTGTGCATTGAGAGCAAGGGGCTGCTGCCTATGAAGTTGAAGTAGGGATTGTTCTGAGCCATTCTGATCGGTCTTAAAACCTTGTTGACTGAGTGAAAGGCCTGTTTGTCAGGTGGAGGAGTTGAGAGAGTTATGTTTGGTGGAGTGGAGGACCTTTGAATGCCTTTTCTCTTTGCCTCTTCTTGGAGAGAAATGCAGGGATTCAAACAGCACTTATTCTTCTTCAACTATTCGACTTGTGGTGGATTCTTCTCATGAGTTTTAGGCTGCACGCTGATGAAACTAGTGATTATTCCCACCTTGGCGTCGCCAGATATGTAAATAATAGCTCTTATAAGCAAGAAAATGCAGGAGAGCATATCATAAATTTTGCTGCAATAAAAATTGAGACCTCTAGATCCCACTGGGCGTGCCAAAAACTATTTTTGGAGGATCACAAAAAACCCCTCGGATGTGATCAAGCTTCTTAGGTTGATCACTTAGCATCTGTGTGATGTGATTGAACACAGGAAACCTTATACAACGGGTCGCGGGGACTTGTGAAAATGAGAGAGGAACTCAGATTAGAGGCTAGTTCTCAAAACTCCTCTGATTTCGATCTATATTTTTGCTAAAAGTAGTACAGAGGTTTGAAACTAATCCTACTCGAAAATACAAGGAGACAGAGATAGAAAGTGCAAAAAAAGGAAACTAAACTAAACAGGTGATACACCAAAGAGGAGTGGTGAACACTTCTTGTTCTCCAGCGAGACCACAGATTCATAAATGCAACATAAAACATCATGCACAAGCTAATAAGATGAATCAGAGGTTGAAATGAAAACAAGCAACACATTAGAGGACTGAAAACTGATCACAAAGCCTGTATTGTCATTTTCACTGTCAAAAAATCCTTGTATTTCTTAACACAAACAAGGTTAGAAAACTTGTTACAATTTT
>JAHRHJ020001276.1:0-27420 GCA_019776745.2 Taxus chinensis
AATGAGATCAAAGAGTCACTAATTATGGTCTGTCGAGAAGGGTTTTGTGAACAACTAACCTCGGTCAACAGATGAAGCAAATAGTGAAAAGAGAGTTATTTTTTGTTCTACAGGTAATCAAGAGAAGGAAATAATGATGTGCCTACCCTTGTAGGATCAATACATGGTGCACTTCCTCTCAAACAAGAATGTTCCTCATTGAGATGAGAAAAAAAAAAGGAGACATTTCAGACTACAGCCATCCCATTGTTCTATATTGATGGTGTCTATTACAAAAAAGAACATCAATGCCATTCTTCTTAGATGCATTGAGACAAATCAGGTTGAGAGAGTGTTACAAAGAACTTCCATGTTGAAGTAGCTGGAGGCATTTTTCTCCAGGTTCAAAGTACTCAAGATCAGAAGGCGGTCATTATTTAGCCAATAATGTTTAGTGACACTAATGCATTGATCAAAAAGTGTAAGAAATGGCATTCTTCAAAGGAAAATAAAAGTTAGCAAACTTACATTGCACCCAAATTTAGTTGATCAACCTTTCATTAATGATTGACTTCATTGAATTCATCAACCAAAAAATTTGAGCCAAGCCACATGGATTTGACAGCAAATACTATTTACTAAGTGGACCATAGTACACTCAAGTGAGCTAATGAGTCTAGTTATAAATAGACTTCTATGAAGGGATAGGACAGATTTGATAGTGCCAACCACCATAATACGACAATACATTAGCATCATAGGTTCCAGAGATCATAGGATGCGTTGTCAAGAATGGACTTATTGAGCACTTCATCAAACTATTACGCTCAAGTAATGGGCCAAGCTATCACAAACAAAAAACCTACTAAATATCATCGAAAAGAAAACTTTGATCAAAATCAGAAACCTAGCACACAAAGCTTAAAATCAACCTTATGGGCTGATAGGATAACACCCAAGAGATCTACAGCAGCTCTCCATTTTTCCAAACTTGTCTATGTGGGAAAGAGGTAGTGTTTCCTATATCACTTAGTGCCAACTTGGAGCTCGTGACGTACTAGAGAGTTGAATTTAACCAAAAGGGCCACAGGTTCTCTGGAGCTGATAGAATTGGAAAACTTAGAGAGCATAACACTACAGAAATAGAGGAAGGATCAGCCTCAATCAAGAGATGCTTTTACAAGAAGGAAAAAAAACAAGCACCTTCTAGTCTAAGGAGACTAGTTTTTTGAAATGGATGCAACATCGAGAAAAACCAGGAAGAATTCCAAGTTTGATGCCATTATGGAGTGCCCCATCCATGGTACAAATGTAAAATTTAGCAATGCTTCCAATTTTCTACATTTAAATGGTGAGGAATTTCATATTCTAGTAAATTGGAATCTATCTTAAACACTGCTGCCAGAAGAAGTCTTATCACCTTGTACCATATTAGGTTAATTTTTCTTTCCTCTAATGCTTGTGCAACATTATCGTTTCATGTAGTTTAGGTTGCTATTCTCCTAAGCTTTGCACGCTCTGCATGTTCTATGTGGAGTATGTAGGATTCAAAATTTTGTATATAGTTGTCGTATGTTTGTTCTCTTAACATTCCCAATTCAGGAGAGACAGGATGAAGCCTCAGGTCAAAAAAAAAATTCTACTTCAGAAACCTTCATTTCAAGATTCTATGAAAAATTGAGAGTGAAAATAGTCAGGCTCGTGAATCAGAGTAGAATCAGTATAGACCTTGTTTTTGACTCCATGCCCAACGATTCTGACAAGAAAATTGGTCTTTCATCTAGCGGGGAGAACCCATTTAGTCACCAAATTGTTATCCATATTTCAACCCTCGAGAAACTATTGAATTAGGAAATGACCACATAGAAGATCCTATGAAAAAACTCATTCAGATGCTTGTAATAGGTCGCAGTAGACTAACAATGATAATTAGGGTTTAAAAAGAAGGGCAGTGTTGCCAGAGAACCCAAGTAGCAAGAAGGGAAAAATGGTAAAGTTTTGAAGTTTTTCGGCTCGAAAAGAACCGTTCAGGAAAGAGTCCAAATTGGAATTAAGTATAAAGTTAGCAGAGGTCACCAGTGTCAACTTGGTGCATCTCCAAAGTTATCCAAAGCCGTAAGGACCCAAATGGAGCGCTAAGCTCTCCAATGTGGCCTAGAGTGTCCAAAAGGATAAAAGACCGTTATGAAAAGCCACAGACCTACAGGGGCTACCAGGTCAATCGACACTCCAAATGAAAATTTTGAAATTGGATTTCAAGTGAACATTTCCAGTTCTTTAAAAAGGAGATAGTCATTTGAATAGTCATCGCATGGGGCAGACTGGATGAGAGAGTGCAGTGTCCGAACAACAGCTAATTCCAATGATCAAATTAAGGGGAGGGTTTCCAAACGAGTGCCCAAACTACCATTGTCCCAAAGGTTAACAAATATGACCCACGCGGAAAAAACTTTACAAAATATATAAATTAGGTATGGCATCAGAGGAACCCAAATTTGTACAAAATAAGTAAGCTATCTATCCAGGTTCATGCAGGAACCCAAAGTTTGTCATTGGAAAGAAGAAAAGTGCATTTTGAGATATCTCAAAGGATTAGAAGATCTTGGTCTAGAATACAAGAAGAAAAAAAACTTCTTCTTGACTGGATATTTTGATTCAGATCATGCAGGTAACATTGATGATAGAAAATCCACTTCTGGATTTGTATTCTTTATGGGATCTGGACCAATATCATGGGGAAGTAAGAAACGACACTTTGTTTCTCACTCTTCCATAGAATCTGAGTATCCTTCTGCAGGAGAATCTATCTGTGAAGTGATTTGGCTACGTCACATACTAGAAGGACTTGGAATACCAAAGGAAAAACCGACCACCTTGTATGTTGACAATGAAGGTGTACTCAAACTTGTTCGCAATCCAGTTTTTCACGAGAGAACAAAGCACATCGAGTTTCAAGTTCATTTCATATGCGAACATGTGTTGAAGCACAACATCCAACTTCAATTTTGTCCAACTGCTGAACGACGAGCAGATATTTTCACAAAGTCACTTGCACGTGACAAATTCGAGTTGTTCAGAGAGTTCCTCTCCTCATCTCTTCAGACAATGCACAATTAAGGGGGGGAATGTTAGGATAAAAACATTATTATCCTATTTAATTATGCATTCCATAGTTAATTAATTTATTAATTATTGATTTATGGTTATATTTAATTATAACCATCCTCTTGTTTTTATTTAGTTATTACAGGAGCTGTTATATTGTTTTAAACAATATATTTGTTTGTATTTAAATTGTTGCTTCCCAGATGTTATTGGAAGCTTGTGGTTTTTGGAACTTGGTTTCACCTGTGTAGCTTAATCTTTTTTTTGTATTTGGCTATGCAATATCTATAAATATTGCAGCCCATTCCCTGTATTTTTTTTGATTGATTGAGATTAATAAAATTAATCAAGCTTCCACCCCTGTTTCTCAATCAACATTCTGTTCATCCTTTCTGACACCCCATTCTGATGCGGGGGACATTCCTGGAACCATCTTTTTCCTATGGATTCCATTCTTAGAACAATAATCATCAAATTCATTGCTGCAATACTCCCCTCCATTATCTGACCTGAGACATTTTAACTTAAGGCCTGTTTCATTCTCTACCAAGGATTTCCATTTAACAAAAATATCAAATACATCAGATTTGTTTCTAATACAATAAACCCAAACTTTTCTTGTTGCATCATCAATAAAAGTAACATAATAACTTGAACCCCCAAGAGATGATACCTGAGCTAGCCCCCACACATCAAAATGCACCAGCTCTAGCTTACTCTCTTTCTTTGTAGGTCCAACCTTGAGAAACCTTACTCACTTTTGTTTCCCATATATGCAGTCCTCACAGAACATAAAACCTATTTTTGTATATCCAAGAAAATTATTCTTTATGATTTCCATGCCCTTATGGCTCATATGACTGAGCCTATAGTGTCATAATGTTGTATCTGCATCTGAAGCCTACAAGACAACAACCTGAATTACAATCATTAGTACTATCAGTTGGATAAATACAAGGTTCCAACCTTCTTACCTCTTACCACCACAAGATAACCCTTGGTAACCTTCCAAGATTCATCTGTAAATATCACAGTACAACCATCACTTCCCAATTGCTCCACCGATATCAAATTTATCCTTAATGTAGGCACATGTCTGACATCCTTCAATAGCCATGTATTCCCATTTTGCATCTTAACCAGAATAGAACCTTTTCCAACTATAGTGCAAGGCTCATCATCACCAAGAAAAACATGCCCAAAATTCCCTTGAACATAATCAACAAAATAATGCCTATGTGGAGTAGCATAAAAAGAAGCCCCTGAATCTAAAACCCAAGATTCAGTAATATTATGTAAAGAAGGAATCAAAGCATCCTGGCATACATTCCTGATGCCACATTTACCTCCTTGTTTTCTTCCTATTGTTTCTTCTTGTCCCAAAGCTCCCAACAGTCCTTCTTTGCATGACCCATTGAATTTGCATGCCCAGAATTTCCACAGTTCCAACGTATAATCTTGCTCTTGGATTTTGACCTTGCCCGATCTTTCAATTTTCCACGGTTTCCTCTATTCTTCTGTCTCCCTCTAGTTTCCACTGTCAAAGCATTCCCCTAAAGTAGAAGATTCCCCGGATCTTTTTCTTCACATTTCCTTGATTAGAATCACCCCTACAACATCCTCAAACTTCAACTTTGAGTTAGCTGGAACCGAGTTGCTTACCTCCATTACAAGGCTATTTCAACTTTCAGGTAAAGAGCCCAAAATTAATAAAGCCCTAACTTCTTCATCAAATTCTATTGTAACCGAAGCTAGCATATTCACAACCGTATTGAAATCATTTAAATGATCTGCTACTTAACTATTCTCAGATATCTGCATATTAAACAACTTTTTCATTAAAAATATCTTATTAGAAGCAGAGGGTTTTTCATACAACTTCCCTAATGCATCCATCAGAATCTTTTTACTTTTGTAGTCTTTTCCTTTGAAATATTAAATTATACCGAAGATGCAAGACATAGCCAGATCGTTCCAAGTTCCTTCCAATCCAACAAATCCCTTTCCGCATCTGTCATACTCGAGGGTTTGTTCACCTTCTCAGACAACGGAGTATAAAGATCCTTCTGATAAAGGTAATATTCCATCTGCATCTTCCAAAGACTGAAATTCTACCCATTGAATTTATCAACCCTAGATCCTCCATCACCTGCCATAGCTCCCACTCAAGATAAAAAATTCCCTGTGATTCAACACTTTTAGCAAACCAAAACAGGCTCTGATACCAATTGTTAGGAAATAAGAGATAAAATATGCGGAATAATCCCTTACAGAATCGTAACAGTAGAAACTAATATGCAGAAAATATTACAGATCTCAAATAAAAGTGCATAATAAATAACACAACACAAAGAGACAAGATTTAACGTGGTTCACCCAATTTGGGCTACGTACACCAAGAATCACTTACTCAGATTTATTACAAGCCTCCACTCTCTCAATACAATACCCAGATCCATTTGGAGCTATGTTCAACAAACTCTACAGAATTCACACCCGAATTCAAAACACATCTGTAATACATTTGCTTGTCTATGTATCATATGAATAAGACCATATAAATAGACAATTGCTTAAGCAGTTTGATACAAAACCGTGGGTATCAAAACCATGGGAAAAAAAAAAACCATGGGTATCAAAACAATGGGTACCGAAAAACCATGGGCCCAAAAACAGCCCATAACGGTTACCCATTACCCATGGGTTAATAAACCACCTATGAAAATTTGCTTCGGGGGCTTCGCCTTTGAACCCCCATCGATCGGTGGGGATTCACCCCCCGAACCCCCCTGACCCACTCACTGGCAAGCGGGACCATCGTAAAAATACCCGAGTGTAACACATAGAAGGTGTACCACACTCTAACATGAAAATAGGCTCCACAAACATAACAAAGAATTTCAAAAACAAGTTCTTGTTTTGAGAAAAGCTTGAAAATTAGTGATAATGGGAAAGAGGGAAAATTTTCATTTGATCACATAGGGATCAATTCTTTTCTAAATTAGGTGATTGTATGCTCAATAATAATAATATCTTTAGCAGAGAAATGGATGCTCCAAATTTGGTGATATTCCCTCATGGGGTTTGGGAGAACAGGTCAAATCACATTTCCTTGGATATTGAGGTTTTACAAGGGTTTTAGATCTAAATGAAGGTTTGGCTCATATAATCAGATTCTTATCACCTCATATCATTTTTGATATCTCAAAATGATGGTCTTGACGAGTCTAGTGAGTTCTCAAAGTTTTTAATGATTTCTTTTTGTGAATCAAATGCAATTTTTGTTTCAAATTTTGAGTTTTCCTGGTATATAGAGAAAATTGTGGCTGGAATCATCAGTCTCAAGTATATATTGGAGGATTTTATTATTTATTATGCTTAATAAATCTCCTTCAAGTCACCATCATGAGGGTTTTTTGGTCCAAATTTTGTGGCAACCGGATATTGGGATGAGGAGATATGAAGAAAACACGATTTTGAAGCTTTAGAGCACAAAGGGGGAAGGTTTTTCAAGTTTGAATGTGATGAACTAGCTACGACGTGAGATTTAATTGCTTCCTCCTTTTGAACTTGCTTTGTGTTTTTTTTTCGAGGAAAACAATTTTTGGTGCATTTATATGGTGGAGATGAAAGTGGAGGGGTGCACATGGAGTGAGTGGAGAAGTGGAGAATGGAAGATGGAGAAGTGGAGAATGGGAAGTGGAGAAATGGAGACTATTTGTACCTTAGGCACACTTTTGGGGTGAAATTTACCTCATAAGTTTACTTTAGGTGCAATGGGGTGAAAAAGTGCACATGGGTGGAGATGGGAGTGGGGAATGCATGTTTTATTTATTATGCTTTTTACCTTGCCTTGTCTTCAACCATGCAAAAATCCCCACCAATCAGGTGAGAACAAACTTATGAGTTGTAATTTCACCCCATAGGTGTGCTTGGTGTAATGGAGGTTTGAATCTCCACTTGGAGGGAAACTTTGGGTCTCACTATCAAGTCATATTATGTCATCACATGCATTTTTTTCCATTCTTATGTTTTGTAGCTTATGAAACTACCACCAATCAGAAAGAGGGCACACTTATCGAGTGAAATTTCACCTCATAAGTGTGCCAAGGGTGCAAAGGAACATGAAAATTTTGCATGTGTGCCAAAGTGGAGGTTGGAGCATGGTTTGCACCTCGATTTTTCACCTCAAAGTACTTTCTTCACCCCAGAGTCTATCCTTGATGAATTTCGGCCGTATAAGATATGAAATTTTATGGAAACTATCCAATGAATCCAATTATCATATTTAGGAAGCTTTTAAATAATTTCTTCACCAATTTTACCTATGTACCTTCCTTTTTACCTAAGTCGATGCTGCCATTGAGTCGAGTTGTAAGAAAAGTTTTCAACAAACACTAGTCGAACCAACTTACAGGTCATGAAGAGCATTGAATATAATTTCACTTGAGATTTTTTTAGGCTCTCAACTCTGCTCGAGGTGCCTAAAACCTTTCATGCAAAATTTTTGTACAAAAATACCATCTTACGCCTGTGTCGAAAAGGTTTTCATTTGTTATACTCCAAAAAAAAATTATTATCCATTTCATTGTGAAGTAGGCTCCATAATATTTACAATTATTGGGATATGAGATCCCAAAAAAACATAGGATTCCTGAAACCTTTCGTTTAAGTTAGGTCTCTAAGGAAGCATGTGCACTCCTTATTCCCAAAGAGCTCTTAGGAAGAAATAATTCCCAAGACCATGTCAGAAGCTCCCATAATTACTTGCTAAAGCATACCACTCACGAGAATTATGATACCTATCCATGTAGACTATAACTAGGAATTTTGAAACACTTCTAGGCTCCTGAAACCCTTCCCAAAAGTTGAACTTTGAAAGGGGAAAATTTTGGTAATTTTGACAAATTAGGCTATTTTGACCATTTTGATCAAAAAGAGGGAAAATTTTCAATGCGTTTGTCGTATAAAATGCAATGAAATTTTATATGCCAACAATCTCCCATATCACTCTAGATGCTAAATTTTTGGATGTATGACATATCAGATCTTGCCAGCATTATGGTCGTAAGAGATATGTAGCCCTTGAGATTGATGTCAAATATAATGGTTACCTAACCAATTTAGATAATATTGAGGCCATATTAGAATTTATCTATGATCATGAGGACATACTCCCTTTTATAGCATCATAAAATCAAACATCTCCATAACCAAACCCCAAATTTTTACAACTTCATTATTGTTGTTAACCCTTTCAATGATGTGGTTTCTAAGCTCCACTAAAGCATCACACCATTTTCAAGATAGAAACATCTATGTTAGCCGAAGATACCATCAATGCTCATATTGATGACGATCCTTCTCATGTAATCATGCTAGGCGAAATTATTATCCCCATCTATGTGATAAACATATTGAAGTCCATAGTAAGAATAAGGAAGTCTTCACTTGGGGATATTTTGACATGCCTTGAATCAAACATTTTAATTTACAACATTATCACTAGCATGATGTTGCTCTAGTTTGGTAGAAGATTCACAAGTTCCCTCCTAAAATCAAAAACTTGTGCCATAAGGAATTCATAAATATCCTTGATGCTAAATTCATTTACCTCATTGATTATTCTAAGATGGTCTCCAATATTATCCCAATTCGATTTAAATTCACTCACCATTCAAATTTGTATTAAATTTTCACAACCTTTACCTCACTATTCTGAAGGATAATTTACCATTACCTTCCATCGACACCATTGTTGATGCCACTGTAAGTTAAAAGATTTCCTTATGATGGATTCTTTGGATACAATAAAATCTAAATAGCACCTAAAGATTAACATAAGACCACATTCACAAATTAATGAGGCACTTATGGCTATGTTAAGATGCCTTTTCACCATAAAAATGTTGCAGGCACTTATCGAAAAAATTTATGACTCATATATTCCATGATCTCATACATAAGGTAGTCGAAGTCTATGTGGATGACCTTCTTGTCAAATCTCGACGCGCAAAGGATCATGCCCAAGACCTCGACATTTCCCTTCAATGACTAAGCAAAATAATAGTTTTCCTCAATCAGAGAAAGTGCATACTTTTGTGTTCACATAAGGAAAGCTATTTGGGTTCTTAATCTCCAAACATGGGATAGATGTTGATCCTGACAAAGATCAATGTCATAATATAACATTCCTCGCCCTATATCTATACCTAACATCTATACTTTTATATGAAAACTAGGGTAAAATCTGACTATTTGTCCCTTGATTTAAATATCATACTCATTCCATCAACAATATCCTAAAAACTGTACACCACACTTCAAATGGGAAAAAGACTATCAACAAGCCTTTGGAAATCTAAAAACATATCTTATCACTTTTCCTACATTACAACCTACATCATTTTACTGACCACTAATTCCTCTATACCTCTTCCACTCCCATATCCATTGGGTAAATGTTGGCATAATAGGATGAAAAATTAAATGTTGGCTCAAGAGGATAAAAATAGGATTCCTTGACTATGAATTAGTTATATCACATAAGTTTGTTTTCTATGATATTTATCTTCGTACCAATTTTCAAAATTATATGATCTAAAACCAATTATATCATAGTCCACATAACTCCTCTACCATTTATTTTCCATTCTATCTACCAATGGACCACATCAATAAATGGATGGTGCTCATTATGGAATTTGAATTATACGCATCATTACACATAAATCATCCTTGAAAGGTAAAGTCATTTACGATCAAATCAACTTTTCTGCTTCCAATACAAAAAAATTGACTCTTATTCTTGATGCTCTTCCTAATGAGGACATATTACTCATTAAAGGAATGGACTCAATATTACAATAAAATACTAATACTACAATTCACTTTTGATCTCAAGGCATAGTCCTTCACCACTAATTTGATACAAATCCTTAAACCTAAACTTTTAAATCCCAACCTCAAGATGAATAAATCACGGTAAAAATCTTCATGAATAACACTTGGAACTATATTTTGAAGAGAAAAATGTCTTTAGGGAGCTGGGGAAAGGTTTATGTTCTTACTGATCCTTCAAGAAAACACTTCCTTTCTCTTTTCGACTAGAATTAAATGTCACAAACAATATGGTTAAATAGGAGGCTCTCATCCTTGGCATGAAAGTTGCTCTCTTACTTCTAATATCACATATCTTCATGCCATGGGCGACTCCCAACTTGTTTACTTGATAATTCAGTGGTGTTTACCAATGTTGAAGTGATAATCTAAAATCATATAACAAAACCATTCAAAAATTCAGCATAAAATTTCACTTCTTTCACCATTAAATCATCCTTCGGGAATACAATGCCCTCGTCTGATTCTTTGGAAACATCTTATATCAATTTCAACCTCACCTAGATCTCCCAAAAGATCAATACATGGTCCAGATCCACAAAACACCATTCTACACAACCTTTTCTTGAAGTCTTCTATAATTTTTCATATGGATATCATGCCTACTTCCCAGCATTTCATGGTATACGGACATTTATCCAATTCATCTAGCATCAAACTTACCCTCCTAGACTCTGATTCTTCACAAGCACACTAAAATCCGTAAGAAATATCTTAAAATACGTCATCAAAGACAATATCTCTATTATCATAGCTTTGATGGCTCTACTTCTTTGTTATTTTTGAGGATGAAGTCCCTCTCCTTTAAAGAAGCACATGGGCACCTGTGGTGGACATTTAACAACCATGCCACAACCCACAAATGCCTACAGATGGGCTACTACTAGCCTACTCTTAATCCTAATTCCCATGCGCTTTCTCCAAGAAATGCAAACCTTTCCAATACCATGAGACCTTATTCATTCTCCATTGGTTGAGCTTCAAATCCTTGAAGCTCCTAGGCCCTTAGTATGTGGGGATTGGATTGTATCAGTAAAATTTCTTCCCTCTCAAGATGGACATCTTTTTATCATTAGATGGCCATTGAATACTTCACCAAGTGGGTTGAAACAATGCCTCTTACCAATATGAAAGCCTTACCACTTCAAATTCATCCTTAACCAAATCATATATCACTTTAGAATCCCTCATACAATCATTTCTGACAATGGTGGGAACTTCAAATGTAAATAAATGAAACAAATTTTTTCCAAATTCAAAATCAAACATAAATTCTCAACTCCTTATCATCCTCAATGCAATGGACAGGTTGAATCTTCTATTAAAATCCTTAACAAAATTCTCCAAAAGATCATCTGTGAATCATGCTCTAATTGGCATCTCAAGCTCTATCCAACACTCTGGGACTTATCATACCAGTGTTTGTATGGCCACTGGGGAAACCCCATTCTCACTTGTATTTCATTTCAAAGAAGTCCTTCCACTCAAGGTGGAACTACCTTCTCTCTACATCTCCCTACATGGAATCATCCTTGACAAGATATTTGTGAATTTTTTCCACGCCCTTGATCTCCCTTGATGAAAAACATGACAATGTTACGTCATAATCACTAAATATAAATATAAATATAATGTCCTAAGTAAAACAACAAACTTTCAAACCTCAAAAATTCAAATTCAACAATCTCGTCTTGAAATTAGATTATACCCATGACAAATAAGGAAATATACACCCAAAAGTGGTGGGGTCCTTATATCATTAAACATTTGGGTCCCAACACCTATCATCTACAAATAAATGAGGGCCACATCTTCAAATAAACCAAATGTCTCAGTTTCTCAAAATTTATATGCACTTGATATACTCACTTATCCATTCCACAAAACTCATTCAAATTAACTATTTCATCACCTAATATTTATACTCTACTTCCATCCCACATGGATCTATCTTCCCACTTGGGTTTTATATCCATTGCTTCCTACCTTGGATACTTTGGTAATTTATATTGATCTCTTCAGGCTCCCTAACTCCATGGCATTCATGTCTTGGTTAACAACTTTTATCACACCTTATCATCCTTATAACATCTACCTAATTAGTTTTTTGCACTCTTTAACATTGTAATCCACCTCTTGGCTAGCATCCCTCACATGACCTCATATCTAGGTGTTTTATTTCTTGTTTTATTGATTATCTTCTAGTGTTTATTTTAAATATTTCTTGGTTCCAAGCAGCTATTGTGCCACCTGCCATAGGCAATCCAAGTGACACCTAACATGTAAGTATGAGGTAGGTATATTTCATTTAGCAATTTTCATTTATATCACTTTCATTTTAATTTTACTTTCAACATTTCCTTTTGATTTCTGTGTTGTATAGATCTTTTTTACAGACCATCTCGTGTTTCACTATTTTGACACACGATGATCTTCAGTTGGGGCATATGTATACACCATATTTTTACACTTGCTAACCATTTATTTTGTGCAGGGATTTGATGATCCGATCTCCTGAGTGGGTGCCTTAAGGGGCATTGGGATTGGGGTATGATTGGACTTGGTCATGTGAGCTAGACCACATTATTTGAGATATGTCGTTATTATCCTTAGTCACCCTATACTTGCCTTGTTTCTTCCCTTTGTTCACACATTGCATTCATTATGTTACTTCCCCCATCATTTCTTTATTACTTATTCTTATTGCGCACATTATTATCCTTTCTTAAGGTCACTCTGGACCTTTGAAATCATACATCCCCATTTATTTCTAGCCTCCATTCCTCGTGTTTTCATCCTTTAACCTTAAGGGTTTCCCCCAAGGCTGATGCATCACCCATGGGTGATGGAATTCATGCTTGATTTGATTTTTGGATCCAATCTCCATAGTCATATATATATACCCCTTCATTTTCTTTAGTACCTCTACAACATCACTTTAACAAACATTTGTTTACATACTATTTGTGTATAATTACTCTTGCTCAAACTATTTTGCACTTATTTAGTCTCACTTTGGATTCTTTGGAGCTTACCTTTTTCAGGTATTTGGTTCACGATAGTGAAGTTAGGACTGGAGATCTTCTTGTTAGCTTTCCCCTTCTCCACCCATAGTGATAATCTCTCTGAGTGTTATTGTCTTTAGGGAGGATTATGCATCAGAGGTCACACATATGCTACAGGTAAGTATTTCTAACCCTCTTTAGTATCTTATTTTTTATGTATGTGCATGTGTTTATTTTATTGGTTATGCATTGTTATAGACCAGAGTAGATGTAGGTTTTCTTTGATCTATTTCTTTGTCTTATTTTTACTATGACAATTGGCTTTATCCACCCCTTGGTTATGTCTCTTTTATTTCATAATCCTAGTAGAATGCATATCTTTATCTTGGTTGTAGGCCTTAGAAATCGTATAGCTATCCTAGGGTTTAGGGCTACTATCCTCTAGATTTACGACATTAGTGCTCCTTGAGCACCTTTGCATCTACATGGTGTGGCCGGTCTTAGATTGAATCCCTGTATTTGAGAACCCGGTTGAAAGAATGTGGATATAACCAACTCTTACTTTCTCTTATGTCGTGGCTTTCTTAATCTTCATGCCTTCTTCCTTTTCATGTTCTTTCGTCTCTCTCTTATTCCTTCTTTTCTTCCTAGATGTTTATTTCTTCTTCCTCAAATTTTTTTAAAGCCTTTATGGATTGTTTTACTTTTTCCTTCCTCAATTTTTTGTTGGGCCTTTGCATCCTACTTATTTTTCCCATCCTCTTCTCTTTCCGATTCTATTATCATTTCATCTTCTTCTAGTTTTCTCTCAACCTCCATAGCTTTTCTTTCATCTTCTTCTTCCTCCCTTAATTTTTGCTCCTTTTCTACCTTTTGTTGGGATTTGAAATTAGCCACCTCTATTTTTTATTTTATCGTTTCTTTTTGTTCCTTAATGGCTTTCTCAAGCTATTACCTTTTTTTTAACATCTTCTTCCTCTTGTTTGAGTTTATTCGAAGATTTATGTTCCTTGATTTGAGTTTTAATAGTTTCATGATGTTTCTTTGTTAAAATATCTTATTCTTATAGCTCTTTTATTTTTTAGCTTCCTCCGGAGTTATATTAGTTTGGCCAAGTAGTTTTCCTAACTCTATGTCTTTTTTAAGTTGAGTTTCTCTAGTAAACTCTTTGTTTATCCCATGGATTCTTTTTTCAACTAGGATTGGTATTATATCCAGTATATATGATGACCTTTTATATATTATAATAGAACTTCAATAATTTGCATTTTCTCTATAGAGGGTGTTTTCTCAAATATAATTTCTACCCTATACAAATCATACCCTATTCTATATTACTTTAACAAAGTATCTAATTATTTTGTGGATATATCTTCATCCTTTTCCATAGTATTAAATGGGCTCTCGTCATCCTCCTATTATAATTTATTTGGGATTCAATCTAGTTGGAGTCTCGGATAGAATTTTCTTATGATGCTTTGATATTGGCCCTTTATTTTTATTTATTTGTCCTCTTTTTAGTGGTGTCTTTAGTAAATTTTCCTAAGTCACCTTGCTTTTTGCTTTTTCCATGACCTTACCTTGACAACCACAAACATTGGGTTTTTATCCTTTACATCTAATGGAGGTGTTTAAAATGTTTTTTAGTTATTCTTCCTCCATCTTTCTACATGTCATTGTAGACACTAAAAAACACACATTGCGCACAAGGTATCTTATTCAAAAATACCGAAAACATCATAAAATATATTATCCCAAAAAAATTTAAATAAACCCACAAAAATAAATAAAAAATATAAAACCCCACAAAATGGGGATAAAAGACACATCATCATTCATTTAATAACCCTCACCCTTTCACATTTAATTATTTCCCATCCTACCTACCCATTTGTATGCCCAATGCACTATAGACCCTTATCATCTCACATTGCACCCATATATGTCCCACTCCCCTATAAACTAAAAAACTATAAAATACCACTCACCCCCATCATTACAAACCCCTGACTCTTTTTGAATTTGAGCCCATACTTGATTTTTCACTTCATTTATTGCAAATCTCAATTTTACAAATATTGAAGAAGTGAAATCAGATTGCAAATGATAGACGTAACTTGTTGCAGCATTGTTTTAGAGAAATTCCGGCATATATTTGAATCACAACTGAGAATGACTTGCGATCTTCTTGTGATTTTTAGTAAATCACAATTACGATTGTTCTGAAATCTGAGTCGGGTATGTTTTCCATTTTTAAGCATTGTTTTTTCATTAGACTTAAGTAAAATGTATTTTATCTCCTTAAATGGTTAGGGATCTATCTGAGGTAGGTCCCCTAACTAAAGAAACCAAATAACATTTCTCTAAGTGTGATTGTGTGAAGGTTTAGATTCAGATCAATAAGTGTTTTACCCACTTTATTCAATAAATAACTTATAATTGTCCTCTTTGCAATGTCAACATAAGCCCATTTTATTTAGCATTGATTTGAATATTTCTATATCAACTATTCCATCTTGCAATTTATAGTTTGGTAAAGTTTAAATAAATAATTTCCAATCCTATTCATCCATGTTACAAACTTGATTTTGACATTTTGTCATGCATTTTTGCAAGCCAAAAAATTCAAAAGTTGAGCCATGAAAACTAAGCCAAATATTAAAATTTGCTTCAAAATTTGCCTAAACCACTCTCCTAGTCAATTTTTATTTCATTTCATGATCATTACAACCTTTCAAGTCATCCTAATATGTGAAAAATCATGTTCAGGTTTTTTAAATGATGTGACAATATCAATTTTTCATCCGGCAAAGTACAACTGAAGACTAGTTCTATAGGAGGCCTAGAAAGGCCAATTTTGGCCATTTTAAGGCATGTGTGCACCCTCCGGGAAGGTTCCAAAGGTGCATTATCATCCAGAGGTGGTATTGGAGATCCAATAATATGTTAGAAGTGATTTAGGAAGATTTAGGTAATATTTTTTGGTTTAGATATAGACTATGCAAAAGTAGGTTTTTCAGGTATAAGGAGTGAGTGATCAAAATAGCAATCTGAACTTCACCAGATGATTCTGGGAGATCTAAAAGGAGTTATAAGGTATAAATATATGAATTTAAATATGAAAAAAATATCTACATGTTTCAAGCATCACATTTTTCTAATACCTAAGCACTTCTTGAGGAAGTTTAATCTTTGTAGGAACATCGTGTTGTCCCAAAGAAAATTGAGCCATTTTTTGGAGATGAAATTAGAAACAAGGTTTTGAAAACCATTCCATTTATCTTATAAGGTTCCTTGGATTCATAATCATATAAATATTCATGTCAAAATACCTCTCCAAGATCTGAGAATCACGTTTTTAAGTTTTCTCTCATGCAGGGTGTGTTTCTCATACTCATCCATATTTTGAAGTGCCACATGTCAGCTTCTTGCTCCATGTCACACTTTTGTGTCCCTATTGTCCCTTTCCCAAGGTAAAATAGGAGAAAAAATATGTAATCCAAGATCAATCCCCACCTCTGGTCCCTCATGTGACCCTTCTCAGCCTGACAGAGTGCTTAACTGGCTAAGCTTATTTCCCAAGCCTACACCAGATCATGCCAAGTGGCATCATCTTACTCAAACCACATTTTTGTGTCCTTCTTGCCATTTTTAAAATGGGACAGAGTGGACACACATTTTATAATTCATAATCTATTTCTAAGATTCTTCATATGAGCGTCACTCATCTCCTGAGTGCTCAAGTTACTTTTCTAATCTTCCTCATATCGTACCACAAGATGACAAGTGTCGACATCTTGCTCAAATAACATTTTGTGTCCCTCTTATCCATTTTTAAAAAATTAAATATGGGACACAATAATTTTCCCATGATAAATCCATTAAACCCTAGTTTCAACCACACTCATCTTCCTCTCACCCAGGGTTAAGTTATAGTTAGCAGGGAGTCAAGAAAACAAAGTAAACTCATTTTTAAGATGTTTCCTTTGCATTGTTCATCCATACTCAATTTTTTCATCTTAAAAACTATAAAATGACATAAAAATACAACATTCATTCTTACCAACATGTTTCATACCATCCATGACTGCAAAAATGGATCTTTTCTCATAGCTTGCTAACCCGAAAATTGATTACACCAAGGTTTTGACTGAAGACTCTACTCTCATGTTCCTTTGTGATCACTAAAATATTCAAGCATCAATTTATGTATTCCATCACACGGCAGAAAACTTGAAACCTTTCATCCCAAAATTTAACTTTTTGATTTGCAAGAGTTCTAGCAGATAGAACATAAAAAATTGGAGCACGTGATCCTGGTGCAAAGTTGAATCCAACAATGGTGTTTTCATTGCAAACCAACACCAATATGAAAATTTTCTAAAAATATCATATTATTTGTACACTAAAATGATAAAAAATAGTAATTCTCTCAAAACATCAAGCTCTAATCATTCAACATATCCAGAAACATTACAAAATAGCAAGCAAGGAAAAATATGCAATTTTCCCAAATAGAAGGTCCCATAAAAATAAATTGCTAAAAATAAAAAAGACTTCCTAAAATGGTAAATTATCATTAATGGAGGTTATATATGTATGGTAAGATCTTTATAAGACAAAATTTGAGAAAAAAAAAAGGCAAAAAATCCCAAAATAGCATCTCCTCGTCCCACCTGCCAAAAAGAGAAAGTTTCATTTTTTTAGTACAGAAAGTTGTTGTTGGATTATTTTTCACTCATATCACTGCATTTTTTCCATCCTCGCATGGTTTTAAAGGTTTTTATCATCTCTAAAATAATAAAATTAACTCTCCACAAGGATCCTAAAGTATTATTTTGACTCACAATTATGTCAAGGAACAAGACAGAGCATATCAAGGCACAACAAGTGAAAGCCCGAGACATTGCACAATTGGAAAGGAATTTAAGAGATTCAAGAGTCCCCATTAGAATTCAAGATTCATCAAAGGATATCATCATGGTCATAGGTGAAATGATAAACTCATTGGGAAAGTTTAGAAACATCCTTTCTTGAATCCATCATCATCTCTCCAAGAATCAAGTTAAAGTGAGATAGTCAAGTCATAAAACTATTCAAGCCATCATATGTGAAGAATAAATAGGATCATCCTTTCTCATTAGAATAATATGAGCATGTAGGTATGTAAGCATCCCATGATTTCATTTAACTTTGGAGTAGTGAAGGTTAAATAGGTGATCTTCATGTGTGGCATCATTAATGCAAAAATAAGAAATCATCCCAATTTCATTTGATGTCGTAGTGTTCTTAAACACTCAATCAAACACCTATTAGTGAGGTCACTCCCCTAAGGATAAAATATTGTAAGTGTAACTAAGATTCATTGAACAAGAATATTTTAAAAGGAAGATAATGAAAAGAGAGTACATAATGGCTCCATATTTCGGGAGGATCCGTAAGAAGGTAAGATTCACTATGAATACCATAAATCATTTTGACTCGTGTAAGATGGATCCATCGCATCCTCATTCTCTTCAACATAATCCAAGTGTATCTCTCCCAATGGAAGAAACCTTCTCATGATGAGCATGTGAACAAGAGATTTATAAATAGATTCTAGAGTCAAAAAGGAGAGAAATTAATTATCTTCATTCAGAGCATTGTGTGTACAAGAATGGGAAATCATCTTTGTTTCATTTCCTGCCACCCACTTAGTAGTGATATTGAAACACTCATTCTAAGCATTAAGTGTGATGATCATATCTCAAGAAGGAGAGAACATTATCATCATCTCATTCCATTCCAACCGGTTTCCGCTTCTCAAGGATCTCACTCAAGAAGTAATCCTTTCACCCACATGATGAAGGTTCATTTCAGTAAGATAAGGATTAAACATCAAGAGGTTTGAGGATCGTGGAGTTGTCTCTCATGATCATTGGAGTAATTTGTGAAATCCTAAGGAGCAAGAAAGTGATCCTCACTCTCATTATGAGATCAAGAAGAACCCATCATGAGTGATGCATGTAATCATTATAGGCTCACATTGGTAGGTCTCATGTAGTGCCCACATTTTTATAGCTCCAGTTATCTGTTGGTTCCTTTATTCCTAGACATGTTTTTTTTGAGACTCTGATAGACTTTGGACATTTTACTATGATATTTTATCTTCATGGACGCTATGGTATTTTGGGCGCATAGCGCCAATTGGACTAGATTCGTATACTGATATATTTCTTATGATGTTGATGACACTAACAAGGTTATATGATAGACTTATTGGTTAGATGTTAGTCTCTTGTGGTTGATTTGATTAATGATATAGTGTTGGATTTAATGATGGTAATTTTCATGCTAACATAAGTGTATGTCGTTGCAATTTTATTTGTGGATGATTCATGGCAAACTATGTGGATAATTGTATGCATTGCACTATCAATTGTAAATTATGTTCGGACATTATAAGTTTGATTGATATTGTAATTTGTGACTTATAGATGATGTTTATTATATTGGACAGATGTGGTTAATGTGTGCAATGAGTGTGCAGGTGACAGGTATAGGAGAGCATGGGTTTCAGGGAAGCTACGCAATTGTGCACAAGCGGCCCACGAGCTGAGTCCTAACCATGCTAAATGTTTGAGGCCTTAGATTAGATGTATTTAATTGGGCACCATGGGTGAACCCCTCAATTGTAATATAATTATGTTTTGTAAAATTAATTAGGTTTAGGGTGTGTTTTATTAAGTAAACTAGCTTAGGGGTTTAATGATCTTATCTTAAGTTAAGTGTTGGTTTTGGGAAAGTGTGTGTGTGTTGGTAGAAGGGATTGAGGACCACATGTGAACCTTGGGTGGACCCCACACCCTCCACCCTTGTGCCCAAGCATGCCAAACCCGAAATTGGGTTATTTTGGGCATTTTTAGGGACCCCTTTTGAGTTTGGGAGTTCCCTTAGCATGAAAATGGGCACTTGGACCCTACCTAATAGGTAGGGAGGCCTATTTCCAAGGTTTGGAGGGAGTTTCCATCCCATTTTCCCCTCTCTTTATTCACCATCCATGTAAGATGATTGGGTTGTGTGATATTGTTAAAAGTTGCTCCACTTTGTTTTATTTTAGTTTTTGGTATTTTCGGTGAAAAGGAATAAAAGGTGAGTTTACTCTTACTTATTGGGTTTTTGGAATCTTTGACTCTTGAGAGGAGAGGTGGTGACACTTGTCACTTTCCCATTGGTGAGGAAACTTTTGGGTTCCTCTTCTTATTCTTCCTCATGGGGAAGGAATGGGTCTTCTTGGTTCATTTTTTTTGGGAGCACTTGGAGAATTTTGGGAGCTTGGAGGTGAGCTTGGACAAAGGGAAAAGCTTAGAGTCTTGGAAAGAATTAGAGAGGTAGTGTTCTTAACCCTTTTCTTTCTTCTTAGTTGTGCTTATCTTGTTAACTATGCTTGATCAATGAAATGATGTGTGTGAAATGATGTATTGTGAAGTGTATGGTGAATGTCATTGTTCTTGTTCTTTTTGTTTCTTTTTGGTTTCTCTCCACCATCATTTGGATGATGGTTTTTGGAGAATGTAGGGGAAGAGAGAGGGATTTCCCTCTCAAACCTCATGGTTGTTGGTCAAGCCATGAAGGTCCCTTCTCATCCCCTCATATGGTTTGAGGTGGGAGAAAGGTTCATATGGCTTGAACCTTTCCCCATTATTGGTGAGGAAACCCTTTTGGGTTTGAAAATCCTCCCAAGAAGGATTTCTATGGCATAAAGGAGGAATAAGGAGGATGATTGATTAGGAGGTATAAGGAGTTTTTTATATATATATTTTTTGGTGCTCCTATGGTTGGACACCTTTATTTGGGCATCCTACTTCCTCTCTTCCCCCTTGTGAGGTTGACCTTTTTCTCCTCATGTTGTTGTTTTCATTGTATAGTAGGTCTAAGTGGTTAAATGGTGTTATGTTTTTTTTTCTTGTTGTGTGTTCATCCCTATTATACTTGTGCACATTGTGGAAGCTAGTTCCTCTCTCCCATGGGCTTGGGGGAGGCTAGCATGAATTCCAACCATGGAAAGGCATGTGATGATGCCTATTGGTTGGGTGGTAAACAAGCGTTGTCTCTTAGTTTAGCATCCTTGGAAGAACACTCAAGATGGAGATAGTTGGAGCCTCTTGCCATCGTGGTCATCTTCATCTTTTGAGGGTTGTACCTTCATTTTGTAAATAAAGGTGGGATTTGTGAAGTTTTTATACTCTTGTAAATACAAATTATTGTACTTAGCTCTTGTAAACTTTAGTCATTACCAAGAGAGTTTTTACTTTATGTTGCAAGAATCTGTAATATTATCGATTGAAATCATAATGAAACCCGATTTTTTCTTTAGTTCACAGTCTTCATTTGGAAGGTGTTGTGTGGTTGAAATCTATAAAAATATAGTTATGCAATATACTTAACTCTGAAATAGTAGTTTTTCTACTTTTAAAAGTAAAAAAAAATATGATTACCTTGGTATCAGCAGCCATGGTTCCCAACCACATGGACTCTTGGTTATGGGTAAATTAATTAGCTTGCATTTACTTAAAAAAACTTACCCGGGACATGTCCTATGTAGTTTTTTTGGCATGACAAATATGAAAATATTCTTAGTTATTATGGCAGAAAATGATGAAATTTTAAATACCTTTTAGTTATTCATTGAAGGAAAGGTTGCTTTTAATTATTGGCCAAATATTGTTTATTGAAAGGGGACTATATCCTTGTGTACAAAAAAAAGGGGGGGGGGGGGGGGGGGGGGGGGGGGGGGGGGGGGGGGGGGGGTTGTAGTTTGTCTTGGTTTGTGACTTTTTTTTTCTTTTTTGTTGCTTTTGTTTATCTTCTCTCTCCTCTTTTCTTTTCCTGTACTCTGCTCTTTCCTCGCTTTTCTGTTGTCCGATTGTTTTTTTTTCTTAGCCTTGTTTTCTGTTTTCTTCTTTTCCTCGGGGGGGGGGGGGGGGGCCTAGGAGCCAGAATAGGAATGAAAACAGAAAAAAGGATCCGAATCAAAGTGTGAAATGAAACCCAAAGTAGCCAAGAAATAGCTACCCAATCAAGACAAAACAGCAAAAACTCTACAAAAAAGCAACAAAGTTAGTGTTCATAGGGTTTTAGGATTTTTTGTTTTTTTTAAATAGTTATATTATCATTTTTAAAATGTATAATGGTTTTTTACACGTTTGATTAGTTTTTGAACAAGGAAAATGAAAGCAGATGTTATGTAGTTACATTTTCTTTTTTTGGCTTCCCTATTTATGACTATATTTTTCCTATAATCACAAGAAACTAAAAAAAAACTAAATAAATAAAATATATATAGATATATAGATCATATATATACACAGACTACTATAGCAAATATAAACAATTAGGTAATATATATATGAATATATGTATATATTACTATATATATCTATACGAGAATATATATATGTATATATAATATATATATATAGACCGACGAAGATAATAATAAATTTAAATTTTAAAAAAAAAACAAAAAAAAATGGGTAATATAAAGACATATGGGCTGTTTGGTTTATTTTTTATTTTTAAAAGAAAAAAGAAAAAAAACAAAACAAAATCATATATATTTTAAAACAAAACAAAATTAAAAAAAAATAACAAATAAATAAAATTTGGGGGGGCTAAACCCCCCAACTCCACGCCCGCTCCACTGTCCTCTCACAGCCCCTGCCCCTCTGCACACCCGCACACCCCGCGCCCTTCTCTCGTGCACCTAGGACCCCTACCCCCCAGACCCCTGTCCCTCCCGCGCAGCCTGTGTACCCTGCCCCATGCCCCCTGCCCCTTCACCATGTCCCTTCCCCATCAGCCTATGCTACCCCCCCATATCCTCTTACACAATACAGCACCCCCTATTGCTGACCTCCATCAGGGCGACCCTGCCCTGTTCGCCTGTCCCTCACACCACCAAACATAAATAATAATAAATTTTAGAATATATATATATATATATTGTAGCAACAACAAATACATACATAAATAATTGGCAACCATGTGGGGTATGAAGGAAAGTGCAAAAATCTGAGGAGATCCCAGAGTTGGTAGGCATACAAAGGAGATAAGAACTAATGATGATCCTTCTCAACAAATGAGAGATTCATGAATCATCTCTCTTGCTCCTCTACCACTGCACATTCAAAGACAACACAAACAAAATGAGAAGAGGAAATAGAAAAGAGGGGAAAAAACAAAGAGATATTAGGGCAATTTAGGGTAAAATTCAATCTAGGTAAAATTAGATTGATCCTAGGGCCCAATTCTACTTTACACAACTTTAAGCCATGGGAATTATTATGGCTTGAAAAAATAATTTAAAAGGGAGTGTGTGCCAATTTTTTTTAAAACAAGGGGGGGGGGAACTAATTTGTTAAACAAAGGTGTGGTTTTAATTTGAAAACCTTAGGTAGTCTTTTAGAAATAAATAATTAAATTATTCTTGGGTAATATTTATCGATTTTGGGTAAATTAATAATTAATATAAATTAATTATTATCATGAGAGGCTTAAGCAAAGCATTAGTAATTATTGATCACTTTAAAAAAAATAAAAAATTATTAATTAATGTTTCCCGCAAATTTTTTTTATAAAAAAGTTCATTAACCATATTTTTTTATTATTTATTTTTATCTTGGGTTCAGGATGGCACCCAAGAGGGGATGATTAGATCGATGTTCAAGACATAGTAGACGTGCGTGGGAGCCGCCGGTCCTTGATTTTGGGCCTCAGATATTAGAGACCCTGCAGTAGCTGATAGGTGTCGTACAGGAGCACCTTCCACCACCGCAGGAGCCGATAGAGGGGGACATTCAATTGGGAGATGAGGAGTTGATTGGAAAGGACACACATTCAGAGCCACCTGAGCACGATACCCTGAGATGAGAGAGGTCACGTAGCCCTTCCATCCTTGGCAAGAGGGTGGCCTCATTTTGTCACAACTGATCACACAGCTTTGAGGGACCTTTTGGAGATAGGTGACCTCTTTCACCTATTAGACCACATAACAAGGATCAAGACACAGGCAATGTGATTTGAGACCTTCTTCACCTATAGCCACCTACTTTCACTGGTTCGACAGATGGCTTTGGGGTAGAGTCCTGGCTCCTTAGCCTGGATAGTAGCTTTTGCTTGCACTCTCATGAGAGCAATGTCAAAGATAGGTTTTCCATACACCTTCTCTGAGACGCAGCAGGCATTGGTGGAGGCATGAGGAGGGAAGCTCCATTTGAATCGAGAACCGTTGACCTGGAGTTGTTCGAGGACGGTTCAGAAGGCCCGGTAATGTCAGAGAATTTTTTGTTCAGAAGAGATCAATGAGTTGGCATGACCTAGTGACAGGGTTATGGCCAGTGAGCACATTATGAGAGAAGGTTCTTGGATCTCTGTAGTTGCTTTAGGACTACTACAAGTAAGAAGTTGTAGGTAAGATACAGGTGCATTCAGGGCCTGAATGTTAGATATAGAGAAGCTGTTAGGAGTATCATCCTCCTGCTCGAGGAGGCCGTTGAGAAGGCCTACTGGCTGAGGAGAATAGGACCAAGGCACAGGAGCACTAAGATAGAAACAAGAGTAAGTTCTAGGACAAGATTTAGGAATTTCAGAGTCAGAGGGCACGAGGTGCAACACCACTCCCTAGAGGAGGATTCTAGTATTACTTAGGAGCATCGACAGCTCCTCACACCCCATCATAGTAGGGACACAACATAAGGGACCCCAAACATCAGAGGGTAAACAGGACTCAGATTTTCAGTGCGGTGGGTCTAGAGGTGTGTTTGTGATCTAGAGACATGAGGTTGGGTACTCATCACTCACAGCTAGCCCATTCGTAGCAATCTGCTAGTGTTGGACCGGCAGGTTCAGTTCGCAAGAGTACAGGAGGGACCTTGTCTTAGTGGGGTATAGGAGGATGTTTTATATGTGGGGCTCTAGACCATTATGTGCATGTGTCCGCATAAGCCCACTACTACAGATATGTAGAGAGCTCTTAGATCCGAGAAGATGGTGGGTGACCTGGGACACGCCCATTGTGTATATGTAGCGGTTGAAAACCACAAGGGCAAGCCATTGGCCATAGGTCATTGAGATGACAGGTAGTATCAGGGTATTTCGATCTCATTTAATTTCTGATTCAGGTGCTTCAGCTTCTTTTGTATCTCCCTCTGAGTGGACTAGTGTGGGACTAAGTGGTGGCAGGCAACGAGATAGTAGGCAGGTTGAGCTGGCCTATGGGGTTAACTCACCATGGAATCATATGTGGAGAGTGACTCGATTTGTGGAAGTCGTCTCCACTAACTGACCTCCGTAGTAGTCCTTGGATCCTATAAGTAGTGTTGGGTATGGATTGCTCGTATAATAATAAAGCCAAGGTGGATTGTAGAAAGAAGTACATGAGTGTTAGGAGGTCTTGGTAGTATGATGGTGATTACAAGGAGGCAGAGACTTATGCTCTTATGTATGATCTTGCTAAGAAACTCAAGTGGAGAAGCATAAGGATGCAGTGTTTGATATCACTATCAGTGATCATTGTAGACAGTACTCTAGAGCATTCACCTCTGATGATCACACAGTTTGGAGGCGGTATGCAGATGTGGTTTCCAAGAGAGCTTTCCAGGTTACCACCTAGTAGAGAGGTGGACTTCACAATTGACCGAAGGCCTAGCTCCACACAATTTCTAGGGAACCCTATAGGCTGCCAAACTTCCAAGTTTCATGAGGCTCAAGATTTCAGTTAGAGGAGTATTAGAGAGGGTCTCATTCGACCTAGTGTATCTTCTGGGGAGCGCAGTCATATTGTGAAGAAGATGGTTTCCTAGGCTTGTGAGATTTTGATAGCTCAACAAAAGTCCACAAGAAAGCAACCATTACCCACTCCCATAGGATTGATGAGTATTTGATCAGATGTGGGGAGTAGAAGGTGTTCTCCAAAATTTGAGCCAAGTCAGGGTATTAATCAGTTGCACATTTTAGAGCAGACTTCATAAGGACATGGTTTCCCACACACGTTACAGCATTATGAGTTCCACAGTGGTTACAATTTGGTTTAACCAATGCTCCAATTGTCTTCATGAGCCTCATGAAAGGAGTAATTCGACATTTCTGGATTGCTTTGTTTTAGGGTCCTGATGATATATTGATTTATTCTCACTCTGAGGAGGAACATGGGAGCCATTTGAGGTAGGTACTTAGGTTTGAGAGAGCCGCAAGAAGTTGAGTGATTGAGGTGAGAGTTCATGGGTAGCAGGGTATTACGAAGTTGTGTAGGACTTTCTCTAGGGATTGCTCACCACTATTACTTCTCTTCAGAGGAAGGGAAGATGTTTTGTGTTTGAAAAATTTGAGCAGCCTTTTATTTGATTAAGGAAAGGTTAACCATCGGGCCTATATTAGGAGTTCAAGACCCGAAGAGGATTTTGTAGGTTGCATGGATGCATCACTAGAGTGTTTGGGAGTAGTTCTTATGTAGGAGATGGGGATAGCCTTTGAGTCATGTAAGCTCAAGTTAATACGAGCTTAACTATCCTACTCATGACTTGGAGTTGACCCGCGCTCTTCAATGCACGTTTGCATTGATAAAATTTCCTTTTGGGTACACCATTTCACCTTGAGGAAAGATCATTGCAGCTTACATCATATCTTCTCTCAAAACGACCTCAAGATCATCAACGGTGTTGGATGGAAGTTCCTATGTGAGTATGGACATGGAGGTCTAGTATATCAAACGAAAGGAAAATTTGCTGCAGATGCACTTAGTAGACGACGACATGTGCTTGTCTTTGAACACTACAGTTAGATTTGAGAGGGCAGGATACTGAGATCTTCCAGAGGATGCTTTATGAGGGTGCTAGGTAGATGTGGATTTCGCAGGGGTTCTTTTGAGGGAAACATTCAGGAGGCATGTTAGAGTCAATTTTTTGCTTCGGTTCCATCAGAGATTTATGTGCCTAAGGTAGGTTAATCTGCATAGGTTAATCCTTACTGAGGCTCACGAGCCCCATACGTAAGCCACATCCAGGAGTGTAGAAGATGCAGCCAAATTGAGAGAGTTATATTATTGCCAGGTATTTTTTTGAAGACATAGCAGAGTTGTAGCACGTTGTCTTGAGGTCGGGAGGCAAGGCAGACATTTCTAATCCTGCAGATCTTATACCCTCATGATATTCCGGAGTGGAAATGGGATGTGATCTTCAATGGATCATAGTCAGACTTCCATGTACTATAATCATCATGATGCAATTATGGTTAAGTGTGGATAAGTTGACCAAGGTTGTGCATTTCTCGCCAACCAAGGTTAATATAATGCACAGGCATCACCCAAAGTGTTCATGGAGGACATTGTTAGATTGCATGGAGATCCTAAAGACGATAATCAATGATAGAGACACCATCTAACATCAGTTTTCTA
>JAHRHJ020001288.1:0-386301 GCA_019776745.2 Taxus chinensis
CAACACCTAGGGTGAACCCCATGCCTACAGAATCAAATGGTAGGAACATTGGTAGATCCTGTTCTAGTAATTCAAATTTTTTTGCAGTAGTTCCTAATGACACTGTTTCTATAGTGTTAGCCTCATCTTTGGGAGATGGGGTTGCCTTGGCTAGGCTCAAAGTTTCAAGGTCTGTGGTAGGTACCAATTTTTCCTCTGGTTTCGCGTCGGTAGGTTTATTAAGTTGGTTTGTTGGGAGTTCAAACTCTGAGTGTACGCCTGGTCTTTTCTTTAAGTCAGCTAGGTGTACATCGAATGGTTTTGGATCACCTTTGGCTATGAACACCTTTCCTAAATGAAAGAACCTTACTTCTTGAAATAGCGTAGAAGGGATTTCCTTCATGCGCTGTATCCACGGTCGGCCGAGGATCATATTATAGTTAGTTTCCCGATCTATAATATAAAACTCAGTCAGGATGGTTTTGGGTCCTAGGGTGACCGGTAATATTATAGTTCCAATTGAAGTGGCTTTAAGGCTGTCATAGCCTCTTAGCGTATTTCAAGTCGTGGAACAATTTGTTTCTCCATACCCTAGCTTTTGAAGGAAAGAGAAGGGGACTATGTTGACTGCTACCCCATCGTCTACTATTGCATGCTTTACATAGTTGTTATAAACCCATACTTGCAAATGCAAGGCTGGATCACCTCGGCGCGCAACCTCAGCGTCTGTGGGTATTTTGTTTATTTCGAATATGAATTTGGTGTCCCTATCTGCCTTCCCCGGAGGATGGATATCAAAGTCTATATGATTTATCTGTGTTTCGGGAGGTGGAGTGATGTTAATTAAATGACCTAAGCCTAATGCCTCTAAAAGAGCAGCCCTGTGAGTAGGGGAGTTCTTCAATAAATCCAAAAAGGAGATGTGCGAGAAGGTTTTTGTTAGATCATTAATTAAATCATAAGTACCTACGAGTTTTATCAATACTTTTTGGATATTGTTTGTTTCTAGCGGGTAGCTTGGACTTAGCTGAGAGGAATACTCTCGTGTCCTTGTTACGGCTTTTACGGGTAGCTCGGCATCTAATTCCACTAAACTGACTATCTTTGGTTATGGCTGACTTCCTAGTTGTGGTGCAACTAATGGATTTAGTGAATTTGAGGCCTTGTTGGTCCGAAAATCTGTCGCGTGGACAGATCTATGGATAGACGAGCCAACAGTGTGCAGGGCTTAGCCCCTCTTTGAGACAGCAAAGCGAAACTGGTTTATTGCTACTTCTACTAGCAGGAACCTATGCAAGTCTCACAGATTCTGCCTTCAGGGGTTGGGATCTCATCCCAGTAGAGTGTTCTAGGCTGCGAAGAGAAAGGAACAAAAGAAGGAGAAGAGAAAGAACAGATCCGAAGGAAGAAAAGAAATGAGTTCCAAAGCGGAAGGGTCAGAAAATCTATGCTTTGGGCTTGGTAGTAAACAGAGCCAAACCTACTGGCATAAATAAACAAAGCAATACTGATAAACAAATGACGGAAAAGTAGATATGAATTCAACAGATTAAACACATACAGATCTAACGTAAGAAAGACCTTATGCATAACACAGCTATTGAGCACAAAGTCTGAATAATTGTATTACTGTTCTTTTCTGTTACAAGAAAGCTCAAAGTCTTTCTCTCTTCACTTCTATTTCTATCTGAAAAATGTTCACTCTCCGAATACCACAAGTATCCTTGTATTTATAGAAGATGAGAGAGAGAGAGAAGACAAAAAGGAGCCAACCACTTATCTACAAGATATTTACAAAATATCTAAAGTCATGTTGACTTTTACATTTTTGAGTGGATGACATCATCCCATGATGCAACATGGATGATGTCATCGTTGGCACCAACATACTTGAGATATTGCGAAAAGAAAGTCGGAGAATAGCGAGAGGAAGAAGAAGAAGAAGAAGAAGAAGAAGCTAGTCATCATCATCGTCCTGCGGCCGAAAAGGGGTCGCCTGCTTCTGATGCTGCTCAGGAGATGAGATGTGGAACTGAGCGCGGTATTCCAAGAACTTGTTGATCATTGACCCGAACTGATCCTGTGATGGATCCTTGTGCCGATCACTGATTACTTCGCAAGTTTCCCGCTCTTCTACAAGCTTTTCGGGAAGTTTGGAATAATCTTTCACCGCCTCAATCAGGAAACCGATGAAGTCCCTGCAAGCTAGCAGGTTATTGATGGATTCGGTATCGAACGTGACTTCCGGCCCTGTTCCTTGAGAAGCTAACTCCTTGAAAACCCGGATAGTATCATCAGCCGTTCCTAAGGTGAGGGAAGGAGTGAGCAACCCTGGATTCATGGATAAAACAATTTTCTCCATTTGATACATCGCATCCAGGGCCTCTTCCTTCACCTTATCTATTTTTTCTAACACAAACTCGAGCTGATCTATCCGATAGTCCAAAGTGGACATAGTCTTGTTGAGGGTCCTTGGGTGACCGAATACTCCGAATTTGACCAAATCTTCGACTGAACAGTCGAACATCTGTTGGAAGGCCTCGTGTTGGAGTCTAGCGTTTTCTAACTCTTCTGATATCGGGACTGCTAATGCTTGGAGCTCCTTATTCGCCTTTTCAATGTTCAGAGATAAGTTGATATATTCGGCGATTACCTTTTCGCTATCTTTGAGAATCTGGCTTCTCCAAGCAGAAACAGCCATGCCCTGCTCACCGATCTTTGAATATTCATTGATCTTGTCTTGACTGAGCAGCTCAGGAGTCTCGGCGGCAGTTGTGGGAGGTGCACTTCCCATCTTCTGTAAGGCCTGAAGCAGGTATTTATTCTGTTCTTTCAGCAGCCTTTTCTCTTCCTTAGCTTCTTGAAGCTTTTCACAAAGTGCATCAATCGCGGAACGAGCTTCCCCCTGGAGACTTTCAGAGGACGTCCCCATCATGACTTGGGTCACTGTGAAATCTGCTGGAGACAGATCTGCTTTCTCTTTGGTGGGATCGGGGTAAGCTATTTCCAGGACTCTCTCACCTGCAGCGCTCTTTGAGAAGCGTGTAACCGGTTTGTGCTTCTTTGCTCCTTTAGCCGGAATAATTGAAAAGTCCATCGGAGCGATGGGGACTTTCCTCTTTGGCTGGCTCAGCTGCTGAGAGATCCAAGCTGGTCCTATTGAAGAAGGACCAGAGACAGAGGGGGAGGCAGCAACGGTAGAAGAGGGGAAGAACGTGGAGACACGCGGCGGTGGCATTGAAAGAATAGCCGAGGAAGTGTCCACGGGAGGAAGGGAAACCGGGGCTGCAGAAGACAAAGGAAGGGAAGGGAGCCCGGAAAGGAGAGAAGAAATGGAAGGAGACAAATCAGCAAGAGAGGAGAAGATGGATGAAGAGGCAGGGGAAAGGGTAGAAGAAGGGGGAGAGGACACAACCAAAGGAGTGGTTGCTGACACCTGAGGAAGGGGAGGAAGAGAAGAAGAAGGGACAGAAGGAACCTCCGTAGTTGTAGCAACGCCGACATCCTGAGTGGATGGGCCTTCGGGAACATCCTCCATGAACTCCTCTTCCAAAGTTATGACTTGTTCAGGCTCCGAGGGAAGAGGACTTTCAGGGGCTTCCTCCTGACTGGTGCTTGATTCACCTATTGCACCCTTGCCTTTTAGCTGCTTCTTTGATCTTGGAGGCGCATTACCCAATGGAGAAGTTATAAAATCTACGCCGAGGTAGATCAATCCATTCATACGGCACCAGAGCTCCGTTCTCCGCATGGTTTCTTTGACCCTCTCCTCAATTGTCTGAGGAGCCTTGCTTCTATCAATGGCCGGGAAGGGCCAATTGTCTCCATCTGTGTTATTATACACCTTGTCTACTTCATCTTCCGAAGTTTGGAAGCCTTTGGGGACGATGGCCACTCCATAATGAATAATTTCTGCCAATGCTAAGCGGGAGTGATCCAGTCTCCTGAGTGCCACCTCATGGATGACGTCAATGTAAATGTCCTCAATTTGAGGGACATGGATAGGATCAAGCTTAGCCCTTGGCAAGCAGCTTCTTGGGTCGAATGTAGGCCTTGCCGGGAAATCATGCTTTAGATTGAGCAATTCTAGCTCGGCAAACATCTCCTTCGCCTTGTGATAGCTGGAACAAGTGTATCGGCCTACTGTGAGGGGGAAAGGAGTTCCACCCTTCTTTCTCTTCTGGCACTTCTCATGATATGTGACCAGCTGCCTTGACAATTCCAATAGAACCAGCTTTGGTCCAGCATACCTTGGCAACCTAGT
Organism: Taxus chinensis; assembly: GCA_019776745.2. Taxonomy (NCBI): domain Eukaryota; kingdom Viridiplantae; phylum Streptophyta; class Pinopsida; order Cupressales; family Taxaceae; genus Taxus; species Taxus chinensis. Next base: position 4,244 of record JAHRHJ020001288.1, read on the forward strand.
GGGCTCGCCCAAGAAGTTAACCGCCCTCAGATAGGTGAATGTGGGAAATTGGGTGAACAAGGCCCCCCACTTTTCCACAGCAGAAACAGTATTCTTAATTGTGCGGCCATGAGTCAACTTTGGTCGCAGCATGCATATAATATGGTAGAAGAAAGCATCATTGATTTTTGAAAAGTGTTGGATGCTATTCTCCAGCTTCAGCTCTGGGTAGTATTCATATATCTTGGCCTGAGGCCAAGTTCCACTTCGGTGCAGCCCTGGATAGTCCCTTTCAGACGCTGCAGCATACACTACGTAGGAGTTCATATGAAACACTCCTGTTGTGGCAAACTGTTGTAGCTGCTCAGAAATGGCGCTGCTTATTATTTCCCCCCAGCAGAAGCGCTGATCGGGCAAATTTTTGTTCATCGTTTCCAGGTACCGCAGCATCCATTTATGGAAGTAGTGGGTGTCTGAAAGCCCGAAGACTCTGCTCAGGAAAGTGATGGTGTCACTGAGTTCTTCGGAGAAGTCGCTTCGGTGGATAGTCTGGGGCCACCGGGTCACTACCTTCTTATTTTTGAGGTAGACTTCATTCATTAACTGCATGCATAGGTCCTCATTGTCCTCCCAAGTCTTGATACATTCTTCTTGGGTAACGGCCACGAAGCTTCGGTGATGAGGGATGCCAAGAATCTTTTCAAAATGGCGAGCGGTGAGGTCAATGACCACTTCCCCCTTACTATTTTCGACACACCTGGTGTCCTTGTTGTAAGATTGGGCAACCACCATTATGAACTCATTATTAATAGCGCTGACTGGAATCCCACCGGCGAAATGTAGAGCACTACCCATCAATTTATCCATCCAGGGGCTTCTTGATACTTTCTGAGTTCTCACCCAGAATTCGTCCATGTCAATGTGGCCTAGTTCAGAATCTCTGACATCCATATTGCATTCCGCCTGAGATTCGGGCATTCTAACCCTTTGGTACTTATACTTCATTTCTTCCTCTGTTAGCTTAGCTTTTCCTCTTGGTTTAGCGGGTCTCTTGCTTGAGGTAGACATGTGTTCTTCAAGGCTTATCTGATGATCTGCACGTAGGAGGAGTGAAACCCAATCCAAGAAGCTTGAATTAGTCATTTGATTTTCAATGGGAACGCTAGCAGAAGAAAGAGTTAGAATTTTTAAGGCTCGGGGTGCAGGGCGCATGGAAAATGTATATAACAGGCTGAATAGACAAGGCGCACAGGAAAAGGACGTAACAGAGATAAAATTGGCGCCAAAGGCGCATGGCGCATGGATGAAGCAGACTGCATTTTATAGAATGGCGCACAGGAAATGCATGTTACATTGAGGTTTGGTGCGCCCTTTGGCGCATGGGCAGATTGTGCGACATGGAAAAAAAGGCGCGCCAAAGGTATATGGCGCGGCGCATGGGGGAGCGACACAACATCATGTACTTGCAACGGAAGGTGCGCCCGCGCCTTGGAGGCTTTACGCTTGCTCAGATATCTCTCGCTTTGCATGGAAGCTGGGCGCGCCCTTTAGCGCATAGAAGAGGGATGCAACAGGGGTAAAAGATGCGCCAAAGGGATATAAGAAGGCGCGGGTTTTGAGTGCGTTACAGGCCGAAAGGGTGCGCTTAGGGGCGCATGATTCACAACTGCAGCATGCTGGGTAGACGCGCCGAGGGGCGCGACTGTCTAAGGTGCAACATGACGCGGCAACGCGCCATGGGGAAAAACCAAAAACCTTCTCTAATCAAATTTCGTAAATCTTTCCAACAGATGAAGGAAATGGTGGAAGAAATGTACCAAGATAGGAAAAGGGAAAAGGGAACTAGAGGAGCTAAGAAAGAAGAAAGCTCTAGTTCTGATATTCCAAAAAAAGACTCCTTAAAATCTGATTTTCCTTCATTAGAGTTAGATATCAAGTTTGAATTGCCTATGTATACTGGAGAGCTAAATGCAGAGAAGTTGGATAACTGGGTCAAGTAGATTGAAGTATATTGCAGGGTTTAGAGAATTGTTGATGATGAAGCAAAGATTCATCTGACAACTCTTCGGATGGGTGGCACAACACTCATTTGGTGGGAGAGTAAGCTTTAGGAAGTGAAAGAAAACAAAGGTATAGAAATCACTTCTTGGTCTGAATTTGTTTCAAATATTAAGCAACAATTTTATCCTCTTAGTTATAAGCAACAAGTTATGATGGATTGGCAAACATTAAGACAAACTAAGGGACAAAGTGTTCAAGAATACACACAAGAATTTAGGAAAAGGGCTCTAATACTGGGAATTTCCCTAAACATAGAAGAAACACTGCTCAAATATATTGGTGGATTGCATAGTTATCTAAGGCATATGATACTTGTTTTAGGTCCTACTAATCTTGATGCAGTATGTGTTTAAGCACACCCAGCTGGAAGCACGAGGGAAAATGACAAAGGAGTCCTGTTTCTCTTCTTTTAATCAGAAGAACATGCAAGCTAAAGGAAAAGGTTCGAAAGAACAAGGAAAAGGAAAGGGTAAGCATAAAACAAACTCTACTGTTAAGAAGGAAGATGAAAAACCATTTTGTAATCATTGTAAAAAAAACCATGATGAGTCTAAATGTTGGAAATTACATCCTGAAAAGAAGCCTAAATGGATGGTTAAGAAAGGAAAAGAAAAGAAAGCAAACACTGTAGTGCATGATCTTGGTTCTGATTCAGGAGATGAAACCAAAATCACAGCTATGAGTTTTCAAGGTAAATCAACTCTTTCAATTTCCAATAATAGCACTACAGATGTTGCATCTTCTTCTAGTAAACAAACTATACCTGATGATAAGAAAAGAAATGATCTTTTCCACATTAGAGTAATTTCAAAGCATACGAAAATTGATACTCTTTTTGATAGTGGATCTCAAGCTAATCTAATTTCTGAGGAGGTTGTTAAGAAACTAGGACTCAAAACTAAACCACATCCTAAGCCTTATCCTTTGGGCTGGGTTTGTGATGATGCAAAAATGCAAGTAACTAAAACTTGTACTTTCAGATTTGCCATTACAGAAAAGTTTATTGATGAGGTTGAATTGGATGTAGTTCCTTTGGATATTTGTGGGGTGGTTTTGGGAAGTCCTTATTTGTATGATCGTAAAGCAATCTTCTATAGGGAAGAAAATAAATATTTGCTTGTAAAGGATGGAATTGAGTTTATTATTAGAGCTCACCGTGAAAAGAATAATCTATCCTTGGTAACTGCAGGTCAAATGAAAAGGCTTGTAAACTCAAGAAAAATTTTTGTGCTCATGGTGGTCAAAGTCAAGGAAAAAGAAAATGAGATGGATTTTGAGACTTACGATCTAAAACATAAGGATGAATTGGTAAAAATTGTTTCTCATTTTGATGATGTTTTTCAGGATCCACAGGGTCTCCCTCCCAAAAGAGGGTTTCAACATGAGATATAGTTGCTTCAGGATGCACCTCTTCCCAATATCGGAATGTACAGGTTGTCAGTAGTAGAGAACAAGGAAATCAAGAGACAGGTAATGGAAATTTTGGCTCAAGGTATAATTCGTCCAAGTAAATCTCCATGTGGTTCACCAATTATATTGGTTCCTAAGAAGGATGGCACTTGGTGAATGTGTGTTGATTTCCGTGCTTTAAACAAGATTACTATAAAGAATCGTTACCCTCTTCCTAGAATAGATGATTTACTGGATCGATTAAAGAATGCAATTTATTTCACTAAGTTAGACTTAAGAAGTGGTTATCACCAAGTAAGAATTGCAGAAGGTGATGTTTGGAAAACTACTTTTAAAATGAAACAGGGATTTTTTGAATGGTTAGTGATGCATTTTGGTTTGTGCAATGCATTGGAAACATTCATGAGAGTTATGAATGAAATTTTTAGACCATTCATTGATAATTTCGTTATTGTCTACTTAGATGATATTCTTATTTTTAGTAAGTCATGGGATGAACATGTTAAACACATCCAGAAAGTATTAGATGCACTAAGGAAAGAGAAATCATATTTGAAGATGTTAAAATTTGAATTTGGAAAAACATATTTAATTTACTTGGGTTATATTGTAGGAAATGGAGAATTGAGAATTGATCCTGCAAAAATAGAGGTTATTGTGAAATGGCCTAGACCCACAAATGTGACGGAAGTTAGAAGTTTTCTAGGTGCAGTTCAGTACTAGAGCAAATTTATTGCTAACTTCTCATATATTGCATCTCCTTTGCATGCTTTGACAAGTATTAAACAGGTCTTTCAGTGGGGAGGAAAACAACAAAAAACATTTGATACACTGAAAGAGAAGATAAGTACCGCTCCGATCTTGGCACTTCCAGATTTACAACATTCATTTGAGATTGAGATGGATGCTAGTGACTACGTAATTGGGGCAATTTGATGCAGAACAAACGACCAATATGTTACCATTCATAAACCTTTACAAGTGCGGTAAGAAACTATCCAACTTATGATAAAGAGTTGTATGCTTTGGTTCAAAGTGTTAAAAAGTGGAAGCATTATTTAATGGGAAATGAAACAATTATCCATACTGACCATCAACCACTTCAATACTTACAAACACAAACCAAATTGCAGCAGTCTAGACATTTCAGGTGGATGGGATTTTTGCAACAATTTCATCTCGTAATCAGGTATAAAAAAGGTATTCAAAACAAGGTTTCCGACATGTTATCCAGACCACCAGTGGTAGTAGCATCTATTCTTTTGCAACATAGTTCCTTGGCTTATGTTAGTTACAAGGAACAATATGTAAATGATGTTGATTTTAGAGAAGTGTATGAGGATCTAGTAAGTGGGAAACAAGTAGGAGAAAAAGATTATCATTTGCATGAAGGATTTTTATATCATTCTGGAAAACTTTGTATTCCAGAAAATGAGCACATACTTCTCTTATTTCAGGGAATTTTGGTGTTAGTAAGACAGTTACACATTTACAAAAATATTGCTATTGGCCTAGAATGCATGAACATGTAAACCGGTATATTAAAGGATGTGTTCTTTGTGCCACAAGCAAGCCAAGTAACAGGAAATTAGGACTTTACACTCCTCTTCCTATTCCAACACGGCCTTGGGAAAGTGTTTCCATGGACTTTGTAGGAGGCTTGCCCATGACACAGAAGAAACATGATTACTTATATGTGGTAGTGGACAGATTTAGCAAAATGTGTGTGTTGGTTCCATGTACTAAACAAATAATTGGTGAGGGAACTGCACATTTGTTTTTTCAGTTTGTTTGGGTTCATTTTGGTTTACCTAATTCAATCATATTTGATCGGGATTCTAGATTTCTTGGGGAATTTTGGTCAACATTGTGGGGGTTAATGGACACAAAACTGAAAAAGACCACTGCTTTTCATCCACAGACTGATGGTTAAACAAAGGTTGTAAACCGCACAGTGGTACAATTACTTAGGGGCTATAGTAACAAACATCTTAAATTGTGGGATGAACATATTTATTATGTGCAACATGCTTATAATCGTGCCTTACATTCTTTATACTTTGAAGTCTCCATTTGAGACTTGTTATGGATATCTGCCTAATTCTCCATTAGATATATATTATGGACATGAAACTGTTGTTAACGGTGTAAGTGCTTCTAACAAGGCTAAAAGATTTGTGTAGAGAATACAAAAGGTTCATCAGTATGTCCTTGAACAATTGGAGAAAAGTCAGGCTAAGTACAAAGCTAGGCATGATAAACATAGAACTGATCACAAGTTCAAAGTTGGTGATTCGGTTTGGCTTCACATCAGCAAGGAAAGACTAACAGGTGAAGGTAAAAAATTGAAACCTATACGGTATGTTCCATTCCAAATATTGGAAAAAATTGGTAACAACACTTTCCAGTTGGATTTACCTCCATATATGCAAATATACTTAGTTGTAAATGTTGAGAATTTAAGATTGTATGAACTGCCTATGATTGTTGATCATGATGATTCTAACATTATACCTTCCATTAATGATTTTGCTCCTGAGTATCTTGATGAGTTGCAGGAAGACATCATTTTGGACAGGAAAGTAAGAACTTCGTGAAGGGGTGATATTGAGTATCTTCGTGTTGGGTTCAAAGGCATGCATCCAAACAAGGCTAAATGGATGGAAACCGGAAAGGTGAGGGAGAAATACCCTCACCTATTCACCAATTAAGTTGACTTTTGGGGTCCAAAAGTTTCTCAGTGGGGAGGAATGATCCAGAGGATCCTCACAGAGAAACACCGATCTAAGATCTTCTTAGAATAAGTTACAGTCATTTTTAAAGCGTGGAGAACAATTATACGATTATGATGATATCTTGTTTGTAGGAAACGGAGCTCATCTGCAAAAGTTATAGCCTGCTGAAATTTTTGGGCGACTGGAAAAATTTGGAGTTTTGTGCAGGTTAGACGTGTGCACGCTCACCAAGTGTTTCGATTATATTGTGACACGTGGACGAATTGTGTGACATACTAAAAAAAATTGTTTTTGGAACGCCGGTCTTGGACACTTGTTCTTGGACAAATGGACCCCGCTATTTACTGGCTGGGGGCCCTCAGCTAGGTTCGACACACTCGATTATGGAGGGGTGTCTTGGCCTCCTTCTCATTTAATCATTAAACCAAATTGTGTATATAAACTCCTATAATTGCCTTTGCGCTATGCATGTGGGACTATTAGACATGCATTTTTTAAATTATGCAATTTCCCATGCATTTTTTATTAATTTCCATATTCCCACACATTGCATATTAATTCATTATACCACATTCCACGCATTATCCTTGGCTTATTTTAGCACCTAAAAATAACAACCATGCACTATCCCAAGAAATGCGCCCTCTCCATAAGCAATTACGGTGGCTCTTAAGCCAATTCAAACTGCCCTCCTTTGGCATTATTAAATGCCTACCTTTTTGCACGCCCCCACAATGTGGGATAAAACACTACAAAACCACCTAAGGAGAAGGAGAGAGAAGTGGAGGGGATTGGAACAGCTGACCTCCCATGAAAAAGTATAGGTGCCTAACCATTGCGCCAGTTGTTTGGAAACAACATAAAAGGAGTGATATTATATTTGTATAGCATTCGGGACTGTGTGAAAATATTGTAATGCTCATAACTTGAGCTAGGAGTGGAATTTGGAGGAGATGTAAAAAGAAACCCTTGTTATTTTTGATAGAGGAAGACTATGAGAAGGTCATAATTTTGTAGAATTCTTTGTAAAGAATTATTTTCAAGATTTTTAATAGATCGGTCCCATTCAACCGGACCCGGAGACGTAGGCCTCAAGCGCCAAACTCCGTTATCAATTCTTGCGTCAAATTACTAGTGAATCCTCTTCATTTATTTCAATATTTGCACAGTACTTGTAGTTTTTATTATTTTATTAAAAATACAAAAGGATATAATGCTCAAATTTTACATCGAAAATCAATACAAAGCAAGAAAAATGTGTGTGCACAATTGCTAGTTAAATTTGGTTTTTAGATCAAACTGGGAACCAATTTGTTGTAAATTTACCGTTGTTCGGAAGACTTGGATCCTGAGATTTTGATCGATATCTGTTATTGCTATGATGAGATTGGGTTGGGGCACGATTGGCTCGAATACGTATTCTCTGGGCTCTCTATGTCTCGTGATTGTCATACAAAAGAAAGTTATATAAATCTAAGTAATGACAGAATAAACTAATTGTGAAAGATATGTCTATGTATATTCCTAAATCTGATATATCTATCTACTAAACAGAATTTAAAGAGAAACTATCTAATATATCTAGAATTCACAGTTTTAGAATAACAAATTAAAACAAACAAGATAACTGAGTATAGCTATTTGTCTGTGCAACTGTGAACCTAATCTAAATAATGAAACAATTGATCTAGTCTATTTGCAAGACTCTCGATCCTACCTCAGAAGTGAGAAATGAATCATAGTTTCTCAGAAACTATCAATCCCCACATCTTCCCTGGTAATATCGAAAGTAACATTGATTGAAATAAAGTGATTGCCTGCTCTAATTTATATGTTTCTAATTATAACTTTGAAAGTGAGAACCTGGATTCTGCAGAACAGTGGCGAATCCGATGGTGTGTGTGGCTATGTCCCCTCAGTGTGATCTCCTTGTTCCTTCATGTTCACTTGGATCCAGAAAAGCGTGTAATGCTAGCATCAACAGAAGTAGATATTGGGACAAAGGTAGCTTAGGATATAGACTGAATACAATGCAAGTAGGAGAGAGATAGCGCAAGAGTACAGAGCTTGGCTTATGCAATTCCTAGCGGGATTTATTGCGAGTCATGCAACATAAAACATACAGAACCTGAAACTATCCTGTTTGAAGAACAAAACCTGCACCTTTAATGGCTTCTTATTGAAAAAAAACTATTTTACTCCAATGGATTGGATGAAATATCAACAGCATTTACACAAGATGGATATGTGGCTTCCTAACAGCAAAACAACACTAACTAGGCATGCAATGAAAGAAACTAAGAATTCTAAATAAAATGAAAGACTAATCTATTGCAATGAAAAATTCAGAGGCAAATTTGAGGGGCCATTTTCTTGAGCACAAGCCAACTATTTATAGCATTTGCATTTACCTAAGGTAAAAACCAAATAGAACTCTTAAACTATAAACAATGGAAAAACACTATTCCAGGGAACCAGAATCATTAATGCAAGCCTATGGCGGTGAAAAAAATATGGTAAACGTTGAAATTTACGTGAGTCATGTTAAAAGAACATTTTGGAAAATGCGTAAAGGACCACCGCCCTGAGCAGGGCGGTGGTTACAGGACTGCCGCCCTGCTTAGGGCGGCGGTCACGAGACCGCTGCCCAGGCAGGGCGGTGGTTTCGTAACTGAAGAGAAAAAGGCCAAGAAAAGAGGGAAAAAGAGAAAAACAAAGCACATGGGGGCTAAGCAGGGCATGCGGGATGTTAATGCACACTTGGGGAGATTTTCCAGATCCTGAACACCTTGCGAGGAGACTTCTATCATCATTGGGGTACGTGTTACGTTGTTCTGATGGTGTAGTACCCTAAAATTTTGGGTACGTACACTCACCTTCCTAGATTTATATATTGTTGTCATACCCTAGTTGTCATGTATGCAATGAAGCTCTCTAAATGGAGTGGAATCATCACCTTAAACCCTAGACATGGATGAAGAGTCCTAAAAAACAAACATTAGAATGGTCGTGGGCACCCTCGTGCACTGTTGACCAATGTTGGAACTACTCCATGAAGAGGCCTCAAACCACGGACGTTCCTTCTCCACCTAGCAAGTGATATCTGAGATATATCAATAAAATATAGCAATTATCTTTAACCATGCTTATTTTGGCTTGGCAATCTTGTTAAAAAAATTGGAGAGAGGATGTTTGAGAACTTGTAAATAGGAGATATGGTTATCCTTGACCTAGTTTATAGCTTCATACCTGATGTGGGTGTTTTCCTAATGACTATAGATGTGCATATTATAATATTTAGGGATCTTTAGATGTATTTTGTAGAGTGTAAAAAGTGAGTGCTCTAGTGCATTTCTTTAGAAATTCTAGGTTAGAAAATGAGGTAGTGTTTACTTTCTTGTATAGTGATTTCGTAGATGATTTATCCAAGAAAGGTCTTACCCTCATATGAACTAAAAGAACCTAAAGAAATATGTCAATTTGAGAAGTGTAGTTGGAAGACATGTTGGTCCAATGACCGTACTAAATGGGTCAAGATCTGGATATAAAATTCTGACTAGATTGTGTGGTCCTGAACTAGGAGACAGAAAATGTGCCAAATGAAGTTTGGAGTTGATAGGACTAATGTTTCTCTAATTTGATTTTGGACATTGTATTCTCAGGATGTGTCTGACATGCCAGTTTGCAAGGATAAACAAGATATAGATAATGGACCTCGAGAAAGTGTTAAGTGGGAATGGAGAAGTTATGTTTATCATAGCAAGAACGAATAGATCAAATAAAGAGTTTGCCAAAAGTGAAAATTACCAAATTTGAGTGTCTACAACAACCTTGTATCTTTCCCTTCACCATTTGAGATCATTAAAAACATGCATTGTATTAATAATTTTTATGTTCATTACCATTGTGATTATCATAGATGGATTATTCATATTGCTAATTTATGTATTAAGATTTGTCATGTCATAAAATATCTTCTCAATATTGGTGATATTGAATGGGATGGCCCTAATGAATCTAAGACTAATAATGATAATGAAAATATCAAAATATGTAGTGACCCATTACTTGATCATAACACTTCTAAATCTACTTTAGAGGTGCACTATGCTCATTGCAGTTTACTGCTTACACCTTATTATGATCATCCTTGAATCCTATGATTGTAATATTACATAAATGACATATTCCCCATTAGTTATTACTTTTGATGATGTTTTTATGGCTCACATTATTATTTCTAATACACTTTACATTTGTGCTTTTTGTTGATTGATATCTTATACATAGTGTTTTAGTTTATAATGTTGATCAACATAATCTTTTCACTCTCAGGTTGCTTTATTCTTTTGGATATACTAAAAATTAAATAACATTTGAATCTAAAGAAAAAAAATGGGTCATATTGTTCTCCCTCTTAAATTTGGCTCTGTTACTTATGATATTCTATTCTTTGTTTCCTCTACTATTCCCTCATGTTACATGTGTTTAAGTTTCCCTTGGATATGAAATTTTATGAGTATCCATTCTATATTACATCAATGTGTTAAGTTCATTCATAATTGAAAAGTGGTTATAGTTACAGGTATACCATTAAAGGCTCCTATATATACGCATCTTGGCCTAACAAATAAAGTTACTACTCCTAGTATTAGTGAATATATGCATAGGTATTCTAGTTCACATGTTACTTCTATTAGGACACTAAATCCTAATGCATCTATGTAATGTATTCTAGTTCACATGAAACTTCTAGTGCGTCATGCTCTCCTTAGCCTTCAGTTAGGCCCTATAGATCACATAGTACCTCATGTAGGTCATTCTCTCCCATGACACATACTTTAGTTTCAACAAAGATTATAAAGGACAATGATTCTTCTCTTCTAACATTTATGAGGGCTAATACTCCTTCAACATCTCATTTTTTCTCATCTCCTTATGAAGATCTTATTGGGTAGCTCTTGAACCACACCTTTTCCTATACATAACTATTCACAAATAATTCACAAACATTTAAACAATCATAGAATATAAAAATATTTAGATATTTGTAAAAATTAAAAAATCAAGACATGCTTTTAAGTTGATTGGTTCACTTGTTACTTTATACATGTTGTAGTTTTACATATTCACTTGATGGATAACATATTTTTTTATATAATCTTCACATACATGTGTTCACAAGGCATATTGAGCTTGACACAGAACATAAAAAAATTGATACATGATGCTAGATGTCAGCTTAGTCCCTTGTTGGAAGCACAACCACTGTGGGGGGTGAATTATTGTGTATTCAAAATTTCATTCAATTATACACTTACATCCATCAACCATTCATTTTAACTTAGCCATTATAAATTATCAAGATAACACACCCCATTAAACACATGCAAAAGGAGCACAAGAACACATGGACACCATATTTAAGTGGGAAACCCTTAGGGGGAAGAAAAACCATTGATTAATGAAATTTAAAACTTTCCTATAAACAAATATCAAATATAGTGAAGCACCAACTCCAAAAGGAGTACCAACCCCTAAGTGTAGTGATGCACCGACCCCACAAAGAGCACCAACCACTAGATTTAGCAATAAAAAAATTACATGGAAGCACTAACCCCCTAGATGACTCATAACCAACTCAGTCACCTAGATATTTTTTGTACCTTCAAAATATTGCTACAACAAAAGATCATGAATCTTTATTAGCTCTTCCTTCTTCTTTCTTTCTCTAAAAAATGCCTTCGAGGATAACTCATTCTTCTTCTTCTTATTCAATAGGTCACAGATGATCTACCATTCATATATTTATCACTTCAGATGTTCAACATAAATTCATTCTCCATGGTCATACATCCCTGACACTCAGCCTCTAGGTCACACTTTTTTCCATGCTCTTCACTAGCACAAATATACCTAAACCGACTTGCATATATACATGTGTCAGATAAAAAAAACCATATAAGTCAGCCATGATGTAATACATAGGACATGATTGATCAAAAAAATATGGAAAACATGTTAAAACAACATCATAACCTTCATTAGGTATGTCATTACTCAACATGCCTTTTTCACTCCTTTTAAGACTTAAGAAACCTTCAAATACTAGGTCTACAAATATGACTATACAAATTGACTTATTTTTTTACCAACTAAGGACTTAATCAAGGATTGAAACTATTCAATAAATATTTATATAACCTCTAAAAAAATATTCCATAATTTTAAAAATCTCTGCACCCATTTTCACCATGAAAACATATCAAAATCAAGATTGTCTTATTAGGACAACATACCCAGAAAAATGCCTTTCAATAATGAAGCTCTATACCACCTCAAAATACTCAACCATGCCAAATAAAAAAATATTTACAAGTACTAAATGATCCCAAAAAACATCACCATATGCATTATATTCTTCAAATCAGATCATTAATGCTCAAAAACTTCAGTTCTCCAAGATTTCTCAGAGCTGTCCTCAACACCAAAAACTAGTCATAAGAAATTGACTTGGTTAGGATACCAAATGACTGAATTGGTTTGGAAATCATAATAGGAAATATATATATATATATATATATATATATATATATATATATATATATATATATATATATATATATATATATATATATATATATAAACATCCATTTTTTTACTTTTTCCTTTGTAAAACTTGAGAGATACAACAAAATCTTTACAAAATAATATTTTCCTATGGGGCCCTAACTCACATGATCACTAAAAACAATATGGATATATATGGGAGAGTCCTATAAATTATTCAATAATAAAACTTGCAATAAAAATCCATTCTATTCCTCTTCCATCAATATCTTTCCTATTGACTTGAAACTAGGGTTTTTGACATGTTTCGGTGTTAACGATTGTTCATAAATATGTGGAGCTTAAAAACCTAAACCAATGCAAAAAAAAATATTATATATGAAAACATACAAACATTTAATAAATATATTGGGTTCCAATGCATAATATTTTCATCCCAACGAGCATCACAAAGTTGACTTATAGCTGGGAAACACCATTTACAAACACCCAATTTTGCCAAAAACTCAATATCTTGCAAAATAATCCAAAATAAGACCTAAAAGTTTTTCCACACATCTATATCAACATTCCAAACAATTTTCCATACCAAATTTTTCATAATGGCATTTAAAAATGATCAAGATACCTCATTAGGATGGGAAATTCTCAAGGATTTATTTAGGTTTAGACCTCAAAAAAAAACTTTCAAACATTCTCCTTCAAATGTTGACCTCAAAAATTCATCAACATGAATATAAAAACATGTTACATCTCTAAAAAATGCTCACATAGACATAATTATCTTGGAACTTGAGTTGCATACCTCATTAGGACATGATTTTTTTCACTTTTCCTTCAAATTTCTCTCTCTCTCTCTCTCTCTCTCTCTCTTTGTATTCCAAATGACCTGAACAAAAACTTAAACCAACCACGTAAACCTTGAAAACATCATTAGGTATCATTTTACATCATTCAACATCAATGAAAACTCACATCAAGCTCTCCACATCATTTCTTTGGCTTCAACAAGTCATAATCTCCATTTTGACATCAATGACAATACTCCAAACTCACCTTGACCAACTTGACATCAATGAAAACATTCCAAAATATTCCTTTTTATTATTTATGGAAAAACTATTAATGGAAAACATAATGCAAACTTAAAACACTTGAAAAGGATACTTACTTTGTATTTTCACATTCTCTTCCTATGGTACATACATGTGCCATCAACTCATTCTCCCCCTTTTGAAATGAATGAAAAAGGATATTCAACATCTCCATCACACTAGGATCATCCAAATAATTATATCTGACTAAAAACCATTGAATGATACCATAATCAACAAAAACATCACCTTAGAACCATGGAGCACAAAATACCATTGTTGAAAACACACAATGCTCCCATTGAGTTGATAATTCACCTCCTTTGGCACACCAAGAACAATCATACATGAAAGAAATAGATAGAAACATTAACCAAACATGGAAGATAAGACAAATTTGAAAATATCCCCCTTAGTGTTCAAAGAAAAGTTGTAGAAAGCCATGGATTTGGGGTAAGAATTCCTAAAGAATCCCCAAAGGCTTCAAGCAACAAATCAGTGGACCATCCGATAAGAAATGAACAAGATCTTCTAACTAGCATGCATTATGAAGTAAACACTCAAATTTAAGCTAATTAAACTATCTCTATTCTTTGAAAGCTTAAAATAATGAACCTAATAAGCCCTAAGCAATCAGTTTTAGTGATTAAGAGAAAGAGATCTCCCCATTATAGGATTTTGAGCCAATGGTTCTTCTCCTTTACCCTATAAATTGGATTAACAATGCAAAAGTGAAGTAAATAGCTCAATATCTAAACTAGAAATGAAAATAGAAATGAAAACTAGAACCTAGATGCAAAATACTATAATCTATGCTTAGGAAGAAGGGAGGAATTCTTGAAAATGAGAGAGGGGGTCTATCCCTATATATAGTTTTCCATTTGGGAAAAAGGGGAACTTGGGTGCATGTGGGACAAATACTAAATTCCAAAAAGCACTTTTAGCAAGTCAAAGCTTACTTTGACTAGGTTTAGGGAGAGACAAACCATGTTTAAGCTTAGTTAAACATGTTTAGGAGGTGATTAGGGTTTGGAGAGAGTTTTGAAGGGTCAGATCAATCCAATGGAATGGATTGAGAGGCTAGGAAGGTGGTAGAAGTGGACTAGAAGAAAGTAAGAAGCTAATGTAGTTAGAACGAAGCTATTATAGCTTGTTTAAATGGTTTACAAGAGGAAAAATGACAAAAGGGATGTCGTAGGAAGAAAGTTAGATAGGTCGAACCGGTGGTGTATTGTCGGTTTGCAGGGAGAAGCACAACTAGCGCAATATTAGTCGTAATAGTGCAATATCTAAACTACAGGTGTCTACATTTTCCCCTCTTTGAGGTGATGTAAGTTACATCACTTCGAAGAAAGTAGACAAATATAAAAGAGAAGAAAATTTGAAGGGATAGAAGAAAAATTAATAGGATGAAGGATGCCCCCTCGAGTGTCGATGGGGTGATGAAAGAAGTCGATCGACGCTCGAAAAAGGTGAGATATAAGTAGAAGAATGGGGAAGGGGTAGGATGCGAAGAGAATGAGAAACAAGAAAAGAGATATTGAGCTATCCACAAATTAATTGTATCCACTATTTAAATCATCATTTTGCTTAGAGACTTCCTCATCGGTCCTTATTAAAATGTGAGCATACAACAGAAGCGTATAGTGACATGAAAAGCCAAGATACAAAGCAACTGTCTATTGCTAAAATGCCAACTCCATGCAACATACAAGACATGCAATGCAATACGAGAAGTAAACAAACTCATGTAACAGGGAAATAAGTACAGTCACACACACTTAAACCAACAACGTTCAAGAAGGTTGCACAAATATTTTGTTATCAAGCTGAAGTCCCAAATGTTTTGATAAATGACAAGGGTAAGAATGATGCCCCAAGAAATATGCATATGCAAGGGAAATGACGGAGGACACTTGGGTCTGATGAAAAAGCAATGTGCATGACGAAACAGTACCAGGCAACTAATAGTGCCCCAGAGTACAGACGAAGTAAGCAGTGGTCTTTTGTAAATGATTGTAGATCAAGGTGATTCGCAAGTCGTAGTTTCAAAACATGTGAAAATGCCAACAGGATATAGGATGAGTGCCATGCAAAAGACACAGATTTCAGCCGAAAAATGAGTTGGTTACCGATTTTAGTTCATTTTCAAAGTTTTATACTGTTTTTGATTTTTCTAAATCAATTTTACAATTTTTAATTTTTTTTTGATTGGTCAGAAGAATTCAAAAGATCAAAGATCTTCTTAAAAAGTACGCGCGAAGGTGAATGGGGGAAGGCGAGGCCGCAAAAGAGCCAAAAGGGGATCCCCATGGAAAGAAAGACAGGGTGATAATAATTATTTTAAATAATTATTGTTCACGATGGGAGGTAGATAGACAAAGAAGAGGAATCAAAATAGAGGAAAACACCTGTAAGGTTCGTAAACAATGCCAGGGTTAAGAGGAAGTGTCCGCAGGGTAGCACAAAGTGCCCCAGCGTGTGAAAATTAATAAAAATAATTATTTTAATAATAAAAATAATTATCACGGTGGGTAGAAGAAGATTAGAATGACCACATGGCGGAGAAAACATGCCCCAGGGGCATCGCGACGAGTTAATATACCCACCCGGGGGGGGGTAAAAACAATCACGATCAATTCATTTGTACCAGAGCCCTTGTGAATTTTTACTGCGAGGTGTTAGTGAGAGAGCCTGGAGCATGATGCAGAGGTTACCGATGAGACGGAGGTGAGTAGACCGGATCCGAGAGTACCAGCGAGACCCCACGGATGGACCCTTCATGAGTAGTCTATCCCTTCGCTCTTAAATTACGCATTTATTGCTTTTTAGGTCATTTCTAGGGTAGGTAGGCGGGGAAAAGATGCATGCGTGCACGCATGTGTCAAAAATATGGGGACGCGCACGCGTACGCATCGAAAAAGTGGATACGCATGGGCGTATGTGTTGAAAAATGTATACGTGCATGTGTGTCCGTCAAAGGGGGGAAAATGGGGAGGCACGCATGTGCGTTGAACTAAGCACGTAGGCATTGGGGGGAAATTTGAATTTTTTTGGGAATGGGTGCACACACACGTGTGCGCTGGGAGGGATGCGTAGGTGTCACACTGGGCACGTTGGCATCCTGTGTGGCATACATAGGAAAAGTGGAAAATGGTAGGGGGTGTGTATGCGTCGATTAGGGTGCGTAGGCATCGAGAAGGGTGCGTGTGCATCGAAAAGGGTGCACCATGCGTCGGGAAGAAAAATAAAACACACTTAGCAATAAAATAGCAAAGTGTAGAGGAGAAAAATTAGAAGAACTTTAGAAGAAAAAGGGAAATTAGTAAGTTCAAGGACTCTACGGACTATGTTTCCTTAGAAAGATAGCTAGAAATTAGATAAGTGCCTAACACTTGTTTTTCTTGATCTTGCAGCGTAGATTACCTGCACTTCAGATGCGGGAGAGATACGGCCGCCTCGAGACGATAGAGGTGCAGTTCGAGGATGGAGATAGGGGGATATTAGATATCCTCCTTTATGTCACAGGGTTAGCCTATGTGGCTGACATGCCTCAGATCACACTGGACCATGGCCTTCTTACGGCCATAGCAGAGAGATGGCACAGCGAGATCCAGTGCTTTCGGCTGCCTACAGGGGAGATCACCATTACATTGTAGGATTTCTGGTGCATCATCATGCACGTTCCCATTGTTGGCCAGCCCATTCAGTACGTGAGTGACAGAGCAGCATTGGATGGATGCATTGCACAGCTGTTCGGAGTCCCGAAGATACCTCGTCATGGGATGACAGTGAGATTGTCACGCTGCATCGATGACCTCTCTCTAGATCGGGTCGTGGTTTATATGATGGCCTTTGTCAGTGGAGTTTTACTCCCTGACAAGACTGGCTCCTCATTCCCTCTTGGACTACTTGGAGTCATACTTGGATTGATACAGGGAGAGACTTATTACTGGGGCCAGTGCATTCTGGCACATCTTTATTGGGATCTTCATCTTATTACCTACTACCATCAGAAGATGGTAGGTCCAGCCAGGCTCCTCATGATATGGGCCTGGGATCACATTGCTATCGGGTGCCCCTTAGGTGCTCTAAGAGTTCGGGCTCCAGAGGAGCCATCTACCATGGGTTGGGTCCCCGTCGGGGATGATGTTTGGCCTTACAGGGGTGATCCTTATCCCTATCATCGAGAGCTCGACGACTTACAGTAGGTGGCAGTAGTATGGAGGCCATATCGACATTTCCAGTGGCCCGAGGATGCCCGGGAGCTATCTATAGCTGGAGTAGATCATTTTATCATGGGCAGCCACAACTATATGTGGGAGTTTTATAGAGTTGATAGGTGCCAGCGACAGTTTGGCACCACACAGGATGTTCCAGGGCCTGACATGTGGTACGCGTGGAGGGCGCATGAGTATTTTGATATGGGGCCCCAGATAGCCTATGACAGAGCCTGGGCTAGCTTTACACAGGTGGTACCCATTGCATGGGTACCCTTGAGGTAGGTTCGAGATCCAGGGTGCACAGCAGAGTATGCACCCTGGTACCATGGCGTGATTCCACACAGGCTGACCATTATGAGGGTAGCATATGATGCAGGTGTGAGGCCTCCCCCAGTGGGGCCACCTAGTGATGATGATGGCACTGATGATGATGATTCTAATGACGAGGGTGGCCCTGAAGCACAACATCAGGTTAGAGGTAGGGCTCCATAGCCATAGGTACAGGGTCCTAGGCCTATACCTAGATAGGTACACTAGGCCCCAGCTGGTCAGTTGCCTCCAGTAGGCATTCCAGTGGGTATATATGTCCCACTACAGTAGGTTCTACCACAGCAGGGTCCACCTCCTCAGGCCCCAGGAGGTGGTGATGGATGAGCTTGCTACACTACAGCAGCAGCTATAGGCCGCGTGATAGCGGTACAACTTCAGGTGGCCACAGAGAGAGATCAGGCCAGAGCACAGATTCAGGTACTGACTACCGAGAGAGACCAGGCCAGGTCTCAGGTACAGGACAGTGGTAGGGCCATATGGCAGGGTCAGATTACACAGTTGGTAGTGTAGGGCACTCAGTTAGTAGGTGCCTTAGGCTAGGTACAGAGCCAGTTACATAGTGTCATGGTCCAGCATGACCAGGTGCAGGCCGAGGGACATGGCTATTTGATAGAGAGAGACCAGGCCCACAGTGATTTACAGACTGTCACACTGGAGAGAGATCGAGAGGCCACCACTACTAGGTAGGCTGATGCTGACAGAGGTCGATTGATAGGTGAGCGTGATGCCACCCTACAGGTAGCCTTGGCCACAGGAGATGAGGATTTGATACGTGACACTATCAGGGCCACAGGTGAGGCTCTCTATTATAGGACAACCTACTTTCAGGTAGTTCCAGTAGAGGAGTGAGTGATGCCATATGCCCAGCTTGATGTGAGCCGCACAGGCTCTAGATCATGGAGGTTGGCTAGGTCAGTACAACAGCCGGCCACACAGCCGAGTACACAGCAGAGGGGTACACAGGGTCCCTCCTCACAGTTGGCAGGTTCTTCAGGGGTAGGCCCATCATGGCCTCCATTATTCCATCCCCCAGGACATGGTCCCAGCAGCCCCGGTGAGGGTGAGAGTTGCGGCTGAGTCTCCTACTCATGCCATTTGTATATGTATGTATTCATTTGTATATGCCTCTTATGAAGGCGGGTTTTGCCCATGTATAGATTCTTTTGATTCTTTTGTGGATGCCTCTAGATGAAGGCTCGATTTTGATCGATGTATGTACTTTTGATGTACCACCATGCCTCTGTATGCAGGCTTAGTATTTGATCCCTGCCCCTTTTATATGGTAGATGGACAAGCATTTTGTATATACCAGACTTTGACACTGAGATATTGATTATACATGTATCATATGGACACTGTCTTGTATATCTTGTCATGTATTGATATATTGTCATGGTAATTACGTTTCATTGATGTTCATGTTGTATCTTTTCCTTTCATGTATGTGACATACTTGCAGATGTAGATATGTACATGTTTTCCTTTCATAGCGATGATATACTCGTGTATTTGATATCATGTATTTTAATTTATGAGATGTTTGATTCCACATGGCTAGCATTTTGGGATGATACTAGATGATATTGGTGTGGGGGGGATAGATTAGTGATTATGTGCAACCCCTCTTGCCCCCATTGATGATACGATATGTGATGATTAGCTTAGCATACATGCATGATGTAATACTTAGCATTTTATTTATATATGATGTATAGATGATGTTAGATGTGATGAAATGATGGATGATAGATGTGATAACAAACAAATGTGCTAAACAGACACACAAGCAAAAGTTAACAAAACTAAACAAATATACACATGCAACACAATGCAATGCAACTAAAATGAAGACTAATCTAACACTTTAATCTAAGCAAGTAAAAATGAGTTCTAACAAGTGTACATAGCAATCAAAGAAACATACAACAATTAATTACAAGCATAACAGTCCTAACAATGAACGCAGTGCAACACACAATTAAACCTAACAAGATCTAATATAATGTAAGCAAAGAATCATTCAAAGAATGAACAACACAACAAGCTAAGTACATCAAAACTATACAAACCAACAACTAAAAGCAATCTAACTACCACTTTGTTTTTGCGGGACAGTATTGACATATTTTCTAATGTTTTTGAGTTTATCACGAAGGATAAGTTTTCGTAGCTGTGTTTGTCATTGTTGTCTAGGTTTCCCTAAGATGACATTGTGAGACGAATGTAGCTTTATCCCTGAAAAAGGGAAATTTTCTAGATGTTTAGGCTTTTGTGTACCCTTTTTAAATGTTTTTGTATTTTCAAGGTCATGTTTTGAAAGCAATGTACAAGCTTTTAAAGAAACGTGGAATGCCCCCAACGTGATGTGGGAATATACAAAGGGTCAAATGCCACGTGTTAGTGTACAATGAAGTGGAATGTGAATGTGCCCCCAGCGCGATGTGGGAATATACAAATAGGCCACATCCATCACACAGATATAGCGTAAGTAAACCAGATCACAGGCCCTGCAAGGGAGCTCGAGGTCAGATCCCTAGACCTAGCCAGGGTACTGCAGAATTTTAGCAAGTAGCAAGAGTTACCCATCTTGTCGCAAGAGTGACTTGTGTATGAGAAACCTTCCTTGAGTGCCGGAAACTGGTTTTCACAAAAGGACATGCCCACTGTGCCACAATTGCGTGGTTTTCACACGAGGATGACCTGTTTTTTCTTTACTTTTTCTCAATTTTTTAATTTTTTGCTTGTTTTTTCTTTGTTTTCTACTTTTTAGTTTCTTATCTCAATATTCCAGCCATGCCTAAGCATAGAAGTGCTTGAGGTGAATGGTGTTCATGGGCTCTGGAAGCTCTTCACCATCTGAATAGGCAAGTCTATATGCCCCTGATCCATATTTAGCGGTCACCACATAGGGACCGAGCCAATTGGCCTCAAATTTACCTTTCTTTTCCCTATCTTTGGTGGTATTCTTCTGATTTTCTTTCAGTACAAGATCACCTACATCAAATTCCCTATGAATGATGTGTTTTTTGTATCCTCTGGATACTCTATTTTGATATACTTTAAGGTGATTAAGCGCTCTGATACGCCGTTCATCTAATAGTTCCAACTTTGCCAGGTGAGCAACTCTGTAGTCTTCATCTTTGTCAAGGTAGTCCCTGAGAGATATTCTCAGGGAGGGAAGCTCCACTTCCAAAGGTATGATGGCTTCAGTGCCATAGACAAGTGAATACGGGGTCGCACCAGTAGGGGTGTGGATGGAGGTGGGATAAGCCCAGAGGGCAGGATGGATTTGCAAGTGCTAATTACAACCAGTTTTACTGACCATTTTCTCCATGATATGCACAAGAGTTTTCTTTGTAGCCTTGGCTTGCCCATTACCTTGAGGGTAATAGGGGGTAGACCATTTAAGTTGGATATGAAAGCATTGACACAAGGCTTTGACTGTCTTGTTTTTGAAAGATTTACCATTATCAGTGACAATGGCCAAGGGGATACCATAACGGCATATAAGATGGTTCATGATAAACTTGGATATTTGTGCACCGGTGACATAGGTAAGAGGAACAACCTCCACCCATTTAGTGAAATACTCGGTGGCAGTGATGATGTGTGTATGACCATCTGATGAAGAAGGGTGGAGCTTCCCTATGAGATCTAAACCCCACTTTGAAAAAGGCCAAGGTGTGGCAATAGGCTGCAAAGCCTGTGCTGGTGCATGTATGAGATTACCGTACTTTTGAAAAAGTTCACATTTCTTCATGAAGTTGCAGCAATCGGATTCCATAGTAGGCCAATAGTAGCCTACTCTCAACAGTTTCTTAGCTAGCACCATTCCACTAGTGTGTGCCCCACAGATACCACTATGTACCTCTTTAATTGCGTGAACTGAATCAGTAACATTTAGACAACGAAGCAAGTTCCCGTCATAGCCACGGAAATAAAGTGTGCCTCCTAGGAGGGTATAACGGGCTATGTGGCAGATAAGGGATTTTTTCTCTGAATGGGTAATGTCAGGTGGGAAGGTTCCATCTTGTAGGTATTGGTAAATAGGGTCATACCAGGGGGATAGGGGACCAACAACTTCACATGCTAAATAGGATTCAGGCATATCATATGCCAACATCTGTAAGTGTTCCACAAAGAAAGGCATCTTACTCTCTTCAGGCGGGATGTGCAAGAGAGACCCGATGGTAGCCATGGCATCCGCAGATCTATTATGTGATCTGGGTTTTTGTTCAAATATGACATGTGAAAAATATTCCTTCAGGGTTTCAACCAACTTCTTATAGGGAATAAGTTTTTCATCTTTGACCTTGTATTCATCATTGACCTGCTTAATGATAAGCTGAGAATCTCCAACGACTGCGCAGCTGCTTGATGTTCTCAGTGATAGCTAGCTTGAGGACACCGATGAGTGCTTCATACTCTGTAATGTTGTTGGTACAGGGAAACCCCAACAAGAATTCCCTTGGTATAATATCTCTTTTGGGATTAATAAGCACTACTCCTGCTCCTGATCCATGAAAATTAAATGATCCATCGAAATGGATCTGCCATTCGTGGATTCTTCGATATACATCATAGATGCATCTGGGAGATCCAGACACAAAGGCTCTGTTCTTGGTAAAGGTGCTTCTGCCAACTGATCTGCCAATACCTTTCCTTTTAAGGACTTCTGATTTACAAACTCTATCTCAAATTCACTCAAAAGAATGATCCAATTAGCCATTCGGCCTGTTAAGGCAGGTTTGGATAAGAGGTACTTAAGAGGGTCAACCTTGGAAATAAGTTTAGTTTTATTGTTAAGGAGGTAATGGCGGAGTTTCTGAAATGTAAAGATGACTGCCAAGCAGGCCTTTTCAATCTGTGGATAGTTCAATTCATAGGCAATCAATGTACGGCTAAGATAATAAACATCTCTCTCCTTATGGTTAAGATCGTATTGGGCAAGCAGTGCACCAATAGTGAATTGGGTAGCAGAAATATATAAAAGGAGAGGTTCTCCAGGAGTAGGTGGCATTAGCATAGGTGGATTTACAAGGTACTGTTTGAGCAGAGAAAATGATTTCTGAAATTTGGGCCCCCATTTGAAAGCAACATCCTTCTTCAAAAGATGTGTAAATGGATGACATTTATCCACAAGCTGAGAAATAAAATGATGAATAGCCTGGATCTTTCCTTGCAGACTTCTGAGTTGTTTAAGAGTGGTGGGTGGAGGCATGTCTGTAATAGCAGTGACTTTGGTGGGATCCACCTCTATCCCTCTCTGTGATACTATGAATCCCAAGAGTTTTCCTGATAATACACTGAAGACGCACTTCTTAGGGTTAAGATGAACCTTGTAGTCCCTGAGGTGCTGAAAGATACATCTAAGCACTTATGGGTGCTCTTGTCTACTCTTTGATTTAGCTAATATGTCATCCACATAGTCCTCCATAATATCATTCATCATATCATGAAAAATGACAGTCATAGCATGCTGATAAGTAGCCCTGGCATTTTTGAGTCCGAACGGCATGACTTTGTAACAAAAGGTTCCCCATGGGGTGATGAAGGTAGTTTTGTGCTGATCCTCTTCTGCTATCCTTATCTGATTATACCCCTGAGAAGCCATCCATTAAGGATAGCATCTCATAGCCAGCGGTAGAGTCTACGATCATATCTATGTTTGGACAAAGGAAAATCATCTTTAGGACATGCTTTATTGATGTCACGGAAGTCAGTACAGATCCTAATGCCAACGGGTTTCTTTTGTACTGGAACTATATTGGAGATCCAATCTGAGTAATCAATAGGTTTGATAAAATTTGCAGCCAAGAGTTTCTCCAATTCTTCTTTGACAAGAAGTGCAACTGTAGGATGCATCTTCCGCAGTTTCTGTTTAATGGGCTTGGCGTCTGGGTGCACAACAAGGTTGTGCACAACTAGTGTTGGATCCAAGCCGGGCATGTCTGAATATGTCCATGCAAAAATATCAACGTATTCTCTTAAGAGTTCCACAAATTTTTTATGTTCCTGAGATGAGAGTGAAGCCCCCAACTTGATCATCTTGGGTAAATCCTCTGAACCAATGTTAACACTGATGGTTTCCTCAATGAGCATTTTAGATGCATCCTCCATTCTAGTAGGATCAGGAGGGAGGGTGAGATCAACCTCCTGAGGTAACTCTTTATCATCTTCAAATGGATAAGTTATTTTATCCACGTGCTTTGCATTTTGTTCTTCTATAAGTGTTTCAAAGAGTTTGTCACTGTGAGATTTCCGTTTATTCTTTGTACTAGGCTGCTCTGAAGTATTTTTACTTTTATTCACAACATTCTTACCCAAGCGGCCACACATCTCTGCCTCTTCTCCGAAGTATGCACATGTGTTTAACTGAATTTGGAATCCTTTCTTGTGGTCCCCAGTAGGAAGAAAATCCCTGAGTCCCATGAATTCTGTGAATGCTTCATCATTCTCGAAGATATCAAGTGGTACGTAAAGTTGTTGGTCCCAATCTACAAGTTCAGGATAAACTAGGGTGACTTGATAATCGGTTGAAGGGATGGATTCAGATAGGGTAAGGACGGCTGATTCAAGAAATAGGTTTGTGGAAGCCAAATCTTCGTAGAGGCTACATTGGGAACTTGTATCGCTATCCTCATTATACAAAACGTCCTCGCACTCAGAAAAGGTAGCGTCAACCTCGATGGGTTGAGCATCCTGGGATTGTAACCCAAGACCATGCTTGTCAGATTTGAAATGATGAGTAGGAATAGGTTCTAGACAGCCTTGTGCATTGGCTCCACATCTGTATCCTTTATAACCCATGACAAACATCATGCGGTGTCCTTTAGTATACTGAGGCGCTTGATGGCATGAGGCCATGGTTCCTTCCGGTACCTTACTAATGGGATCCTCCAGCATCTTTTCTTCAGATAGGAGGCCACTATGGAAAAATTTATCCAATGGTTCTGAACATGGTCCTCGTGTACTTTTGAACTGAAAATAGGGCTTGCCCCGTGTCCTAGGTGACACTGATAAGTCTGAAATCAATAATGCTTGTTCAAGAGTAAATGGCTCTCCTGGCCCATATTTTGCTGATGTAGCCTCCCAAGATGCAAAAGGATTGACCAAAGAAGGGAAGTCCTGATTATAAGGTGTGAGTGACTCTGAGTCCACCTGATTCTTCATAGCTTCCATTTTAAGAGGGATGACAACATCCGTGGAAGGGCACTCATAGGCTGCACGAGAGAAACTATGCAATGCCTGATAGTGAGTGAATGGCTCAGGATCACCTGAGATAGTGACTATATGCCCTTCATGGCACAACTTGATACATTGATGAAATGTTGAAGGGATAGCCTACATGGCATGAATCCATGGATGCCCCAAGAGCATGTTATATGGGAGATCTAAATCCAGGACATGGAAGGTCGTATCATGACAAGTTGGACCTACTTCCATGGGCACTATGATAGTACCTGTGGATTCTCTCTCCTCATTATCATACGCTGTGATGGTGATGGTCCTAGCTCCCAGATCTATTTCTGAAAGGCCTAGCTGCCTAACCAGCTTCAATGTGCATATGTTTAGACCAGATCCCCCATCCACAAGCACTCTTTTAATCTTACGACGGGTAACGACCACTTCTAAATAGAGAGGAAAATTATGCTTAGGGTTGTTACGTGGGATAACATTGCGATCAAAAGTGATGTGATCAGCGGGTTCAAGGTGGGTGACCATAGCTTGCAAGTGCGTGGGATCTACCTCAGTAGAGACTCTGGAATTCTGTAATGTTTTGTACAATATATCCTTGTGAGCAGTAGAGATTTTAAGAAGGTCCAAAATGGATATTTTAGCTGGTGTTTTCTCTAGCTGGTCTAGTAAATTATACTGGCTTTGGGTAGTTGGTATTGGATCAGGTATGATTAAGCGAGCGCGTCACGTTCCAACTGCACAACTCTTTTTGAGAATTCAGATTGTGTTTACTCGGTCATCAGGTGAACGGATGTAACCTATAAGGGAGTCGAATGGACTGTTATTACTAGGGTAAACATACGCAGTAGTGCGATAGTCATTAGAGGCCTGCTTGTGATCTGGTTTCCTTTTCTTTTTATCCGTGTGATCGGGAAAAGGTTCTTTGTATATGCCCATTTTTTCATTAGGACCTTGTCCTGAATCAGGAGGTGATTCTACAAAAACTTGCCCTCTTTAATGAGGTCTTGTATGAAATTCTTCATTCATAGACATCTATCTGTTTTGTGTCCTTTGACACGATGGAAGTCACAGTATTCATGGTCTTTATACCAACCAGGTTTTGGAGCATTTTCTAGGAATGGTACTGTGGTGCTTGGATACTCTACCATTTTAGCATCATCTAATTGTTTTAATATGGCAGTCAGGGGTTTGCTCAATGTTGTGAACGTATGTTTTGTAGGTGCCTTGGGATGAGGTCCTTGCGAAAGCTTCAAAAGCGGACCTGTCTGCACAACTTGGACTCTTTTGGAGTCAGTAATTCCATCACCAACGACGTGTTTCTTCTTATTAAAGAACTTAGGTTTGTCTACATATTTGAGCCTCATGTTCGTTTTTGAAAAAGGGTTTAAGTGTTCCTTTAGTAATAAGAGCCTTTTCAATTTGGCTACCTTTCTCTATAACTTCCTCGAAGTTAGATCCACAATGCATCTGAAGATGGAAGGCTATCTCTGAGTTTAAATTAGGAACAAAAATGCTCACTAATTGTTTTTCAGGTAAAGCACAAGGGAAATGACTAGCCAACGCTCTCCATCATTGTAAGAAACCCACGAAGGTTTCATTAGGTTTTTGCTTTGCATTGCAAAGGTCATTCATCGTGACATCATTTTCAATATTGAAAGAATAGTGCCGCACAAATTTTTCTGCTAGTGCCGGCCACGTTGTTATAGATCCTTTAGGTATGCTACAGAACCATTCAATCACCAAAGCTCCCAAACTGTGGGGAAAGAGTCGTATTAGAAAATTATCATTGTAGGTGACCTCTTGACAAGCCATGTAAAAGTCTTTGACATGATCACGGGGATCACCTTTTCCTTTGTACTTGTCGAGCTTTGGAATAGTGAAATGTTTAGGAAAGGGCTGCAATAACATGTCTTTATCGAAGGGATAAGGACATAGTTCTTCGTAGAGATACTTTCTGTTTTGGCCTATATTTCCCTGTTGTAATGTTGTGATCGTATCTTTCATAGATTTCAATTCATCCTGAATGAGTTGCTCCTTAGTAGGTGATATCGACCTGTGAGCCTGAGTTGCCTTAAAGGTATAATCTGTATGCGGATCAAATTGAAACTCGTTAAGTTTACCTTTGTCTTTGTCTTTACCTATGTTTCTTTTTGAAGCGCCTAGGCTTGCTAATTTCTGACTCAACTTCAAGATCTATTTTTGGAGGGTCTCCTCCTCAACCAGGGGATCTTCTTCTTCATCAAATTTTAGAGGAGGGGAAGTCCTCTGCTTAGTTTTTACTTTACGCAAAGCCCTAAAGGGAGGTTTACATGATGTTTCTCCTTCAACAGTGACCTTATGTTGCCTAGAAGTGGATGCATATCCCACATCAAAAGGATTATCTGTGTCTAAGATGAATCTTCGCTCTCCTAAGTTAGGGTCAATGACCTTTGTTTTCTTCTTCGCGCTCGTGCGGAAGTTTAGCTCCTAATGCCAAGACTCTCATGAGTACTTGATCTTTGTTATAATATAAGAGCTCGTCAAATCTGTTTAGGTATAACCTTTGTTGTTCTCCCGAAGAGTCCAACTCTTCTCCACTATGGTCAATTAATGTTTCCGTATCCTTGACTTGAGAGAAGAGCAGTCCTAATTTGTTACCGCTAAAGGGGAAATCATTGAAGGGATTAGCTCCTGCATTAAGCTCATTGGATTTTGTTGCCATTTTTAAAAGTCTAGGCATTACTAGCCAATACTCAGATGCAACACTATGTTTACTAGTTTTCAAAGGATACCGATATGGACAGATGAAAATGTATCACTCACCTAAGTCGTGTTATGTCAAATCTATACTTAAAAGACCAAGATGAATGAAAATGTTGTACCAGATATGTGGGCCGAAGTTAGAAATCTAACAAGGCTTGAATATCAGCACAATACTGACAAAGTCCCCTAACAAGGTATACCTAGAACTGACTCAAGTACTGACAACAAGCCAAGTGTATTGAAAAGTGGAAGTCACAATTAGATATAGCGCAACAACACTGTCAAGATATCTCAACCAAGCAAGCAAGGCGTCGATATCAAGACAACATCATGACGATATATATAATGCATTATCAACACTCGTCAAAAAACCTAGATGATGTCAAAACTAAAACCAAGTAGAAGGTATAACAAGAAGTCTGTGATGATGTAAGCACCGTAATCGCGTAATAGAGGGATCTATACTACGTGCCTAAAGAATGGGATACGTAACATAAATACCAATACTAAACGACTAAAATGCAAGCAAAATTCAACAAACTAGGGAGAGATAGAATGACAAAACCAACCCATAACAAAGACGAAGATCCTGAAATCAAGATCGTAGGACTGCCAAAGATGTGAAAACATACCCACTCACTTTAGTTGTTTAACACCCTAGCCGCAAACATGGATGAGTGTAAATGTACAAAAAAACAACTAGCACTATCTCTGACATGACACGTAAAGTATGCCTCTGTTCGACTTCCAACGTGGAAAGTATGAACGCATGGGTGTAGATCAAGAACATGTGAAAATAGACTTAGTTTCACTTTGGGCAGAGCTTCACCTCATTCGAAAATGAGAAGGAAGCTAAGCTAAGTAATACGTTTGTCTAAATTCGTGATGAAAAAAACTTAGATTGAACTTAGAATAGGTTCGTTACCGTGTTCGAAAAACAAGGTGCTGAATCCAAACAAGTTATCACTTCGTGATGGCAAACGATGCAAATGGACTAGTAAAGTTGGCCTCCAGACAAAATGGTCTCCTTAATAAGCTCTCTCAACTAGGTGTTACAAGGTTGTCTTAAGCGAGCGTGATTTACCCAAAAAGTCACACTGACTAGTTTGGGAGTATCTCAGCTTTACTTTACCCCCTTCAAGAACAGTAGGCAACTAGTGTGTCTACGTGTACTATCACTGGGGTCTCCACATGGACAACCGGTAACGCTATCTCACAAGGTGTACTAGTCAAGTAGGTTAAGCGAGGTGCTTCCCATTTCGTCCACGAGGTTACTCAGTGGTGGACTACTTTGGGGTTCCTGGAACCACCCCCATTGTTATAGCTTAAGGCGTTATGCCAAAGGGGTTACGTTCCAGTTAAGCGGAGAGGGACTTACCCTTTTCTGAAACCTGCAATACAGTGTGTTGAATGTGGTGTGTTTTTATCTTTTTTAATCTTAATGTGGTTTCAAAAGTGGCACACCTTTTGGCAATCTGCAAACACATGTATATTAGAAGTTTTTGCTTCATTCTTAACACCTTTCTTTGGACCAACGTTAGGTCTGTAGACAACAAGTTGGTTAGTAGTTTTCCCGTTTTGCTGATTGAGGTAAAAGAGAACTCACACTTGCTTTTGATTCCTAAGATCACCGAAAGCGTGGAAGGAAGAGCATACGCAAAGTGGAAATCCTAAAAAGCACATAAAAATGTTACTTTATCCTTAAGAAGCAAGTGTTTTTAACATGTAAAATAGATTTTGTGTAAGTGCTTTTGATCTCCAAGATCGCTTTGGAAAGCGCGAGGAGAGAGCATACGCACGTTTCACAAACCCTAATTTAAGCTAAGAAATGAAAAACACTTAATCATGCAAACTGAAATTTTAAAGAGTTAGTCCTGTTTTAAAACCTGTCAATCTTTTTAGAAATCTGCACAAAAAATGTCAGAAAAACAGCTAAAACAGATTGTAATTTTTTAAAATTTTGACAGTAACACCTGCGCGCCCAAACTGACATGTACGCACCCCAGCCAATGGGTACGTGCCTAAACCAACACCTACGCAGGTATGTTAAAATTTAAATCAGTCAATAACACCTATGTGCCCTGATCCAATAGGTATGCTAGGGTTTCAATGTGTACGCGCTCCTACCGATGGATACGTGGCCCAAGTAAAAAGAAGTCTGTAAAATTTTACACAGTGATATTAATTACACAGACGCGTCTAGAGAGGCGAAGACACGGACATGCCAACAGAGACATGGACGCATCCTTGTGGAGAAAAATTTCAAAAACACAGAGGACACCCTGATGGGTACACGCCTTTCTGATGGAGACGTGCCTATATCAACGTGTACGTGCTACCTCAAAACACCAACGCGTGCCCTGTAAAAAACCTGCAAAAAACATGGATTTTCAAATTTTCAAAAGCAAATAGGTTATTGGTTAGTCAAAGCTTCCTATTTCTATGTTAAACCCACAAATGTGTGTAAATAGAGTTCATTAATCCAAGGTTTAAAACAGAAATGAGGAAAATAACAAGTGATTTACACTAAAAAACTTGAAAAATGACTTTGAAGAACTCAAAGGACCTCCATTAATGGAGGATGGACATAAGTGTCCCACCGGGCGTGCCAAATGTGTTCAAAGAAAAGTTGTAGAGAGCCATGGATTTGGGGTAAGAATTCCTAAAGAATCCCCAAAGGCTTCAAGCAACAAATCAGTGGACCATCCGATAAGAAATGAACAAGATCTTCTAACTAGCATGCATTATGAAGTAAACACTCAAATTTAAGCTAATTGAACTATCTCTATTCTTTGAAAGCTTAAAATAATGAACCTAATAAGCCCTAAGCAATCAGTTTTAGTGATTAAGAGAAAGAGATCTCCCCATTATAGGATTTTTGAGCCAATGGTTCTTCTCTTTTACCCTATAAATTGGATTAACAATGCAAAATTGAAGTAAATAGCTCAATATCTAAACTAGAAATGAAATCTAGAAATGAAAACTAGAACCTAGATGCAAAATACTATAATCTATGCTTAGGAAGAAGGGAGGAATTCTTGAAAATGAGAGAGGGGGTCTATCCCTATATATAGTTTTCCATTTGGGAAAAAGGGGAACTTGGGTGCATGTGGGACAAATACTAAATTCCAAAAAGCACTTTTAGCAAGTCAAAGCTTACTTTGACTAGGTTTAGGGAGAGACAAACCATGTTTAAGCTTAGTTAAACATGTTTAGGAGGTGATTAGGGTTTGGAGAGAGTTTTGAAGGGTCAGATCAATCCAATGGAATGGATTGAGAGGCCAGGAAGGTGGTAGAAGTGGACTAGAAGAAAGTAAGAAGCTAATGTAGTTAGAACGAAGCTATTATAGCTTGTTTAAATGGTTTACAAGAGGAAAAATGAAAAAAGGGATGTCGTAGGAAGAGAGTTAGATAGGTCGAACTGGCGGTGTATTGTCAGTTTGCAGGGAGAAGCACAACTAGCGCAATATTAGTCGTAATAAAGTCATTGTCTCCTCAATCTTCATCTTTTATTCCTCTTTATGGCAAGCCATCACCTCCTCTACTGACTCTAATGTGAGTGTCTACCTTTCCATGGTGAGGATGCGGGTCAAGTCTTCCAAGCAGTGCATGGTTGACTCATATTGCTACTCAGCCGGGGCTAGGTCTAGGTGTTTCAAGAGAATGTCATCTAAAATGGCCTCTATCTTCTTGTGGACTTTACACACATTTTCCTTTTCATCCCTCAGCTCACACCTCAAATTTACACTGATCAATTCCTTTTGTTTTATCTCCTTGTTCTGCTCAATGATATCCTCATTCTTTTTATAAATATCTTCCTCCAATACCCTTATTTTGTCATTTTTACCAAAGAGTCTTGCTTCCATCTCCACTGATACTTTGTTGAGCACATTACAAACTTGTTCATTTGACAATTGCTGGGCATTTATAAGAGGATTTACTCCCTTAGCATATTATATCTTCATCAATGCATTACGATTTACCTTGAACTCAGGTTCATCAACGTGGGACCCAAAAGCCCAGGATAGCATTTTCCTCGTGCGTGGGTACACACCCTCTCCATCAAATAAAACCAAGCAAGGAGTTTGTTATTAGAGATAGTACTTTGGAAGCATGAACATAGTACCTTGGTTCGATCATTAATATAAGTCATGTCATGTTCTTGCATCGCTACTATGCCCTTTCCACTTGTGCTCACTTTCATTGGGAATCTTATTGCTAAGATGGGGTCCCCGCCCATGCCTCCATACTCTTTTCCTACACTTGCAATCTCCTCAATTTCCTTTAGCACTTCTTTGGTGCTCTGCTCTACTTCGTGCTCCACCAATTGTTGGATAATACCTGCCACCTCCTCTATAGTGTTATCCATTTGATCCTCGGTCAGGGTTAGGGTCTTCTGATATTTCATGTCTAATTTCTCATTGCCCCCCTTATCATGAGGTCCTTCCTCATTCTCATCCCTCTCTTAATTTCCTTCTTCATCTGAGTAGTGTATATCGTACACAAGATGATTCTCAGCATCACCATGCTCTTCATCATCTTCATTTCCCTTATTAGCCTCCATGCTTTAATTTTCTCCTGAGTCTAACCCTTTTGTCACCCTTTGCTTCTTCCTTACTAGTGACTCCAATTTAGGTGACTTCTCTTTTTCTTCCGTCTTGGGAAAATCTTCCCTTACCACTGAATCTTCCTTCTGTAGTGAATCTTTTCTAATGGGAGACCTCTTTCAGTGGATATAAGTACTTGTGCCCATGCTAGACTCATGTGCCTTTACTGACTGTACTGTTTGCGCGCTTGGTGCCTTTTTCGCAGGAGCCTCCCCTCTTTCTCTTTTACTTGGCACAACCTTTTGCCTTATGATGGGGTCCTCAGAAATGGAGAAATTATCTTCAACATAATCTCCTTTTCATACTTATAGGCGTAAATACACCCTTGCCGTTCTTTTCCATGTAACAAGAAATGTTACTGGTTTCAACATGTGCATATCATGGGAGACATACATCTCCACATAGGTGCACTTCTTAGGGTATATTAACATCCTGCATAGCTTGCGGTAATCTTGATCTACTACACTTAGATCAAAAATTAGTTTCTTCACTTCTTTGAATCGATTGACCCTGTTTTGGAAGTAATGTGGCATGAAGGAGAAAGGAAACTTACACCAAGGACTCTTGGTGCCATCTACCAAAGTAAATCTACCGATACAAAAATGATGGTATATGGCTAACTCAGCCTCTCCTTATAATAATGAAGGTAACTACTCGGGTATTCTCCATTCAGCCCCAAATGCGTCATGTATCCTCTTATACCACTTTTCTAGGCGTGCCTTATGAGCGGTCATCATGGTGTCACAAGTATAATGTTCAAACCTCTTGGCAGGGGAGGGGTTTTCATATGGGTATTCCCAAACAAACTTATCTGGCCTATTTGGAACTCCAATCTCTAATAATACAATGGTGAGGAGGACATTACCAAACATGATCTTCTCTCCATCACTTGCGGAATTTATAATCCCCTCTATAATAAAAGATGAGAGATTATAGATAGTCCCCTTAGAGATCTTGTGGCATACATTCAACAAGGCCTTGTTGATCTGTGTCCATCTTTCTTACCCATTTAGATTTTTGACCAAGCATGTGGCCATCCTCATCACAGGATCGGTAGTTACAGAAATGTCGAAGTAATGTGAACCCTTGTTGTAGTCATAAGCTTCAACGGTCTTCTTAATGGCTTTTTTGACTCCCAAATCATTGTCTAATGATTCTCCTTCGCATATAAGGTTGGTGAACTTAGAAATAAGATGGGGGGTTATGCACATCGTGCGACCTATGAAATAAAAGTGGTCTTAATGCACGTGTGACATCAACCATTTGGTATAGTCGCCTAGGCTTGTCGAAATAGGGCAACTCGTAGAGTGGGCAACAACCCAGCCTTCTCTATTTTTACCTTCACTTCATCATCATAGATAGGCATTCCATCTAGTGTCCTCTTCTCTTTAGGGCATACCAGTTCTAGTGTCATCTCATTTTTTGTGGTGCTTGTTCAATGCTTGTAATCACTTATGGCCATCTTTCTGATATGAGACACCCATTCCTTTCCAAGTAATACGACATTTAGGTAATGCATTTCCGCATACCATTCTTCATTAAAACTGGTAGAAACAACTTGTTTTCCCTTTCCCTTGCCTTTCTTTGGAGAAACATTTGATACTTTCCTTGGTGCCATTCCTTCTTCGGGTCCTTAAAACTTCTTGCTCTCTCCTAGTCCTGGCTCTACTCAACTTCACAGCTCCACTCCTTTGTGAAAGTTACTCCAAACCCCGTGCCCTAGCTGTGTAACCCTAACCTAGAGAACCCTTTTTCCACAAGATGACGTAACACCCACGGGATCCTTCCACAAAAAATTTTCCGCTTAGGCCCATGTACTCCTTTCCACTCTAGTTCGCTGATCAAACTAACTAGGCACGAAAATCTTCACAATTTTTGTTAGATCTTCTTCGCAAGGATGCCCTAGTTTGCGAGAGCTCTTTGATAACTTAAAACACAATGTAGAAAATAACACACCCCTGATCTTCTATTTATAACTCTTTCTCTTCTTTGCAATAAATTCCATGCCACCTACCAATGTACTTTCACAATAAAGGTGGATTTTTCTAACGCTGATCTTCAAAACTTTTCCTATGTGCTCAATCCTACGTGAAAGAATTTGGTAACCTTCAGGCACACAAAAACCCCTTATTGGTTACAGATCCTTACGTGTGCTCATACAATGTTGAAGGAATTCTTCCTCTGTATCCTAACACTAGTTCTTGACATCACCTACCTCATGTTGTTCCTACACTTTTCATTCTTGTATGTGGTTTTTATAAATCCTTTTTACATTGTCCTTCCCTCATGTTCACCTCTTCTACGTGCAATCTTCCAATCCATGTGTTTTTTATTTTTCAACCGATCCATCAATAACCATAGCTTCAATCACTTGTCACATAACTCCACTCCACATAAAAATAGATGCGCGGTATTTTGTGCAAGTTTTTTTTTTGAAATAATAAGTGGCTACCAGTGTAAAAATGTGTACAAAACAAAATAACAAGAAAGGGAAACACAAAGAAGGAAAATCCATCAAAGAAAATCCTAGGCTAATTGGTAATACTGCCTTATTTACAAACAAAAAGAAGAATTATTTATAGTAGGGCTTCAGCCTAATCCCATTGAAATGGCCTAGAAACCGTGTTCCGTCCAGTGCTTGTAACTAGTAAGCACCTAAATTAAGTATATAAGATACAATATATGGTCCAAACCAATGGAATTTTAATTTCTCAGGATGACGCAAAAAATTGGAATCATACAAGAGAACCATCTACCCAACCTCAAACTATTTGTTCTTGATGTGTTTATCATGACATGCCTTCTGCCTGTATTTTTTTGTTTTTTGAATCTAGCGAGCAATAGCTCTCCTCTCATCCAACTGTATCAACTTGTCAATCCTTTCCTCATGTCCTTTTTCATCATTTAACCCTCATGTGTGTGCTATATGCAGCAATGGTAAC
The DNA here is from genome assembly GCA_019776745.2 of Taxus chinensis. Classification (NCBI taxonomy): domain Eukaryota; kingdom Viridiplantae; phylum Streptophyta; class Pinopsida; order Cupressales; family Taxaceae; genus Taxus; species Taxus chinensis. The sequence continues at coordinate 40,137 of JAHRHJ020001288.1, forward strand.
ATGAATTCAAGAGGTAACACAAATTCCATGCCAAACACCAATTGAAAAGGTGTGGTCTTGTTCAGTCTCTTATAAGTAGTCTGATCTGACCATAACAAAACATAACATTTTTCATCCTAATCCTTTCTTCCCACATCACAAATCTTGGTTAACATGTGATTCATTATTTTGTTAAACACCTCAGTAGTCCCATTATCTTGTTGGTGATAAGGGGTAGTCTTGTGATGGGCCACCATGAATTCTTCCAATAAGATTCTAACTATCTTATTTAAGAAATGAGTACCCGTATCACTTGTTAAGCTTAGTGGGTATCCATACATGTTAATTATATTTTCCCACAAGAACCTAGTTACTGTTGTCAATGTGCAATCCCTTATAGGTGTCACTTTTTCCATCCTTGTGTCCTAAGGAGAAGACATACCTAGGATGCGTGCATAGGGATAAGGCATACTTGAAGGCACGGAAGGATAGGGAAGGAAACACGTGCACCAGGACAAACTGACTTCAAGACTTAGCCATTTTCATGGATACGCGGGCTATTTTTGGAAGGTAGCATGTGCAAAACACACATTGGGATGGAGACTTGTGTGACACGCAAATGCTATTTTGGGAATGAGCATCTGATAAGCACCATGCATGAGTTCAAGATAATAATAGGATTACTTCTTCTAGTTAACTATAGGATGTCTATTATTAGCGCACTTGCATGTGTGCATGTTATTGTAAAGGCGCATGGCTATTATCAGCATGCAACCTATTTTGGGAAGTGCGTAGGTGGTGAAGGGAAATTCCCCACCCCTATAAATATGTAGTGAACTATGTAGTTAAAGAGAGAGGTTGAATAGTGAATTATTGTAGAGTTATGCTGCTGGATCTGATATGCGCATAACTTATGGTGATGCTTTGTAATGTAAGAAGCTTCTATGTATTACGTTGTTTAATATAATGGAGTATATTGGATGGATAATGGTTTAAACATGACTGTAGCTAGTTTTTGCATGGTTAATCTTATTATGGTTATCATTTAATTCATGATTCTCTAAGATCTAGATTTGGAATATGCTCTGTGGAATGTTATGCTTATTTATGGTTCTAAATATGTTGTATCTTCATTACACTAACATCCTACACAAACAAATCTAAAGAGGGGCCTGGTACCTTTGCATGCTTTGGGTGAGTGCTCAGCTCAGGTTGGGTGATGTGCCATCATGCCTTGGTTTTTCTAGGTTTTATATAGTAGATTCTAGGCTACATCATTGGTTCCATTTCTGGGACCTCTTTTTCAGCTGTTTTCAGGATGTTTCATGATGAAGACGTACTGGTTGACCTTAGAAAGTGTTGAGGAGTGGATAAAGGATCTGGAAGAAGAGTACACTCAGAGGTTCAACACTGGATCTGAGTTTGATGCACGTGTGTGGGTGGAGCAGAATTTGTATGACTGTTTGTATGAGAGCTTCTTTGCTATTTTCTAGTAGAGTTGTATGAGTGGTTGTTTCTTATGTATCTAAAAGGAATTGGAGGTATCACACGCTTATCTGGATGCAGGAAGAATTTCAGACCCTTTATGATGCTGATCTGATTTGGACGCGTGCTGTGGATACTTGGTTCCATGGTGTTTTGAATAGCTATATTTTGGAGTACTCAATTTCCACTTATTCTTGCCCAGAGGTAGCTGAGTTTTAGTTTTTACGTTATCCAAGGGGAACTTATTTGCAAGGCATTCCACTAGTGATCAAAATCTTGATGGTAACCCTAAACTTGGAAGAAAAACTGATGGCTAGCTAAACCCCACAACGCACAGGGGCAGGAATAGGTTTGGTGAAAGATGGCAGACCTAGCGGCAGAGAGGAAGAGAGAAGAAAGGTGGCTTAAGTATAATGAGGTGTGTAAGAGGGAGATAGAGAAGCAACGTGATATTGTAGAGTGGATGGCATTGAGGAGAGATATGGATAGTGAAGGATTTAGAGCTCACATAGAAGGCATGGAGCCAGAGCATCTAGACCCCATTTGGGAAAGCATAATAGGGAACCCTCCTCAGCCTCACATGGGAGCATGCCATCAGAGATGAAATGGGCCACAGGTGCGCATCTGAATCTACCTAGTAACCTAGCCCTTGCGTTTGGATTTCCAGTATCTAGTACAGCCAGTAGTCAGCAAGCTAGTTTAGGTAGTAGAAGAGTAGGAATAAGTTAGATGTAAGTACATCTATGGTAGGGAAAACATCTTCTTTGTTGTTTGGAGGTACCTTTTCAGGTGCATCACGTCAGCACAGAACTCAAGCACTGTAGAATTTTGGACTCACTCTGGGAGTAGTACCACTTCGCAGACTGTAGGATTTCAGTTTAGTACCACTGTTGGGACATAGGGTAGTACATCCACTGGTCCACTTCCAACTATAGGTGGAGGATCAGGGGGCATAGGTGGCTCTAGTTCTGGTGGATCTGGTGGTTCTGGAGGTAGAGGTAACACAAGAGGTTCTAGATCAGGTGGGCAGGGTCCACACCAACCCCAAAATATTTACATGGAGATGTCTCTTCATCTTCTAGAGTATAGGGGCATAGAAGATGCTACTTGAACATGTGCACATGTGTGAGATACTGTGGCGTGCAAAAGGAGTTATGATTATGAGCCCAAGGAAAGTCAGTTTGTAACTACATTATAGGGATGCGCACACAGTTGGTACAGGAAGTTTGACCCTGATCAGACTTGCATAGATTATGCAACATTAAAGGATGCTTTCCTTAAGGAGTTTCATATCCCTGAGTTTGAGTAGAAGAGTATAACACGCTCAAGGATATTAAGCAGGGCACTACTGAGAGTGTTCGGGAATATGATGCCCATTTCAAGACATGTTGTCTAAAATTTCTTATGATATTCATGCAAGCCAATTTGCATAGTGGTTCTTTGTAGTATTGATCACACCTTTTAGGAGGGTAGTTGTCACATAAGACTTATATGGATGTGCAAAGCACTTGAAGCAGCTTTGCATGCTGAGGTAGTCAGGAGTATAGACACTAGAGTGAGCCCATTCTTAGAGGCATAGATTGCAGCTATGGAAAAGAAGTTGGAGAAACTATCGGTAAATTCAACACATGAGACATGCATTGGGATTTGGTGTAAAGATTGTGAAGTGGAAGGGCACACCAAAGATAGTTTCCCTCATAGATCAGTGCATTCATTGCTGTTGGACTATGAGATATGTCATTTGGACCATGATGTAAGTCATTGCCCATTATTACAATGTGATAAGGAAGAATGTATCTTGTTATTGTAAATTTTTTCGGTCCATGACTCATGATACAAAAGACTGCAGGTTGATTGGTCAGATCCATGATGCCATAGATATTGGTGTGTGATAGACTAGAGTATCAGATAATTCTAAAGGTAAAAGTGAGCATCATGATCATGATCACACTCAAGCGTGCTATGATCAGAATGAAGGGCACTTTGAAGGAGGTCATGGAAGAGGTTGAGGATACCATGGTGGATTCGGGGGCCGAGGCCATGGTGGTGGATGAGGTGAGTTCCCTCGTGGAACATGTTTTACATGTGGATCTCCTGACCACTACAGGTGAATGTCCTCAGAATATTACTTGTTATTTTTGTGGGAAGAATCACAACTATGAGGAATGCCCAGACTTATATGAGCATCTTAACAAGCAACATAAATAGGAGAACAAGGGCGCAGGGATGGTTAGAATACAACATCCATTGTGGAAAATCATGGATGCCAAAGCTTGACACTTTGGAACCTGAGGTATTACCTATGAAGATTACCACACGTGCTGAAGCTGCACGTGCCAGAGAGGCATTACAACAAAAGCCTACCATCACCAAGGAGGAAGTTTTACATGTAAGGTACCTAGATCCTACACATCAGAAGGAGGTTTACCAGGAAACCATGGAGGTACTCAGAAATCTTCAGGGTGAAATATAATGTTAAAGGAACAGTCACGGAAGTTAGAACAAAAGAAGGTAGCAGAGATAGTTCAATTGGATATTGATGACTTGAAAGAGGTATGTAAAATGTTGCATTAGGATAATATCATTCCATTACTAGGGAATTAGATAAAGGGAAACACTCTAAGTTGTAGGTATAGAGAATGGACAAAAGATCCTGAATGCTAATCTTCCTCCTCATAGCTTGGATTATGAAAAGGAGATCACTCTGAATGTTATTGTGGATGGGTGGCTCTTGAGTAATATATTGATTGATACAGGTGTAATGGAAGTTAATGTGCTTACTTTAGATGCATGGGTACAGATGGGCATACCTCCATTATAACCATCCTTCTAATGTATACTGTTCATGGTCCAATAAAACTAAGGCCACTCCCATAGAAGTTTTAAAGGATGCATCCATTACTATACAAGGGGCCAAGTTCACTGGGGACTTTGAGGTCTTAACACTTAGAATCAGACAGCTTCCCAACTCTACTTGGGCACCCTTGGTGTTATGCAAATAATGCAGTCACACTTACAATTCAACAAGGGGTATATATTTTGAGAATAAGGAAGAAAGAGTAATTATCCCTTTGACATATGTGGAAATCTTGCCTTATGTTGAACCTTTGAGCGAGGAAGACTTGGAAGATGAATGTATGTGCATGCTGAATTATGACTTAGATGGATGTAACTTGAGGTGGATCCATCAAAGGAAGGAATCTCTTAGTGGGAAGATGCATAATCTATCAGTGATTCTACAAGTATTGATTTTGACAATTGGGCACATGACACCTATGATATGGTTGGGTGCATATCATAAGAAGCTCACATTTGCGTGGAGAAGTAAACCCGAAAAATTCAGAGAATAGTGTAATAACCATGGACCTTAGGTACACTAGAGAAGGACTATCCTATGGTATTCCTACTGTGCCATGGAGGAGTGGGTGGAAAAATCAAGTGGAGAATAATGAATGATCGAAAATACCTTCGCGTGACAACAGAGACTGGGAAAGTATGTGTTACATGTTAGAATCTGACGAAATAAATGAAGTCAAAATTGCTCATGAGCAACAACTTGGTTCTTCAGGAGCAATGCACCTAGTATTTCTGCATCCAGTAAAACCATTTTGCACCACAAGTAGTGTAGTACATGTAGACCAAGACTAAATAATTTCTATCCAGTGCGAAATGATTTTTGTCTACACATTCTATTTCTAAAAGACAATCTGGAAATTGATCCTAGAATCACCAACTCACACATTATCTACTTATGACCTCTGATATATAGGGCACTTCAGTGGTTAGTAGCGAAGAATTTACACATAGGTATAGGCCATTTAGGAGTTATTTGGTTAGGTAGAGTGCATGTTACCACATCTTGATGTAGTTCCACACTACTTCATTTCATTACACGTGAGTAAGTCCATCATCTTCACGCTTCACTATGATCTCCGAACTTGCATACACATTCTTATCACACCACAACATTCATCATATATCCATGAAGGTACATCGCATGATCTTCATATATCAGAATGACTCACCCACACAATGTTTATCAAACTATACTACCATTACACCTGATACATGGCTTGATACACTTTCGTCAGCACATGCATCAGATGGAGGACCTTCTTCCTTCACTGTTATGCCTGGCTAGGTCATTCACTCAAACACACTTCATATGGAATAAATTCCACACATATCCCCCTATATTAGCATGATAATATACTCTAAATATTAGCATCACCATTACTTGATGACTAAACACTCTTGTGCTTCAGCTTACAACTTGACTGTTGAGGGCTACATACTACACTTGAACCCCACACTTTGCACAATAGATATTACACACTAGTGAATATCTCTTTACATATCTTAGGGAGTGTATGTCATGAAATTTTTTATCTTAATCAATCCAACTTGAAATTCTAATTGTTAAAATTAGGTCACACTCCCCTTTGGTCCCTCGATGAATAAACACCCTTCATCACATTCACCTAGCCATGGCCCCTTTCACCCCACTAATATTAATTTAATTAATTAAATTAAATTAATTCATTATCCTCACTATATTTATTATTTAAATATCTTATTTTAAATAATATCCACACATATAGTTCACTTAGACACCTCACCAAGCCAACTCAACCTAAGACCTATTCTTAGTAAGTTGCCATAACTAACTAAGACTTACCCAAACCCTAAAAATCAATGCCTACATTCCCTCTAACCACATTCCCGCATGCTTACAAGAAGCTCCCAGTCTAATCTGTGGGTTAAATGACATGAGATCCAAGGAAATCAAGAGGATCTCCCTAGTTTAGTAAACCTAGGAAATCCCACCTTGACCGATGCCGGTTACCCCTAACCGTCACCGGTTAAGCCAGAACCACCGTCGGTTACCCTTTTAACCCCAAAACAACCTTATTCTCAAGGTTGAAAAAAGAAGGTTGGAAAAATGTTGGAGAAGGTTGGTGAGCATTAACACATCTCAGAGAGATCAGAGAGAGTGAATTCCAAAGAGAACATGCATGCAAGGAAGGAGATCAAGCACTTTCTCTTGCATAGCCATCCCAGCCATGATCTGATCTAACCAAGCAAAGAGGAATGTACATGCAGCCCATGCAGAAGCTTTCTTTCAGTTGGTGATCACTTGCAACCTTCAAACCTCTCATCAGCACCTCCATCCCTCACTCACAAACATCCAGGACCAGAATCCTAGTAAGTATAACATCATACTTCTCTGGTTTATTTCATTTCATCATTATTTTATCATCTATTGTTTACCTACCCACCTATTGACCTTCTCCAACACTTCCACCTCCATATACCCATTAAAACCTCACCAAATCCTACCCAAGTCACCCAATACCTCATCCTGACTAACCAAAATCCTTTGTGCAATCACAAAGGAGACCCAAAGCTTGTTCTGTGGCATTCCCAGATTTCCACAGTAACCGGCACCGGTTACACCTAACCATCATCGGTCACCCTTAACCAACATCGGTCTCTGTATTTTCCCATATAACCCAGAACAGAGACCTACCCACCTAATTTCACCTCACCCTCATCCACCTGTGATATACCTGAGACCTCTGTCAGACCTGCAGAGATCCAGAACCAGTCACTTGACCTTTGGATCCTATTCTAACCTAACCTGTTAGATTAGATCTATTTTTTATTATGTTTTAAGTGAGATACCTAAATCATTTCGAACTACAATAGGATTTACTTTGTTTACAACATTAAATTGTTTAAAATAGTGGACTGACAACCATCTAGGAAGTATCACACTTCCCGGATCTAGCATACGCTAGGCAGTTCACTGCATATATTGTTTAATTCCTTCTGGTGGTCTTGCTTTTCATTACAGGTAGTTCCTCCTAGCCAAAAGGAAGTTCTCACAATCAGCTATGGATTCAAAAGTCATACACGCGCAACAACCCATCAACCAACATTTGAACAGGTATTCCTCCTATGCCCGTTACCCTATTTGTTTCGTCAATACTTCAAAGAAATGATCTAGAATCAGGTGAAACATTTTGGCATGCCCGGTGGGACCCATCTGGGGTTCCTTGCATTTCATTCATTCCTAGGAAAAATTGTGTGTTTGTTTCCCTTCTGAAAAGCATACACATTAATCTTCTTCCTTGGTAACCCACCTTTTCTTTCTATTTTCTCTAAAGGAAACCTTTCTTTTGGTGTAATTAAAAAGAACCATTTCTTCATGTTTTCTGCATTGTAGTGAAAGAGAATCCCTCTTCCTCTTCATCTCTTTGTGTCATCCAACTTCACACTTTGATTTGGGCTTAAAAATAAGTGCATTGCATTCTGATTTATCGCATTAGCTCACATTAATTGAGGGCAACCTATACGCTGGAAGTCATGACCAGCTGATGGTTGACAAATGAATCATAGAAAAGCACTTCTTTCCTTTTCTCTTTCTCTGAGTCTTACCAAACCTCACAAAAATTCAAAATACACACATTCTTAAACAACATCTTACCTGGAAGAAGTTGTAGGTGATCACATGATCACGGTACAGTGGGCATCCATCTCGCTGCTCTATCGAGTCATACTTCAGAGTGAAGCCCGCCCCCACCATAACATACCTGAAACCTCACCTTTTAGATCTCCTTCTTTGTAGGAAGCCATCCTCACCAAAAAACTCTATTTCACAACTCATGTGTCAGTCCCTAAATAGCATAAGCTAAACAAACATAATAGAAAAGGGCACTCCTAGGATCACATTTTTCTTAGTGTTTCTGCTTGGCTTGCATTTTGAGGTGAGAGATCATGTTCTTCATTTTTTTGTTCATCCTTGCATGCTCCTCATCACAGCTGGTGTATTCTGGCTTCACCTGAGTGTGCCTGGGCCATATCATCATCATTCTCAGAATTTTGGGTCTGATTCTACATCATATTTTAATTCACAACCACTTTTCTTTCATCACTGTTTCAATTTCATAGTAACCGTCATCGGTTACCTCTGACCATCGTCGGTTATACCCAATCGACGTCAGTTCTAGGTCCTTTTGCTAACCTACCCAAAAGGACATTTTATTCATCATCTTCTACTTTTCACAGTCCCTGTCACTACCATCATACCCATTGACATTGTAAACATCATCAAATTTGGCATACCTATCAGATTTCACCTTCTGCTTTGTTTTTCACTCACTATACATTTTTTTTATAGTGACCGGCACAGCGGTTACCCCTGACCGGCGTCAGTTTTCCCTAACCAACATCGGTTAGCTTGTTTCACATTCCAACCACCATTTGGTACCTAATCCACTTTTTTCCACTAGATTCACCTGTTCCTACTATTCTCTGTGTCATTTACAGAGAAGCAGCCCTACCTGATCAGTACTGGTTCACATGGTGCTGACCCGAAGACAAGCAAGCGCACTCGTATTTCATGCCAGTTGTCAACCACTCCCACCTAGTCCTTCACCACCTTCCATTTTATCACTAGCCATGGATCCCATCCAACCTATTACTATCGCTATTGAAGATGAGGAGTTTGCACAACTCCTTGACCAAAACCCTACCGCTTTGCAGTTTTACCTTTCCCATTCATCCACTCGAGATGCCTTGGGTCAGTTGATATATGGCATGCCCGTATCTATCCCCCTGACTCTCATTCCCACTCCTGCATCAGCCCCATCTAGCTCTGTGCTGCCCACATCTACCTTACCCCCAGTCGTTTCATAGCTAGGTCCTATACCCGCTATGACTGCCACATCTACCATCTCTGTGGCACCCGTTACATCCACCATACCCTTGACAACTACCCCAAACACAACCTCATCCACCCCTAATGTCTCACACATACCTGTAGCTACATTACCACCTCCCGTGTTGGTGACCCCTACCCCATTTCAGAATGTGGTCCTTTCCATTCCACAATCATTAGCCCCTATTGCCACTAGGGTTACCATAACCCTTCCACCTCCATATACATACTACCAACAACCTCCCATTTCATCCATTATTCACTCTGGGTACGTACCCCCTATTTCACTACCTTCTTCTCAATCAACCTACATGGCAGCCCCATACACTGGAGTGCCACCCCTGTTATATGCCCAAAACCAACCCTCTCATGCTATAGGAGGCACCCAATCATCACAACCCACCAATGACCTAATTAAATTGATGTTGGACAAGATGCAGACATTGGAGGCATCGGTTTCAGGCTCCTGCAACACTCTCACCTATGATGAGATTTGCAATGAGCCCATCCACCCATCCATTCCTATCTGCTCATACCCCGTGCATTGGGAAATGCCTAAATTCAATCGTTTCAATAGCAAAGAAGACCCGCAACAACATTTGTGGTCGTTCAAACATGGGTGTTATCTGATCACTCATGATGATGCCTTGCTCTTGAGAACCTTTCCCATGTCCCTCACTGGACCTGCATTAGATTGGTATAGTGGGTTACCTAGACACTCTATATTCTCATTCAATCAGGTAGCCCAAGCCTTCTTGGATCATTTCTCTATCAATATCATCAAGAAGGTTACCATGACCGATCTATACTCCACATGTCAGTATGAGGATGAATCTATCACAGATTTTGTCACTCACTGGCATAGCTTGATCAACCAACTCACCTTCCAACTGCCACAAATAGAACTCATCGAGCTCTTCACATGGGCTTGTGCTAGACATATCTCACCGACCTTGCAGGTCCAAACCTTCCGAACATTTGATGAAGCATTCACTATGGCACAAAAGTTAGAGATTTGGGCCATTGAAGAGAAGAAAATCCAATTACGCAATAAGAATTTGGCATTCAAGTTGAATGATACCTCTTCTTCTTCCAAACCACAAAACAATTATTCAAAAGCTAAGGGCACCACTAACGCAGTGGTACTCAAGGCTGGCCCAGCACATCCATCAAATCAGGCTACCCCCTCATCTAATCTCTCACCCGTCTAGACTTTTCAATTCAGATGAGAGCAGTGGAAATATACCCCAATTGGGGAACCTTACTCTTCTGTCTTAGAAAAGCTTATCAAAGCTGGAGCCATCACCCTTCCACCTATAAAACCACACACTGGTTTTGACCCTGCTCGCCCCATGCCCGCATGGTATAAAGAACATGATTTCTGTAATTATCATCGAGTAAAGGGTCATAGTGACGACAACTGCATCACTTTCAAAAATATTGTCCAAGAAATGCTCGAGAAAGGTGAGTTAACCATGGATAATCCTAATGCACCTGCCAACCAAAACCTACACATCTTCAAGAAACCATTTCCCAACCATGCCCCTTCATCTGATCAAACCGGTGAGACCTCAACTCATGATACCCATACCCGCGAGGTTCATGCTATCTTTAATGATGTACCTGTCACCTCCCAATTACCCCATATTCCTTCCATAGAGGATATCCTAGCCTGAAATCCTCCTTCTGCGTCAGAACCAACTGTCCCTGTTCCTTCACCAATAGAGGAACACCTTTCATCTCCTTCATCACCTACAGAGGAGTATTTCACTAACATTGAGACCATCTCACCCATGGCTTCACCACTTAGAGAAGACACCTTTACCTCCCACCCATACAGTACCTCCTCCACCCATAGAGGAGCACCCATTACCTCCTCCACCCATAGAGGAGCACCCATCATCCTCCACTTATAGAGGAGCTCCCATCATCTCCCACCTATCATAGACCCAGTTGAGATACCTTTTCCTCTTGGTGAGCATTCTCCATCCGCTACCCAAAATCTTGCAGACCTACTTTCGGCTCTCTTACCCACGGAAGCTGAAGCTAGCCAATTTCCCATCTCTAAGACACATTTTATGGGAATTTCCATTAGGTCCTCATCAACTCCACCTACAGACGTGTCATTCTCACATTTGGCTAATCACTTAGATTATGTGGATAGAGCCTTACTATGGGGGTGCCTTTTACTTCCTATCTCAACGTAGATGCAGAGGTCACTTGCTGATACCTCCACTATCTACCACAAAATATTTTGACCAATCAAACCAAACACAACCACCTCTATCATAACTCCTTCCACAACACCTGTTATAGCTCAAACCACACCCTTACCCATAACTCAACCTACACCTAAACCCAAACCCATACCTACAACATTTTCCTCGACTAAACCTATTACCACTTTAGGGGTCACCCCGACCACCAGCCTTACTCATCCACCTATCAAACTAGATTTAGCTACATCATCCAAAATCAACACCATACCTACTCCTACACCCAAACAGAAGAACCAAACCCATCGACCTCATACCCCAGTTGTGCCAATCACACCTGCACCTATCCCATCCATCTTAGGATCTCAGCTTCCCCACATGGTCAAGAAACCTCCACCCACCAATAAACCAAAAACACAACAACCCATTCCTTCCTCACAAACCTCTAATCTCCCCAGATGCCCAACATGACTTACACCACACCTGCAGCATCTTTACCACCCATACCTCCAATACCCTCAGTTATTACTTCACTACCCACTACACTTCAGTCGCTGTCTCTCACACCCCAAGCACGACCCACGTCATCTACCTTCACAGCACCCCCGTTATCCCCATGGGTAACTCACCCTCTTCCTCCATCTACTTTTCCTTCTAGACCTCATACACCCACATCACCTTTACCCAAGAAGGTGCAACCCAAAAACAAAACTCCACTACCCCACAATAAGGTAGTCAAAACAACCACACACCCTCCTACCCATCCATCTACTATACCCCTACCTAAACAAACATGACTGACACCTAAAACCACACCAGCACCCAAACCCATAGCTTGATCCACTCCTCCTCTTCCAAAGACCATTCCTCGACAATCAACCACACCTACACCCAAACCCACGTTCACTTCCCATTGTGATCCACTAGCAGGGTCCTATGCCAAAATTTTAACCAACCTCCTTGAGACTTCTGTCATCACATTACTGCCACTCAGACCTTATGACCCCCTCAAACCCAAGCCAAAAGGGTTTGACGATACTAAAATTTGTGCATACCATCATGTGCCAGGGCACGATGTGGAGAACTGCAAGGCCTTGAAAACCATCCTTATCCAATTGTGTCCACCAGAAACCAACTTTGATGATGACGACCTTCTCGATGAGGATCCTACTTCACTGACACCCATTCCCACACTGCCCACTCAACAACCACAACCTCCATCCTCACAGCTCCTAGAGCCACCCCCAAGATTTGAAATTAACATGGTTCACATCAGAGAACTTTCCATGCCACCACCCAAATGTCGTTGCACCCAGCTCACCTCACAAGGATTTTCTCCTCCAGTAGGTTTTTTCCCTTCATGTCGTTATACCACTCATCCTACACCTTCTCCATTTAACAACTCCCCTCAAATCAACATGATACACGTCACTACATGTGCTCAGAAGGATAAGGGAAAAGAAAAGGCAACTGACCCACCAACCAATCCTATACCCAACATACCATCTGCACCCATACCTAAAATCACTATCCGCGGCCCCACATACCCCATTTCTAATGGCGTCACACATCACACCATGCTCAAACAATTACACCAATCTCCCCTCAAAATGTCCTTATATGACCTCATTCAAACCTCAGAATCCCATCGTCAAGCTCTCATGGAGGTTCTTCAATCTATTGAGGTTTTACCCAATGACCCTACACCCGTAGCCTCCATTATCACACCCCATCATGTAGCCTCTCTCACCAAATTACCACCTTCATCTTCACCTCACCCCTTTCACCAAGTAGCCTCCCTTAGCTTCTCAGAGGAAGAGATGATGCCACACCAAAACGATGACCCAGACCCAGCCCTCTTCATCTCTGTCCACATCGATGACATACGGGTACACCATGTGATGATTGATGGGGGGCTAGCATTAACATCATTTCATCCCATGCATTCGCTCAAATGCGCATACCTAACAATTACATGCATAAACATCTAGTCATGTTGCATTCATTCAATGATGCTATCACCTCTACACTAGGCACCGTCATCCTCCACATTCGCGTGGGCCCCCACACTGTTCCAGAATTGTTTTATGTCTTGGAGGGGGAATTCCAATATAACCTGTTGCTTGGCAGACCCTGGATCCGTGTCATGGGTTGCGTTCCTTCCACTTTGCATCATTGTGTAAAGTTTGAACATGAAGGACACACTTATACCATTCCAGCTGACCCCTCACCTTTCAAAACATGCAACATGCTTTACCAACCCAATGATGTGCTCATACCTATTAAGCCTGTCTACCTCCACAACCTGCTACTTCTTCACCTACACCTCCACCTACCAGTACAGCCGCTGCTTCTACCGCACATACCTCCTCCATTCCTACCACTGCCATAACCTCCACAGCTGACCCATCAGCTTCCCAATCCATTAACTCTACCTCGCATCGACCTCTGACACTTTATCCATACCAGCTACCTACATACCAACCACTGATCCCTTGGAAGGTGTTTTTCAATGCCTCACTCTGGGGGAGTACCTGCTTATATAGTGTCAACACATTCCTTACTCCACAAGAGTATGGAAGCCTTCACCAACACCCACGTTATGATCACCTGTATAGGAGAACGTCTCCTTTATGGTCCTCCTCACCTTTGTACTAGTCTCACCTATGGGGGAATTGATACTACCACTTACACACCCGAACCACCGCCACAAACTTTCCCATTTTCTAATGACTTCCAATCACTTACCAATCACCATTTCACCCACACCTTCCTGCACCGATGTGCGTGGAAGGGTTTTGGTTTTGGATTTTACGAGCAAGGCTGCCATACCGTTATTCCATGTACCACCCGCAAACATAATGACCATAGTGGTATCGACTTTCCCGAACCACCTACCAAACAGGCCCACATTGAACTCATTAAGGACACTAGCTCTTCTACACCTTCTTCACCCACTCCACCTTCATCACCACCTTCACCGACAGAGTCGATGGATCCTGAATCTATCCCTCCTAATTTTTTTTTTCATAAACACCATTTCCTTGGGGCCTCTGACTTATCAACATGAGGGTGAGGCCCCTTCCACTCTTCCCTTCCTGTATCCTGAAATGATTGATGATGATACACCTTCAATTAACATCATTCAATGTCAGGATGATGAATCCATACTCACCTACCTTGGTGCAGAAGACTCATATATTCATCAGATGTTACCTTCTGAGATCAAACCATGTTGAATGAAAACTATCGAGATCAACATTCATACTCAGGACGACCCACACATCCTAAAGATCAGACAATCTTTAGATGCTATTGAATAGGAAGCCATCACTTCTTTTCTCAAAGATCATAACCATGATTTGCTTGGTCTTACGCAGACATGCCATGGTATTGACCCCACCATAGTGGTCCACAATATCGTAGTCACCTGATACCAAACCCATCAAACAAAACTTGAGGAAAATGCAACACGTAACTAAAGAAAAAAAAAGTAAACAGGGAAAATTTTCTCCTAATTGGCTTGGACCATACATCATGACTCATACCTATGGATCAGGTACTTATCGTTATCATCACTTGAGGGTAAACCCAAACCTGAACCCCTTTACGCCTTGCATATTTGACCATTTTATTGTTGACTTGTTAGTCTTACCTCACCTTTTTATCTCTTTCCATTCTCATCCCTTGAGTGTTATCCACTTATTACACCTCACCAAGGATTAAACAAGAATCATGTGTGTACCCGTCACTTTTTTAACTTCTCTTGAATATGTGTACCATGACGCTGCACATAACATGATTCTCATGGATACTTTTCATCTACCTTTAGATGAGATCCCATGGTTGTTTCACCTTGCCTTTTGAAACAAGAGTCCTATCATCCTTCACCTTGGTCTTGTCCATGACTACAAAGACCTCACATGGGACCAAACTCCTTGAGTCAAAACTTCTACTAAAAATATGATGACTCCCTCAAAAGGACATCTTCCTCTTGAACAATTACTGCTATAAATAGACTGCTCCCTCAAAGGAAAGCTATGTAAAGCTCTTAAAAAAATGAGAACAACAAAGCTTCCCGCATCAATCAGATCTTCACTCGAAGACCTCAAGGAGTTCAATTTTATTTATCCAATATAGACTTCCCTGCATCAATCAGTCTATCTCAACTATAAGTCAAAAACTAACAACCTTTTTGTCATGGACTTGCCCATTATGACCTAGGTTCTCTTGCCCAAAGTGCATGCTACCTATACCATATAAAAATTAACTACCTTTCACCCTTCTTACCATTCCCACTCTCATTTCCTATTTCCTCAAGGGACTTCTTGGAACTTAGACATTTGGTGATCATGTGACTTCTTTTCACCATAGAATAGTCCATGCAATATCTTTAGGGTCTTTGTTCATCACCTCCTCCAAGGTATGATCTACTCAGTATGATCCTAACCAATCAGGTGGCTTTATTGCCCCCTCTTATCTTTTAACCATCTTTGTTTACGTTTTGATTACCTTATACAGGACTTGGTCCTCGACGCTTACTTTTGGGGTAATCTTCTTCTTTTGCCACAATCACCCCCACCTACATCATTTTACCTATAATCTACCCACACCTAACAAACCTAAACCCACAACATGCCCAAAAACCTACCAACTCATTTTCATACCTCCTCATATTCTTCCCTAGCTTATGGGAGAACTACATCGGCCTGAGGTCCCTTTTCGCTGGGACTATGTAGGCAGCACTCCGAGGGCATGGGGCCCTTGGAGGTTAGCTCGGCCATCCTCTACCCTAAACAATTCATCTTCCATGTGCCTCACATTACATCACACCTAATTTCATTTCCCTTTTATACCCAAAATTGGAAATTAAACCACATACATAACAAGTTGTTTCATATTTTAAACATTATCACATCATACATTTATTACACCTACCATTTATCTATAATCACTATGCATAGATTATACCACATCTCACATATGACCCATAGTATCATTCATTGCAAAAAATAATGAATCACAATTTCAACTCAACCTACTCAACCATGCCTCAAAACCTAACTCAACCATGCCTAACAAACCTAACTCAATCCATGCCTATAACCTGACTCAACCATGCGTAACTAACCTCACTCAATCCATGCCTATAACCTGACTCAATCCATGCCTATAACCTGACTCCACCATGCCTAACTCACCTAATTTCCATCCATATCAAAACAACAAATCCATATCTCATCTAACACAACCCATAAATCAAAATCTCATAAACACATCAACAAATCAAAAAAATACCATGTATCTCATCATATAAATAAATAAATGTGTATCTCAAAATATACATGGCTATCTCATCATGTCCATCATCTCAAAAATGTCAGCACGTAGGCATGATATACAATCAACAAAATGTCATTGGCACAACAGGCCGGTCTCATATATACAAAAAAATAATGAAATCAATACAAAATCTCTTCGGCACGTAAAATGTCAGGCCGGTATATACTCAAAATATACAAATCACTCATACATCCTCACTATCTTTGGCACACAGACAGGTATATGATAAAAAATAAAACTATCTTCAGGCATGCAGGCCGCAGGTATATATATCTCAAAAAATAGCTATCATACATCAAAAACCAGGTGACCGCATATCAGGCATCTCACTGGATGTCCTCCATCTCTGTGTCACCTGTACCCTTGGCCTCCTGTGTCCCTACTGGCACCTCACCTAGAGCTGGTCTCCGTGCACTAGTGGCCTCTCCCTGATCAGGCCTCGGAGCTCACTGACCTCCTGTGCTCTCCACACTATGAGTGTGGGATCTCATCCTCTCACTGGATGCCTATTGTGCCCTGTACTCGGCATAGGATATGAAATCTATCTTGGCCACCATAAGCTGGTCCTGATAGTATCTTGCCTCACCTAGGGCATCCCGTAACCTAGATATAGGCATAGTCTGTGGTGGTCCCATAGGTCTCGGCCCCTATACCTACCCTGTGGGACCCTTCCCCGCACCTACCTATGAACTGGGACCTGCTCCTGGTGCCTGTGGTGGTGCCCCCTACCCCTATGCCTGTATCTGGGCCTGTAAGACCCCAATCTATGCCTAGGATGTGGCCAACTAGCCCTGTAAACCTGCCACCTGAGCCTGTAAGGCTGCCACCTTACCATCCCCCTCCTGACCATCTCCATCTCCTCCATCAGCCATCTGGGCCTGCAAACTGCCACCTGTACGTGTAGCTCTACTACCTCTACCTCAAACCCCTCTAGCTGTGTCTACAGTATACCCAACTGGGTAATCAACATAGCTACCTACCCATGTAGGGCATCTCTCTGCACTGTAATGGTAGCTAGGTCTGGCTACCCTGGTCTGGGTGGTATGGCTCGTAACTGAGCCTGCCCACCACTGTTTGTACCTATCTATACATCTCAGCATCATCTATCCACTGATCCACTTCCTGCCTCCTCCTTACCCTATGGGTACTGTAGGCTGTGGTAGAGGTAAGGGCCTCTCCATGTCATCTCTCTGATACTATGGGAAGGGAAAGAGGTATGTCCTGTAGTGAGCCCAAACTACCATCTAACTCTGTCTACCGGGATCATCTTGTCCTCCCGACACGGCTGACCCTGTATCCATCTCTCTAGCTGGAGCTCAGCTAGCTCCTCATGCATATGCCTATATGAGGGGAATCCCACATAATGGCCTCCATATAATGTCCACTCTGGACAACCCCTCTAGTAACTACTGAAAATGGGCCACATCATGTGTCATCCTATCTGATCTCTACTCTCCAATCACTAGGCACCCATCTCCTGTACCCCACCCACAAAAATCTTGGTGGAAATGCATCTTCTTGGGGCATCCCTATAGCCACACACAAACTATGTGCTCGTAGGCCCAGCAATGCAGTATAAATGTACAACATAGGCTAAACCTGTGCAACCGCCCATATGCCCATAACTCCCTGTACAGCTGCACCAAGAATGTTGGTGCCCAGGAAAAGTGGGTCTCATGCACCATCATGTCATGGAGTACCCCCATCAGTGATCAGGGAAATCATCCACCCTCTACATCTGGCAGTGCATAGTAGCACACTGCCTCCATCAATAGAACCACTAGCCTCATCTCCTCCAGACGGGATAGGTACATCTCTCCATAGCTCAAACTGGTGCTATGGAATCTCATATCAGCCACCCCCTCTCCAAAATAGTCACAATCAACTCCTCTGAGGCCTTAGAGGAGATAGAATAAACTTGGGCACCCAATATGGGTAATCGAAGAATCTGAAACATGTCCTCCAGGGTGATAGTCATCTCACCCATCGGCAGGTGGAATGTGTTGGTCATGGAGTCCCATCTATCAATGAGCATGACCATCAAACTAGGCTACCATAGAACATGTCTATAATGATGAACTCCCCTCAAGCCCACTTCCTCCACATGTTGCAGCTCCAATGGGGTTGCTGTGCTGTGCACTGTCACCAGTAGGGGGGAACCCTGTCCCACATATGTAACTACACTCTCCCCTGCATCCAATATAAACACAACATTAATTTACATTGTATCATCCCATATTCAACCATTATCATTTTCCTACAACCTATTTTCACCCTACCCATCTCAACCACCTAGCCCAGATCACTTTTGGACCCTTGTGCCCAATAATTCGACCGGTACCGGTTCATCCTAACCGACCCCGGTCACCCTTTAACTGACTTTGGTCACCTGTTTGGTGACCGATACCAGTTCACCCTTACCGATGCCGGTTACCCCTTAACCACCATCGGTCACCTGTTTGGTGAATGATACCGGTTCCACCTAACCGATGCTAGCCACACTTGACCGATGCCAGTCACTGTCAGAAAAACCTACGACTTCCCAAAACCCCCCTTTTCTAAAAACCTCCCCCTACCCCTTTTACCCCACCTACAATGACCTAACCTACTCATGGACCTCTACCCATCCCACCTATCCTATTTACTACCCTCCCCATTCCTCCTTTTACCCAATATTCCCCCCATTCCCAAATTCCATTTTTACCCACCCACAAAACTGAAAAACCAAACAAAACCTAAACCAACACTACAATAATCCTCTAATCTATCAAATCAACAATGTAGAGTAGGGTGCTTACCTCATCGCATGTTACCATCGTCTTGGTGGCATGTCTGGCCACTTATACCAGTGGCCCGCCTGATCCATCTCTGGCCTCTGTCATCACCAAATAGCTACTCGCAACCTCCAACCAATCAAATCTCTCACCCTAATCCTGTGGACCAGTTGCTTACCAACCAATCCCTCATCAAATCACACTGCCAGCTCATTGTCTCTATTTCCGTTGGACACTTTTAACTCTCTTTTCTCTCTTTTTTTTCATTTTCTCACTTTGCACAATAACAAATGAATAACAAAACATGGATTTTTTGTTTTTATAATAAACCCGACCTAACCGATGTCGGTTACCCTTGACCGGCATCAGTCACATGCCCTACCTACCATGTCAGTTGACCTATACTGGCATCAGTTATCCTTGACCGGCATCAGTCACCCTCACCTACACATTGCCCTAAATTTTACCCTTTACCCCTACCCCACCCTAACCTTCACCCTGACCATTTACCCCACCCCACCTTTACCCGACCATTTACCTTACCTTTCCAAACCTCATCATTTACTACCTCCCTTTGTCCTCCTTTTGGGACTCATTATTTTACCCCTACCTTGGCCTTACCCATGCCGTGACCTAGATATTTGGACCTAGACCATCGCTAGTGACCTTTGACCTCATGTGTTCGCTATACCTTGCGGCACTATTACCTATGTTGATTGACCTAATGACCTTACCTAGCCTATTTCATGACCATTTATCCTAACCCTACCTTTGGTGTACCGAAACATACCTAAACGTTCCTACACCTAACCTACATTGTGTTTCCTAACCATATCCTATACCTTGGATACCAGAATCACTTCAACCTTGTTTGGATAAACCTATCGACCTTAGAAGATGTAGAGTTTTCCTGCTCTTCAACCTGGTAGTGTGCTACAGTTTATATGTGTGCTGTGCATTTGACTGTTGCTACCTTTGACCCTGACCCATTACCTAGATGACCCAAGTAGACCTTTTACTCCTTTTTCCCCATTACCCCACCTTCCTTTTCATCACATTTACCTTTTATCAAACCACTCACCGATTCAACCTTCTGCCTCGTCAGTTCCTAGTTTGAGGGGGATCACCTTCACCCACACATGGGGCAACCACATCTTATTTTTGTTAGTGTCACTTACCAATACAAGCTACACAACAAAAAGGGGCAAAATGTAGACACTAAAATTAGGTCACACTCCCCTTTGGTCCCTTGACAAATAAACACCCTTCATCACATTCACCTAGCCATGGCCCCTTTCACCTCACTAATATTAATTTAATTAATTAAATTAAATTAATTCATTATCCTCACTATATTTATTATTTAAATATCTTAATTTAAATAATATCCACACATACAGTTCACTTAGACACCTCACCAAGCCAACTCACCCTAAGACCTATTCTTAGTAAGTTGCCATAACTAACTAAGACTTACCCAAACCCTAAAAATCAATGCCTACATTCCCTCTAACCACATTCTCGCATGCTTACAAGAAGCTCCCAGTCTAATCCATGGGTTAACAGCATGAGATCCGAGGAAATCAAGAGGATCTCCCTAGTTTAGTAAACCTAGGAAATCGTGCCTTGACTGATGCCAGTTACCCCTAACCATCACCGGTTAAGCCGAAACTGCCGTCGGTTACCCTTTTAACCCCAAAATAACCTTATTCTCAAGGTTGGAGGTTGAAAAAAAGAAGGTTGGAAAAGTTGGCAAAAGGTTGGTGACATTAACACATTCAGAGAGATATCACATCTTCAGAGAGTGAATTCCTGTGAGAACACACATGCAAGGAAGGAGATCAAGCACTTTCTCTTGCACAGCCATCCCAGCCATGAGCTGATCTAACCAAGGAAAGAGGAATGTACATGCAGCCCATGCAAAAGTTTTCTTTCATTTGGTGATCACTCTGCAGCCTTCAAACCTCTCATCAACACCTCCATCCCTCACTCATAGACATCCAAAACCAGAATCCAAGTAAGTATAACATCATACTTCTCTAGTTTATTTCATTTCATCATTATATTATCATCTTTTGTTTACCTAGCCACCTATTGACCTTCTCCAACACTTCACCCCTCCATATACCCATTAAAACCTCACCAAATCCTACCCAAGTCACCCAATACCTCATCCGACCAACAAAATCCTTTGTGCAATCACAAAGGAGACCTAAAGCTTAATTCTGTGGCATTCCCAGATTTCCACAGTAACCGGCACCGGTTACACCTAACCACTGTCGGTCACCCTTAACCAACATCAGTCTTTATATTTTCCCATACAACCTAGAACAGTGACCTACCCACCTAATTCCCCACCTCACCCTCATCCACCTGTGATTTACCTGAGACCTCTGTCAGACCTACAGAGATCCAGAACTAGTCACTTGACCTTTCGGATCCTATTCTAACCTAGCCTGTTAGATTAGATCTATTTCTTATTGTGTTTTAAGTGATATACCTAAATAATTTCGAACTAAAATAGGATTTACTTTGTTTACAACATTAAATTGTTTAAAATAGTGGACTGACAGCCATCTAGGAAGTATCACACTTCCCGAATCTAGCATACTCTAGGCAGTTCACTGCACATATTGTTTAATTCCTTTTGGTGGTCTTGCTTTTCATTACAAGTAGTTCCTCCTAGCTAAAAGGAAGTTCTCACAATCAGCTATGGATTCAGAATTCATACGTGCACAACAACCCATCAACCAGCATTTGAACAGGTATTCCTCCTACACCTATTACCCTATTTGTTTCATCAATACTTTAAAGAAACAATCTAAGAATCAGGTGAAACATTTTATTTTTGTTGGCGTCATGATTTTACCAATACAAGCTACACAATAAAAAGGGGAAAAATGGCTAAGTACAAAAATTAGGTCACACTCCCCTTACGTGTGTCCCTCGACAAATAAACACCTTGTAACACATCCACCTAGCCATGGCCCCCTTCACCTGCGTGCACTATCAATATTAATTTACCCTTATTTAAATTAAATTAATTCATTATCCTCACCATATTTATTATTGTAAATATCTTATATTCTAGATAATGCCCAAATATCCACCTCACCTAGACACCTCATCTAGCCACCTCACCCTAATGACCTACTCTTAGTAAGTTGCCATAACTAACTAAGACTTACCCAAAACCTTTCAATGCCTACATTCGTCTAACCACATTCCTGCATGCTTAAAGGAAGCTTCCAGTATTAATCTATGAGTTAACGACATGAGATCCCATGTAAATCAAGGGGATATGCCGAATTTAGTAAACCTAGGAAGTCCTACCCTAACTAATGTAAGTTACCCTTAACCACCATCGTGTTACACTTTTAATCCCCAATTAGACAACCTTATTTTTGAGTGTACTGGAAAATGTTTTGACAGATTCGAGAGAGATATACCCCCAATATCTTTTGAGAACATTATTTCTGCGAGAACATGCATGCAATGGAAGGAGATCAAGCATTTTCTCTTACACAAACATCCAACATTCATCCAACAACCATCCAACATAGATTTGATTCAATCTAAGAAAGAAGGAGATCATCATGAAACCCATGTTAAGAGATATCCTACATTGTAGGTGGAAATCCTCTGAAAATAGTAGCCAAACCTCTGGTACTAACACCTTCATTCCTCACTCAAAGATCATCTAGAACTAGATTCCAAATAAGTAGAACATTTTTCTCCTCTGGTTGACTATAATTTAATCATTGTATTTGTCATCCTTTGTTCTACTAGCCACCCATTGACCTTATTTAATACTCACGCCTCCACATCCCCATTTAAACCTCACTAAACATCCAAATAGCCTAACACTTGTATTTCGACCAGCCCAGCCCTATGTGTGATCCTAAGGGAGATCTAAAGTTCATTCTGTGTACATTCCTAGTATTCCACAATGAACTGGCCCCGGTTCTCCACAACCGACGTCTTTCACCCCTAACTAGAATTGGTCGTCTTTATTTACTCAATACATCCTAGAATAGTGACCTATTTACCTATTCCCCACATCACCTTTACTCACTGAGTGACTTTACCTAAGACCTCTGTCAGACCTGTTAAAGAACCAGAACCAGCTACTTGACCTTCGAATCTTATTTTAACCTAGTTTGTTAGATTCGAATCTTATTTTAACCTAGTTTGTTAGATTAGATGTTTCTTACAAGTGAAATAATTGAGATACCTAGAAATCAGTTTTAACTACAATAGTGATTTACTTTATTACCAACATTAATTTGTTTTAAATAATGGATTGATAGCTGTCTAGGAAGTATCACACTATCCTGGACCTAGCATACGCTAGGAAGTCACAATGCATAAATTGTTTAGAGCTAAAAACATAAGGTGGTCTTGAGTTTCATAAGATAATCAGGTAGTTCCTCTTATCCCAACAGGAAGTTCTCACGATTAGCTATGTCATTTAGAATGGTCATGACATGCCACAACATGGGACACCATCAACCAGGATTTCAACAAGTATTAGGGCCTACACTCGTTCACCTAATCATGATTTTTCATTTTCAGAGAAACTGGGCATATAGCCCCAATCATGGTGAAACACACCTATGCCTATCAAATAATTTTTAGATGATGGTTACTTATTACAAATATTTCCCTTTAAAAAATACAAAATAGTAGTTATTTACACATACTTCAAATTGATATTTATTTAATATTTTATGTAGTATTAGCATATTGATATAATTTTTATATAGCAAGCTGATATAAAAACGATGGTAGACATATGTATAATATGCAAGTTTCAACGTGTGATACAAGTCAACGTAATTTTATG
Source organism: Taxus chinensis (assembly GCA_019776745.2). Lineage (NCBI taxonomy): Eukaryota > Viridiplantae > Streptophyta > Pinopsida > Cupressales > Taxaceae > Taxus > Taxus chinensis. Next base: position 64,503 of record JAHRHJ020001288.1, read on the forward strand.
TCTTGTTCCATTTTGTAAATCATAAATAACAACAAAGAGTTGAGAATATATGTTAATCGAAGTGTATTTTTAGGAAAATGGATTTGAAACTATGTATTTCCATAGGCAATCAATTACATGTCGAGAAAATGTACATAAGCATTGATACCTTGCTAAGGGTATTTAATTATTGTTCTTTAATTTGTAGAAAGGTATTGCTGGAGAGCTTCATGTACCACTAATTCAATATGTCCTAATTTAAGTCTCATTTCCATACATGATAACTGTGTGACTCCATGCCCAAATGACGTTTTCTATATCAATATTAAATGTGTCCCTTTATTACAAACACCATGTATAATTTTTAGTGTTGAGCATTCCTGGTACCTTTATTTTTTTTGTATTTCCTTTTCCTATGGGTGACCACCAATGTACCCTTATCTTTTGAGTGTATTGTGTGAACATCTATGTCATTATTTTTAGTTTCTCCTTTGGAATATCCATATATGTACAATTATCATCAGTTGGTCTTACTAGTATCTAACTACCCATCATTCACATCCACTACTAGAAGATCTGTAAAATTCTCTGTTGGAACTCTACGAATCACACAAATATGTTGTTCGAACTTTAAACTTGTGGAAAATATCATATTTTCTTGAAAAATTATGCAGCTAGTAGTGACTGTATGTATATACGTGTCTATAGAAAGGAAATTACAGAGTAATAGATCCATAATTCAAAACTGTCACCAGTTTAACAATTTTATCCTAGGAATACCTCCAAGAGTGAGGAACATACTACTCATGTGTACTTCCAACTTTTACTTGGTCTAATACTAGAGAAATTACATATTATACCATTAGCATGACAGAAGAAGAAACAATGTAAAAATGAGAGCTCTAATTACTTGTTTTCTTTGTTTCTAACCTTGCTCCTACCAAATTCCAATCTAGATTCCACTCCAGGGGGCACTGAAGATTCTTGAGAGCTCACTGCTCTGGAATTAAAGGCTCTACTTCTCGATCTCTAGGAGGGATATAAATACTTGAGATGAGTCATGTCCCTTACTCCTTTCATGAATTTATAGGCCTTCCCATGTCCTCCCGAGGCACTAGAGGATGTTAGAGATAGTGTGTAGATGGAAGGTTATAGGATGACACCGCTAAGTGAAAACTTTAGAAGTTCAGAGTCCATATCGTAATTCCATTCTTCTTTTCTATTCGAAAGTGCACTAGGACCACCACCCTGAGTAGACCTATGGTCTTAGAAGAATGAATATTCCTAGTTTGAGGTAGTTTTAGGGACCACCACCCATGAAGGGAAGAGGTTCTGAAACTGCTACTCTGCACAAACATGATGGTTCCTGTCTAGAACCTCTGTTTACCTCATTGGTGAATGAACGATTTTTCTTATTTCTCCTAAGTATGGCATATCCATGAGAGACTGAGGAAGTGGTAATGTTTTTCTAGATCCTTATGAGAATCATACATCCCATCCTTAGGAGGATTTTAGTCCCAATAGAACCATCAATAGTAGGAAGATGTAACATTCCTTAATTTAGTACATTAGAACAAGAATTTTTTTTTTGATAAGTGCTTCCTAGTTCTAAATACATAATTTAGAACTCACAGATCAAAACAATCATTCTTATATCAGATAACCATATGCAGCTGTAATGACTCGGTATACCACCGATCTATTCATTCCATGACTCGGTAATCTACCGATCTATTCATGGGTATCATAGAGTTGGCGTTTTTATTTTAACACCACACTCTTGCGGTTCTCTTCCCTAAACTGGGATTTCAGAATGCTCTGCCCAAGGAACCTATCTGAATAATTGTTACCATTATTCATCGGCATCACGTCCCTTAGACTAGGTGACATAGGACAACGCAATCAGCAGCTTGCGATACTTTGGCCAAAGATTTGAAACGTACTGTTTATGTCTCGTATTCCTTGACGGCATACTCGTCAATCTGGAATACGTCCTTCACCCCACTCCGATGTTATATAGAATGTCTTACACTGACTTCTGTCAGCCTCCCCTGTCCCAAGTCATTCACTCAGGAACAGATTAATAACATGTCAACGTTATAAGGATGCTCTCGAGGACTAGGGATAAGCTGACATACTGGGTCAACCCTAGTTATCCCTGTGTGTCAAGGTACCCCGAGTCTCCAAGGGCAGCCTCATAACATGACCATGTTCCTAACCAGATCCAGAGTAAAAACTTGTTCGAGTTTAAGGTGTAAATCTTAACGATCAATGCAAAGGGTGCCGCCATAAGTCACCTGCATTGTTGTATCCTCAAGAAGATCCTAATCTTCTCGAAGGTACAACCCTGCAGTTGACATGTGCCGACATCCTACAAAACCACCTCGGAAAGATCTACTTAACTTAAGGTGTTACTTACGTTGAGTTGAAATTATACTTTAAGACTCTCCTTTCTGGGTAGTCTTTTCCCAACCCCTACGTTCCTCACCTTTGAGTTGCCTTACTTATATAAGATCCATTTCACAGAGAGAAATGTAATAAGATTTGAGATCTCGTCAAGGAGTTCATTGACTCACATTAATCTTAATCAACAAATTTGGCAGTAGCCCTATGCTATCTCATAAGGGTGCTAACTATACCCCTATAGTTTTATATCAGTTCTCAAAACTGAAATATATATCTTACTCATTGTTTTTAAGGTATAGTGATTTAAAATCATCAGTTGTCTTGACTTAGATCATGGATAGGGAGTATTAGATTACCCTTCCTATTTCAACTACCTATAAAGGTGTAGTTTAACCTTAACTTCCCGTAAATAGTGGACTAATTATTATAATTTAGCCATATTCAAAACATAAAAGAATTACTAATCATTTACAAGTATTCAGTCACATAATCATTACAAGGCCTACTTAGAGAATCCAAATATCTCCAAGGTATACAATAATAAAAATGCACTTAAAAACAATCGAATCAAAGAGGATCAAGCCATCACAATACAAATGCAGCCACATAGTAACAATCCCCTCATTTCATTTATTTCTAAGCCAAACAATTACAATCTATGCATTCAGCATATTTGATACAATACTCAACAACAAAAGAACAACTTTCTTCATATAGTACAATTAGAGAAATCAAGTTGGAATTCATCATAAAACCAAATTAAGCAATCTGAGTATCATATCAGATCTGCGTGCCTTTACCACTTACGACAACCATCTGCAAAAATTGCCAACACGGGTCAGTTCGGTGAACTGAGCATGATAAGCACTAATTCTTAAAACAATTGCATTCTACCAATTGCTCTCATTAAACAACCTGTTTAAATGACATCATTTCTTCAAATACTTAACATAAATCAGACTAATCATCATTCTGTAATTCTAACATGACTTTTAACGCATGACTCATATTATAGTTACCAATTAATCCTAAATACCCTTCAGATGATTCATCATATATATTAGAGACTAAGGAGAACAAAATGAATCCAAAACATCCATCCATCTGAATCCCAAGGACAACAATAATCCAACAAATTATTCCATTCAAAAATGAATATCCTATCAATTCGTGTATCCAACAGGTATGTTTTTTTTTAACAATTCCTCAAAGGCAGATTATAACTTTCATCAAGTTCAACTGACGAGATTCCTTTAAAAACATTACATTATTTCAATGGTATTGACAAATACACTACTTTACTGCAATATATTTTTTTACCAGTCTCTCCCTACAGTTTAACAGTCTTTCCTTCTTAAGCCCGTACTGTAGAGTTCACATAAGGAATACAAAAGAAGAAAGCACTCAAAGTTTCTAGACAAGGAGAGAATATTTTATTATTCCTACAGTTATATATATCAACATATACTTTACAGCTGAGGAGAAAGAAACAGAGACATTCAAATTTCCATTCCAATCATATTCAGGACTGTACCGACTTCTCAAGAATAATGCAATTACATTATACGCATGCGACTAAATCAGTCGAGATAACAAGAAGAAACTACAGTTTCATCTAAATTAAATAATAAAAATCACCTGTAGCTATTAAGCAATACAAGAGCTCTCGCGACAAACAGTAATAAATAATCCAACCATAATAGGCTCAACAAATCTTTCCATATCATTCATCAAACATGAAAATACCCAACGCCATCGCCTGACATGGCACAGCTAGGAACTCTTTATCTCAGTCAAACACGAGACTAGATAACACTATAAACAGATGACGTATCCATATGCAAACACAACGACATTCCCACTGAGTCGAAACACATACATACACAGCAACATTCAACTGAGTCTAATCCCTACGAATAACAACAAGGACTTAACAGAAGCTTTTAAGAAATATAACCTCCAAGGACTTTAACAGAAGTCACCTCCATAACATAAGCTCAGCAAGGTTTAACCGAAGTCGAGCTAAAACGAAAATACAGCAGGGACTCAAACAGAGTCGAGTTTGTAATGTAACCCAGCACACATTTCCACAGAATCGAACTGAATATAAACACAACAACATTAAGAAAGAGTCGAATCAATATGCATGCACAGCGAGGACTTAAATCAGAAGTCGAGCCAACACGCAACACATCAAGGACTTCATCAGGAGTCGTGTTCACATGGGAATACTGCAAGGACTCCAACAGAGTCATATCCAACCAGTACTCACAACCAGGGTTTCGATTGAAGTCGAATTCATACGACAACAATTCAAGTACTCCAACAGAGTCAATACCAATATGTAATCACAACAAAGCTTCTACAGAAGTCGAAAACATAAGATACATTTCAAGGACTCCAACAGAGTCAATACCAATATGTAATCACAACAAAGCTTCTACAGAAGTCGAAAACATAAGATACGTTTCAAGGACTCCAACAGAGTCAATACCAATATGTAATCACAACAAAGCTTCTACAGAAGTCGAAAACATAAGATACGTTTCAAGGACTCCAACAGAGTCATTTTCATAAATAATCCTTGCAAACCTTCAACGGTGTCTAACCAAAATTGAAAACACAGTAAGGACTTCAACAGAAGTCGTTCAAGTAAAACAATCACAGCAAGCATTCCAATCAGAAGAAATTTTAAGTAAACCCAGCAAGATTCAACAGGATTCAACAACATGATAACACAGCCGCGTCTTCAGCCGAAAATGAATCCAAAAAGAAGAAATAAATACAGTAGACATTTCAACAGAGTCTTCGCATAACCAGAGATTCCTAAATCCACAGGAAAAGAAGAACCAATACATTGCTTCAAACCAACTGTACTAAAATCACCTGAACAGAGTTGTTTTAATGAAAGCATTTGAAGGAAAGCAAGATTTTTAAAAGTTAGGGCCTATCATGCCTGATAGTGTCGCTTAAAAATCCTGAAGAAGACCTCTGAATGAGCTCGCGCCTTCTCTTCTTCTTCCACGATAGATTAAACAACAATAAATTGTTACCTTCATGCCTTATAAACTTTCCCCGACAGAGAAAAGAGCTAGATATTCTCAAATTTGCCATGCAACATAGAGTAGACTGGTTCGAAGAACCAGTTATCAAGCAGAGAGAAAAACGGAACGCATGGAAAACCAAAATACCAACCAATTTTCCATTTGCATGCCTTCCCAAGCAATCCGCGCTCGGGAACCGAAGTTCATCAATTGCATTAACTCCTAAATTCCTGCCTATTCTCCATTGCCACCGACCGCCAAAGTTGGTGATTGCCAAATGAAAACAAACAACCATTCCCAAATTTGGTAATGCTGCCATGTCAGGTCACAATAGCCGTTTGCAACCTCTACCAAATCCCAAGTCCTTCATCCTTATCCACCTCATAAATGCCATGGAAACCACCGCCCATGACTCGCGCCCCTTCATAGGTCCCCTTCCATCCATTATCATTAGTTAAGATAGGTTAGAAACATAGGTTAGATCATAAGGTAAGACATTAGTCTTACTTCCATAGTGCTAGGTGTAGCTAACCTTAGGAGCATTAAGCTTATAGTTTTAGGGCTAGGTTAGATTAGCAATAATTCAACCAATAGGTTATAGTTTAGGTTAAGGTTATTAACCTTAACGAATCCAGTCTAGGTCTCCCAAGTAGGACCGATCAGTATTAGAACCAAACAGGGTATAGTTTTCCTGTAATGGATTCTATCCGGCATTGCAAATTAAGCTTGCAGTATACACCAGAATTTCTTACCTGACTCAAGGTCTACGCCCTCCTGATATTACGATATCTGGAACCAAATTCATTTAACACGTTCAGCCTGAGTTAAACTCCGGAATTGCTCATTCAACTCATTCAGACCTTGCAACTTTCGTAAGGTCAATAATTTTTGTTCATCCTGAATAAACTTAAAACATCTCTTGGATCAATGCAACTGATCCAAGGCTGAGTCATAAGGATGGATAAATCCACAATTCATCCCGAAATCAAATTGAACTCAGGTACTAAAAAATGAAAGAAATAAAAGAGTCCAAGCATATTCTGACTCAGTCAAAGATCTTCAAGAGCAAAGAAGATACAATCCATATCAAGCATGACTTCACAATCAAGGAAACACATCCTTATACCGAAGAAATCATATATCAACACTTGAATACTCAGGAGGAAGTAACAATAATTCAGGGTGTTACATGCTTCCCTCCTAAAAGATTCATCGTCCCGATGATTACATATTTTGATTTACCTTCAGGTCAACCAATTTATTAGTTCACAATACAAAAGACTATTTCCAACTTGAATAATTCCAGAAATCAATGTCATGATACATTTTATTCAACCTGAATAATGTTTGCCTCAATCTGGCTTTCATAAAGACATGAAAAAGATAAGTTCAAAATTTTTTTTTTGTCAACAGATTTCATTCTGTTCAAAAAGAAAGGGAAAAGCAATTTTCATCTCTTCCAGATTTTCCCAAGTTGCACTTTCTTCATTAAACTGGTCCCACTGGACCTTACATTGCTGTATTTCATGATTTCTCAAATGCAATTGGTGAGTTTCCAGCACTCGTGTGGGTTTAACCACGATTATTCCTGGGTCTTGGACCTGCAAGGAATTCCAATTTAAAACATGTGACAAATCTGAAACATATTTCTTAAGCAAGGAAATATGGAAAACATCATGAATGCGAGACAAAGCAGGTGGTAATGCTAATCGGTAAGCTACAGGATTGATTATCTCGACAATTTCGAAAGGTCCCACGTAACGAGGTGACAACTTGGCAGCCTTGCCAAAAGTTATAGAACTCTTTCTGGGTTTAACACGAAGAAAAACCTTTTCACCAAGTTCAAACCTTCGATCAACCCGCTTAAGGTCAGCATAGCTCTTCTGCCTGTCTGCTGCTTCCTTTAATCGTTCACGAATCATCTTTACTTGCTGTTCCATTTCAGTGAGGATTTCTGGCCCAATTACCACTCTATCCTCAATACTATCCCAACTAACAGGGGTTCTGCACTTTCTTCCATAAAGTGCTTCAAAAGGTGCCATTTCAAGAGATGAGTGATAAGTGTTGTTATATGCGAACTCAACTAATGGAAGATACTCTTCCCATTTATACTGTTGATCCATGCAATACATTCGCAACATATCTTCCAACACTTGATTTACTCTCTCCGTTTGTCCATCCGTTTCCGGATGATATGCAGAACTGAAGTTTAGTTTCGTTCCAAGAGCTGTATTAAGCGTTTGCCAAAATCTTGACGTCATTCTAGGATCCCTGTCAGATATAATTAATTCAGGTACTCCATGCAACCTGAAAATTTCATGCACGAATCTTTTGGCCAACACTGGTGAATCATCCTTTAGATTTCCAGTGATGAAATGAGCTACCTTTGTTAGTTTGTCTACAACTACTAAGATAACATCATGCTTATTCCTAGACATAGGTAACCCTTGTACAAAGTCCATGCTTATTACTTGCCATTTGTACTGCGGTATGCTATGGGGATATAATAGTCCAATAGGATGCATATGTTCTGCCTTAACCCGCTGACATTCCAGACAATGAGTCACAAAATCAATAACATCCTTTTTCATACCTTTCCAAAAGTATTGTTGTTTTAGATCAGCAAGCATTTTTGTGATACCCGGGTGTCCAGAAAAGGGTGAATTATGAAATTCAACTAATAATTTCTTTCTCAAATCATTTAGCAAAGGTACGTATACTCTGTTTTCATAACGTAAGATTCCTTCATTATCAAAATGAAAACCTTTATACCTTTCATCTTTTGGTTCTGCAGCAAGCGCTGCTTTTACTTGCTGAAAGTATATATCAGATTCTGAGGCACTTTTTACCTCATCTTTAAACTGAGTTCTTAATGTTATAAGAGCAGAAATGTGTCTCCTACGACTTAGAGCATCTGCTACTCTATTCTCTTTTCCTTTGATGTAGCTAATATCAAAATCATATTGAGATAAAAACTCTAACCACCTTCTCTGTCTTGCATTTAGATTAGGCTGAGTGAAAATATACTTCAGCCCTAAATGATCAGTTTTCAACTCAAAAGGTTTCCCAAGTAAATAGTGTCTCCATACTTGAAGCGCATGAACAATTGCAGCAAGCTCTAAATCATGAGGGGCATAATTCAGCTCATGTAACTTAAGTTTTCTACTTTCATATGCTATGACTTGATCATTTTGTAACAAAACACCACCAAGGCCTTCCCCAGAAGCATCCGTTACAACAGTAAAGCTCCCATTAGGGTCTGGTACAACTAATATAGGTGCTGAAGTCAACTGGCTTTTCAAACTTTTGAAAGCAGTTTCACACTTATCATTCCAAATAAATTTCTTATCCTTCTTCTGCAATGAAGTTATTGGTGCAGCCACTTTAGAAAAATCCTTAACAAATTTTCTATAATATCCAGCAAGACCCATGAAGCTTCTTACTTCATGTACATTCTTGGGTGCAGGCCACTCGGTTATTGCCACTATTTTTGAAGGATCCACTGCAATTCCTTCCTTGCTAATGACATGACCCAAATAGTGAACTTCAGTATCAAAGAAAGAACATTTGGATAACTTACCGTATAACTTTCTTTTTCTCAAAATTTCCAAAACTATCTTCAAATGCTCATTGTGCTCTTCGACACTTTTAGAATATATGAGAATATCGTCCAGGAATACAAGTACAAACTTGTCCAAATATTCCTGAAAGATATTATTCATTAAGTTCATAAAAGTTGCGGGTGCATTAGTTAATCCAAAGGGTAGAACCGTGAATTCATAATGTCCGTACCTGGTTCGGAAAGCTGTTTTATGAATATCTTCTTCTCTAATCCTTAATTGATGATAACCAGATCGAAGATCTATCTTGGAATAAACCGCTGCCCCACGCATCTAATCAAATAGATCGTCAATTCTTGGAAGTGGGTATCTGTTCTTAATTGTTGCTTTGTTTAACATCCGATAATCAATACACAGCCTAAGTGTTCCATCTTTCTTTTTTACAAATATTACTGGCGCTCCCCAAGGTGAAACACTTGGTCTAATCAAGCCCTTAGACAAAAGTTCTTGCAATTGTGCCTTAAGCTCGACTAACTCTGTAGTAGTCATCCGATAAGGTGCCTTGGAAATAGGTTCCGTTCCTGGTTTGATTTCAATAGTGAAGTCAAATTCCCTTTTGGGTGGTAAACCTGGTAATTCCTCTGGAAATACATCCTTGAAACTTTGCAACAGAGGGAATCGTTTCATGGAATCACCATCTTCTTCTGAAAATTCAGATATCTTTACTGCATATAAAGTACATCCTTTGTTTTTAGCCTTTTTAAGTTGCATAGCTGACAGTTTCCTAACTGAAATTTCCCGTTTCACTCCTTGTATCTCTGCTGTTTTCAGCCGATCATCTAAACATCTTATATTCTTTTCAAAATAGTCTACTTTTGCTTTATGGTCAGCTAACCAATTCACACCGATGACAATGTCATAGGATCCCAAAGGTGCAACATAGAGGTCAACTTCAGTGGAAAAGTTAGGTAGGTCAAGGACTGCCCCAAAAAGACACATACTCACTGTATGAACAGAGTTATTACCATACTGTACAGTCCAAGATTTATCCATTTTTCCAGCTTTTCTTTTAAGTTTAGAAGCAAGTTTACTAGAAATGAAACATTCAGTAGCTCCTGTATCAAAAAGAATAGTGACAGGTATGCCAAATAACTTACCCAGAACTTCTATAGGTGTCACTTGCTTTTCAGCTTGCTTGTCTGCTACTGCAGCATGTATCTTATGCTGCTGATTACGATCATCCTTCTTCAAAGGGCACTGATTTGTGTAGTGGTCTTTGCCACAATTATAGCAGCCTCCTACAGGTCCCTTTTTAGGCTCAAAATTACTTCCAGCCTTAAAATTATCACGTTGTCCTCCATAGGGCTTCTGCCCATTGTTATAATTTTTGGCAAAACTATCCCTTACATTTCCAGCAGGCTTATTCGCTATCGTTTTCTTACTATTATCCCCTGGAAACTTACTTCTGTTTCCAAACTTTTTCCATGGCCCCTTCTTGGGTGCAAGTGAAGTTGAAGAAGGGTTTACAATCTTCTTCCGCACTTCCTCTTTATGAGCAGAAATAGCCTTTAATTTCTGTTCTTGCCTTATGGCCTTTTCAACAACCCCTTCCATAGTGGTTGGGCTGTGAACATCGACCTCTCCTCCTATCACGGGATTTAGTCCCATGATAAATTTTCGTATTCTGAACTTCTCGTCAGTTTGATATTGCGGTACGTACTTGAGGAGTTTCGTAAACCGCTCCCAGTATTCAGTTACCGTTAGCTTCCCTTGAGCTAAGTTCTGGAATTCTGTCATTTTCTGATCATAGAAAAGTTGTGGCAGCCAACGTTGCCTAAAATAGCCCTTAAATTGATCCCAAGTGATATTGGTCTCATCAATATTTAGCTCAGCTTTACGGCTGTCCCACCATGAAGATGCTTCGTGGGAAAGCTGATAGGCTCCCCAAATAGCTTTGGTTTCCTCAGAGAAGTTTCTTATTGCAAAATACTTTTCCATTTCGCTGAGCCAATTCTCAGCTCCATCTCCTAATGTGGTGCCATCATATTTAGGTGGACTTATCCTTTTTATATCATTAGTGAGTTCCGCTGCCAACCTGGCCTTTTTGTTTTCTGGTTGGACAGGTACATTTCCAGTGTTATTATCAACACCTACATCGGGGTTGTCCTCAGGAGGTAGCTGATTGTTGTTACCAGCTTCATCATCCTCCTCATTTCCCATTACTTGTTGTTCAAGTACAGCCAAACGATCTCTTGTGTCCAATAGGGCAGCAAGGATCTCATCAAGCTTTTGGGTTGTTGCCACCCCTCCTTCAGGTGGAGCATTATTCGCAACGTTCCCCCTTGTTCTAACCATTTTCTGTTACAAGAAAATTCAGGTTTTTATCAGATTATGGACACAATAGGTCCAAGAGCTGCAACCTTCAGCTCTGATACCAAGATGTAACATTCCTTAATTAAGTACATTAGAACAAGAAATTTTTTATTTTATTTTTTTGATAAGTGCTTCCTAGTTCTAAATACATAATTTAGAACTCACAGATCAAAACAATCATTCTTATATCAGATAACCATATGCAGCTGTAATGACTCGGTATACCACCGATCTATTCATTCCATGACTCGGTAATCTACCGATCTATTCATGGGTATCATAGAGTTGGCATTTTTATTTTAACACCACACTCTTGTGGTTCTCTTCCCTAAACTGGGATTTCAGAATGCTCTGCCCAAGGAACCTATCTGAATAATTGTTACCATTATTCATCGGCATCACGTCCCTTAGACTAGGTGACATAGGACAACACAATCAGCAGCTTGCGATACTTTGGCCAAAGATTTGAAACGTACTGTTTATGTCTCGTATTCCTTGACGGCATACTCGTCAATCTGGGATACGTCCTTCACCCCACTCCGATGTTATATAGAATGTCTTACGCTGACTTCTGTCAGCCTCCCCTGTCCCAAGTCATTCACTCAGGAACAGATTAATAACATGTCAACGTTATAAGGATGCTCTCGAGGACTAGGGATAAGCTGACATACTGGGTCAACCCTAGTTATCCCTGTGTGTCAAGGTACCCCGAGTCTCCAAGGGCAGCCTCATAACATGACCATGTTCCTAACCAGATCCAGAGTAAAAACTTGTTCGAGTTTAAGGTGTAAATCTTAACGATCAATGCAAAGGGTGCCGCCATAAGTCACCTGCATTGTTGTATCCTCGAGAAGATCCTAATCTTCTCGAAGGTACAACCCTGCAGTTGACATGTGCCGACATCCTACAAAACCACCTCGGAAAGATCTACTTAACTTAAGGTGTTACTTACGTTGAGTTGTAATTATACTTTAAGACTCTCCTTTCTGGGTAGTCTTTTCCCAACCCCTGCGTTCCTCACCTTTGAGTTGCCTTATTTATATAAGATCCATTTCACAGAGAGAAATGTAATAAGAATTGAGATCTCGTCAAGGAGTTCATTGACTCACATTAATCTTAATCAACAAATTTGGCAGTAGCCCTATGCTATCTCATAAGGGTGCTAACTATACCCCTATAGTTTATATCAGTTCTCAAAACTGAAATATATATCTTACTCATTGTTTTTAAGGTATAGTGATTTAAAATCATCAGTTGTCTTGACTTAGATCATGGATAGGGAGTATTAGATTACCCTTCCTGTTTCAACTACCTATAAAGGTGTAGTTTAACCTTAACTTCCCGTAAATAGTGGACTAATTATTATAATTTAGCCATATTCAAAACATAAAAGAATTACTAATCATTTACAAGTATTCAGTCACATAATCATTACAAGGCCTACTTAGAGAATCCAAATATCTCCAAGGTATACAATAATAAAAATGCACTTAAAAACAATCGAATCAAAGAGGATCAAGCCATCACAATACAAATGCAGCCACATAGTAACAATCCCCTCATTTCATTTATTTCTAAGCCAAACAATTACAATCTATGCATTCAGCATATTTGATACAATACTCAACAACAAAAGAACAACTTTCTTCATATAGTACAATTAGAGAAATCAAGTTGGAATTCATCATAAAACCAAATTAAGCAATCTGAGTATCATATCAGATCTGCGTGCCTTTACCACTTACGACAACCATCTGCAAAAATTGCCAACACGGGTCAGTTCGGTGAACTGAGCATGATAAGCACTAATTCTTAAAACAATTGCATTCTACCAATTGCTCTCATTAAACAACCTGTTTAAATGACATCATTTCTTCAAATACTTAACATAAATCAGACTAATCATCATTCTGTAATTCTAACATGACTTTTAACGCATGACTCATATTATAGTTACCAATTAATCCTAAATACCCTTCAGATGATTCATCATATATATTAGAGACTAAGGAGAACAAAATGAATCCAAAACTTCCATCCATCTGAATCCCAAGGACAACAATAATCCAACAAATTATTCCATTCAAAAATGAATATCCTATCAATTCGTGTATCCAACAGGTATGTTTTTTTTTAACAATTCCTCAAAGGCAGATTATAACTTTCATCAAGTACAACTGACGAGATTCCTTTAAAAACATTACATTATTTCAATGGTATTGACAAATACACTACTTTATTGCAAATTTTTTTTACCAGTCTCTCCCTATAGTTTAACAGTCTTTCCTTCTTAAGCCCGTACTATACAGTTCACATAAGGAATACAAAAGAAGAAAGCACTCAAAGTTTCTAGACAAGGAGAGAATATTTTATTATTCCTACAGTTATATATATCAACATATACTTTACAGCTGAGGAGAAAGAAACAGAGACATTCAAATTTCCATTCCAATCATATTCAGGACTGTACCGACTTCTCAAGAATAATGCAATTACATTATACGCATGCGACTAAATCAGTCGAGATAACAAGAAGAAACTACAGTTTCATCTAAATTAAATAATGAAAATCACCTGTAGCTATTAAGCAATACAAGAGCTCTCGCGACAAACAGTAATAAATAATCCAACCATAATAGGCTCAACAAATCTTTCCATATCATTCATCAAACATGAAAATACCCAATACCATCGCCTGACATGACATAGCTAGGAACTCTTTATCTCAGTCAAACACGAGACTAGATAACACTATAAACAGATGACGTATCCATATGCAAACACAGCGACATTCCCACTGAGTCGAAACACATACATACACAGCAACATTCAACTGAGTCTAATCCCTATGAATATACAGCAAGGACTTATATCAGAAGCCAATTTCATAATATAAGCTCAACAAAGTTTTAACCGAAGTCACCTCCATAACAGAAGTCACCTCCATAACATAAGCTCAGCAAGGTTTAACCGAAGTCGAGCTAAAATGAAAATACAACAGGGACTCAAACAGAGTCGAGTTTGTAATGTAACCCAGCACACATTTCCACAGAATCAAACTGAATATAAACACAACAACATTAAGAAAGAGTCGAATCAATATGCATGCACAGCGAGGACTTAAATCAAAAGTCGAGCCAACACGCAACACATCAAGGACTTCATCAGGAGTCATGTTCACATGGGAATACTGCAAGGACTCCAACAGAGTCATATCCAACTAGTACTCACAACCAGGGTTTCGATTGAAGTCGAATTCATATGAAAAAAATTCAAGTACTCCAACAGAGTCAATACCAATATGTAATCACAACAAAGCTTCTACAGAATTCAAAAACATAAGATACGTTTCAAGGACTCCAACAGAGTCAATAGTAATCACAACAAAGCTTCTACAGAATTCGAAAACATAAGATACGTTTCAAGGACTCCAACAGAGTCAATACCAATATGTAATCACAACAAAGCTTCTACAGAAGTCGAAAACATAAGATACGTTTCAAGGACTCCAACAGAGTCATTTTCATAAATAATCCTTGCAAACCTTCAACGGTGTCTAACCAAAATTGAAAACACAGTAAGGACTTCAACAGAAGTCGCGTTCAAGTAAAACAATCACAGCAAGCATTCCAATCAGAAGAAATTTTAAGTAAACCCAGCAAGATTCAACAGGATTCAACAACATGATAACACAGCCACGTCTTCAGCCGAAAATGAATCCAAAAAGAAGAAATAAATACAGTAGACATTTCAACAGAGTCTTCGCATAACCAGAGATTCCTAAATCCACAGGAAAAGAAGAACCAATACATTGCTTCAAACCAACTGTACTAAAATCACCTGAACAGAGTTGTTTTAATGAAAGCATTTGAAGGAAAGCAAGATTTTTAAAAGTTAGGGCCTATCATGCCTGATAGTGTCACTTAAAAATCCGAAGAAGACCTCTGAATGAGCTCGCGCCTTCTCTTCTTCTTCCACGATAGATTAAACAACAATAAATTGTTACCTTCATGCCTTATAAACTTTCCCCGACAGAGAAAAGAGCTAGATATTCTCAAAGTTGCCATGCAACACAGAGTAGACTGGTTCGAAGAACCAGTGATCAAGCAGAGAGAAAAATGGAACGCATGGAAAACCAAAATACCAACCAATTTTCCATTTGCATGCCTTCCCAAGAAATCCGCGCTCGGGAACCGAAGTTCATCAATTGCATTAACTCCTAAATTCCCGCCTATTCTCCATTGCCACCGACCGCCAAAGTTGGCGATTGCCAAATGAAAACAAACAACCATTCCCAAATTTGGTAATGCTGCCACGTCAGGTCACAATAGCCGTTAGCAACCTCCACCAAATCCCAAGTCCTTCATCCTTATCCACCTCATAAATGCCATGGAAACCACCGCCCATGACTCACGCCCCTTCATAGGTCCCCTTCCATCCATTATCATTAGTTAAGATAGGTTAGAAACATAGGTTAGATCATAAGGTAAGACATTAGTCTTACTTCCATAGTGCTAGGTGTAGCTAACCTTAGGAGCATTAAGCTTATAGTTTTAGGGCTAGGTTAGATTAGCAATAATTCAACCAATAGGTTATAGTTTAGGTTAAGGTTATTAACCTTAACGAATCCAGTCTAGGTCTCCCAAGTAGGACCGATCAGTATTAGAACCAAACAGGGTATAGTTTTCCTGTAATGGATTCTATCCGGCATTACAAATTAAGCTTGCAGTATACACCAGAATTTCTTACCTGACTCAAGGTCTACGCCCTCCTGATATTACGATATCTGGAACCAAATTCATTTAACACGTTCAGCCTGAGTTAAACTCTGGAATTGCTCATTCAACTCATTCAGACCTTGCAACTTTCGTAAGGTCAATAATTTTTGTTCATCCTGAATAAACTTAAAACATCTCTTGGATCAATGCAACTGATCCAAGGCTGAGTCATAAGGATGGATAAATCCACAATTCATCCCGAAATCAAATTGAACTCAGGTACTAAAAAAATGAAAGAAATAAAAGAGTCCAAGAATATTCTGACTCAGTCAAAGATCTTCAAGAGCAAAGAAGATACAATCCATATCAAGCATGACTTCACAATCAAGGAAACACATCCTTATACCAAAGAAATCATATATCAACACTTGAATACTCAGGAGGAAGTAACAATAATTCAGGGTGTTACCAAGACTTGATACACCTAATAGTGAGGGGACTAATACATATATGATAATTATAGTAAGCATTGGCATCAAAACTCTTACTTTGAGGCTTGTTCGTATGAACCTAAAATGGTGGAGGGAGAGACATGAGATTATGATCAAGTAATTGTTTCAATACAATGTGTGGAGCACAAGTTAACTGAATAAACTATCATCACGTAAGTTCTAATTATAGATTAGTAGGTTTTTTTATCTAAAATAACACCCATGATATTTTGACAACTTCATTTAATTTAAGTACTTGGGTACTTCTTGTTTGAAAATTCACAAAACAAATTTATAATGTTATGTGGAAATTAAGAACTTAGTATTCCGCAGGTTTTCCTAAACTACAAAACAAAGGAACACCATCTTGGAGAAATATATTGTAGAACAAAGGAAAAGGACCATCCATTATTAAAAGGGAAGAGAAGTGAAGTGTGGAGTGTTGGAGAAGTTTGAAAACAAAATCTGTGCAAGTCAATGGATTATGCAAAAAAAAGAAACCTGCATATCAAAGGAACCTATGGAACGAAGAAATAATCATCCCATGGTACAAGGCAAGCAAAATCCATGGAAAAAATAGTCTATGATACAAGAAAAAACTTATATAACACAGAAGACTTTGTAGAATGTAATATGATCCATAGGAGGAAGAAAGATAAGGTCACGTTTAGTGAAAATAATTTAGGAGTTAGAGATCATTAATGGATCAAGGTAGAAGTCATAAACAAATTTGCAGGTCACCAAAAGTTTTCCAAAAGGGTTAGAAAATTACAAAATATAGGTTCAAGGTAGTGGAATATTATAAATCCACGAAGCACAACAAGGTTGAGACTATTTTAAACCAAATGCTCAACTACTCCAACAACTAGAATTTAATGTTGAACGATGTCTTCCTTCTGCACTAGTGAGCTAATAGTGTGCATTGGAAGAAAAATGCGGCACTCATACCTAGCATACAAAAATCAATGGCAATTATTCCTTGGTACATGCAAGTTGGTTTAATCCATTCATCACTATATTCTATTGGTTCCTTCTCCCTTTCTCTAAAATTTCTATATATGTAACTACAAAATCACATGTAAAGGGTTAGCTTGTTCCCCTTTTTTCCACCAAGTCTGAGAGATCTACTCATTTGATCTAGAAGCTTTGTCTCATAAACATATGTGACACATTTGTGAATATTTCACTTTCCTAGACTCTACTAGAATGTAAATGAATAAGTTCTTGGTATAGAATGCAACTTTGATTTCTTTCATTTGAATGCATTGGTGTTTAATGTGCATATTTTTATCCTCTTGTTTCCCTTTAGCCTTATCTTGTTTATTTCTTCCAAATTTTTGTGTACATTATCATGGATCTTTACATATGTTTTCATATTCTTTTCCCTAGAGCTAGAATCGAACCTTGTTCTAGTTTGGTGCATCACCCTTTTTATTTTCAACATTTCCCTCTTTCAACCTTGGTCCAATTGGAAGTTTCCAAGCATGACAACTATACCCCTGTGCCAAAATTTTCATGTTTTATCATTCCTAGGCACCCCAGGTCAAATCCATCAGTCTGGTCACCCCCTATTTGATGTCAAATTGGTCCCCTAGGTGATTTAGGAAATTCAATTTAATCCCCCAGGTGATTTTAGGAAGTTCTGAAAAGATGTTATCTTCTGGCAGTATTGGGAAGGGCTATCGTTGGCCTTCCCAGGACTGGATCAACCCCCCTGGAGTGGAACAGAAGGGTAAAATTAAACATGGAGGTGAATTGAAGACCTTAGAACATCATGGAAATGATTTTGGAAGGTTTGGGGAAGTTTTGAAAGACTTGGAGCAGTCTGAATAAAAAACAGGGTTCACAAGCCTAGGCAGTACACAGGCCTAAAACAGTTGTTGGGCTTCAGAAGAAGATTCTGGGAGCTCTAGATGGAGTTAGAAGTA
The DNA here is from genome assembly GCA_019776745.2 of Taxus chinensis. Lineage (NCBI taxonomy): Eukaryota > Viridiplantae > Streptophyta > Pinopsida > Cupressales > Taxaceae > Taxus > Taxus chinensis. The sequence continues at coordinate 83,002 of JAHRHJ020001288.1, forward strand.
AAAAAAAAACATCTATGGAAATAGGATTCCAAGACCTACATGATGGTGAAATCATATTTTTCACAACACCTTGGCGCATAGGGTTTGCAGGTAGCTTTTCTCAGGAACAGGTGGAGTACCAAATAAAAACCCCATTTTTTCAGGGATCAAATGGATGAATAAAGACATGATACCCCCACCATTGGATTAAAAATTCCATTTCCAGTTAGGATCATATAAAATTTCACCAATAAATTCCACCGGGAGCTCAAGTTATCATCGTTCCAAGTTACCCTCTTGAAGACAGTTCAGGAGTTAGTCAATTTTTGGGAGGACACGTGTCAGCACCAGGAGCCTGGTGGGATTTTATGTCCCCAAATTCCCTGAGGTCAGGTACATAAACCTTGGAAAAATTTTCCCAGCCCCCATGTGACCTCTGGGACCCTCATGTGACCTTCAGACTTGACAGTTCAGCCCCCAAGTGCATTTTTGAGAGATCAGGACACGTGTTCCCTTGACCACCATGGAATTTGATGATAAGGTCAGGACATAAGACATGTCACCCAGCCCCTATGGGGAGTCCTTTGGTCATCCATGTGAATTTATTTCAGCCCCCTGCACATTCCCTAAGTCAGGGAATTTTAGAATACATTTTGGAAAAATGTGCCCAGCCCCTATGGGGAGTCTTTTGGTCATCCATGTGACCGACTTTCAAGCCCCCAGTGCTTTAAAAACTTTTTTCACCTCCATTCCCTGTCGTTGGATCGAGGACACGTGTCGTCCTCTTGACCACCATGGAATTTGATGTCCCTCACATCCCTGAGGTCAGGGACATCAAGACATGAAAATTTTTCCCATCCCTCTCCCTCCATGATTTCAAAAATTTAAATATTCACCTGCTTCTAGTGTTTCTAACTGCTTCCACTCCCGTGCACAGATATCTCCATTCTTCCTCTGTAACCTCTCACCATCATTCCACCATTGTTGAAACTCAAACCAAACATGCCACGGAGGTACTTCCCTTCACTCCATGAAATCACATAGGTCCCATAAGGAAATTTGAGCAAACACAGAAGGAGAGGCACAAAATGAAGAAGGAGAAAACAAGAGAAAACTCCATGGCCATGAAATGAGAAGTTGAAGAAATATCTCAAATGGATGCATGAAACAACAAGATGTATTTTTTTGTTCATTCCTCTACCCAAGGCCATCAAGAATACACCTTCAAACTCTCCTCTCATGCAATAGAGCATCCACAACAAAGAAATCCCACTTCTGGCTCAACGAAGAAAAAATCCAATTTCCCGTCAAACCGTTGGGTGAAATGAAGTAGAATTGCACGTGAAGCACCAGAAGAAAAAACCCACATCAAAAATATATTTTTTTACACAAATGGAGAAGAAAACTAGACCTTCAATTTTTAGGTCCATTAATGGTTGCCGCATCCAGAAGCACTACCAGCCCAAAATTTGAAACTTTAAAATCTCCTGGACTATTAAGCGGGCGGGCCTCTAAAATTTAGAGGGGTGATATTGGGAAAAAAAACCATATCAAAAAACTTCATTGCACATTAATTAAACATCCAAAATCCCACTTTCTAAAAATAGCAGGTCTACTACATAGGGATTGCTATTTTGGGAAAGTCATCAACAGAAGAACTGTGAAGGAGATGGTGACATTGAAGATGCACTGCAGCTGAGAACTCACCAGAACAAACATTTTGGAACTTACTAAAAATAGTAAGTGGTCATACAAGCACCTGCTAAAAATAGAAAATTGATCTAGAAGGAATGAGGAAATGTAGGGAGAAAGAGGAAAACAGAGCCACAACATCCAGTTGAAGATCGGGGACTTGATTTTTCACACTTACTAAAAATAGTAAGTTGTTCTTTCTGGGCTAAACATGAAGTCGAAGTGGATGGGTCAGAAGCTGACACAACCCTTCACCTGTGAGTATGACATGGAAGACAATGATGTCTTGTACATGGACCTGAATGACCTTAAGACTCGCATGGCCTCCAAGGACTGAAAGAGGATTGAAGACCAGATATTCACAAGTGGCTTGTTCACTGCTGCAGGACACCCAGTGTCTGTGCAGAGTCTCGAGTTAGTCCTAGCCTTCTCTTTCCACTATGAGCCCAAGACATGAACCATCTGAGCTGAAAACAGTACAACAATGGTGGTCATCAGCCCTAGGACCATTTCACTCTCTCTACATATAACGACATCCCCCAACATGGTTGTCATCTCAAAGGAAAAGGCCATGCATGATTAGGAAACAATGGATTCATATGTATAAGTAGTAGCACTCGGGCTCATGGTTGAAAATAGGAAGAAATCCTTCCAGGATGCCCAAGAATCTTCCAAGGTGTGAGTTCTGAGAAGGGTATTTTGATGTCATCACTCTCCTCAGTAGAGTTATGGGTGAAGCAAGCATGAGAGACTTCCAGGACTGGATGGGCCTTTTCATCTTGACATTGACAGAAGGAAAGCAGAGAATTGACTGGGGGCAGATCATCAGTGACAATCTCCATCTACAACTACTCCAAGTGCCCATGAAAAGGAAGTTCCACATGAATTCTTACCTAGTTTATCTCCTTGCAATCTTGAGATCATTCAAAGGATTGGCTCTCACGCAGAACATTGTTACCAAGGTGCCTGCATTCGAGAAACTTCCACAGTTGGTAATGGAGGAGAGCAATAGGCATTTCACTCATGTGAATGATGCATTCACCATGTATGTGGTCCAAAGCTTAGAAGGGGATCTTGAAGCTAGGATGTCACCACAAGTGGCATCCCTGATCAAGGAATATGGCTCATACTTCATACAATTCTCAACCTTCTCCTACATATGAGTCACTGGCTTCGACCAAGCTCCGCTGAGACTACCTAAGTACCTCAGTGACTAGATTGTATTGTTTGAGCTTTGTAGGTAGATCACTCAAGTGAATAACAAGCTCAGAAGTAGGAGAAAGAAGTTTGATTTCATTCCCTATATCTCATGGGGTGTTCACGTGCAAAATCTCAAATGATGCATCTCACCTGGAGGTCACTTTCACACATCTAACTTTGCATTCCTATGTCGTCAGGCCCAACTTTCACATCTGAGAAGATCCCGACTCATTCTATGTCCCAGAATTGCAACATGAGCCACAAGTTGAGGACTACTGGGCCAACTGTATTGATGAGTTTGAAGTACGTGAAAAGGACCACATGAGGATGACAATCAGTGAGATGAAGAAATTCAAGTTCTCTTGGTATGAAGACATCTTGCATGATGATGGGACAAAAATGTATGATCCTGAGTATGCAACAGTCAATATGTCCCCAATACCCCAAATCAACTGGCATGTTTGTGAATTAGGAGATATATTAGAGCGGACTGAAAAGGTGGTGAGGAGAATGAGGAAATGGTTTCAAAAGAAGAGGACTATGGTCATCCAGTCATGAGGAATTTCTCCAAGCCAGAAGCAAGCTTCACATCATTCATCTTCAAAAGTGGTGGAGGTGACTTCCAAGCTCTAAACACTCTGGAGCGAGTTCAAAAAGGAAGGCCATGGAATTGGAAACTTCTTCCCATGAGAAGACACCCAAGAAAGTCAGGGTAGAAGAAGGCTCATTGGCATCACTGTAGGAGGAAAACTTGATCTCAGTAATGCAAATAGAAAATCCAGCAGCAGAAGCACAGGTGAATGAGGAGTACATGGTTCATGATTCAGTCTTTGAACCACACAAGAGGTCTCACCTCTTGTTGACACCAACACCCCTCTCATTCAGGACTTTCCTCCTCCTCCAGAACAAGGAATGGTTGGTGCACCCATCATTGAGCCTGAATCTAGTGAAATGTTTCCATGGATGTGGGAAATGGTCATCCCTGACACTCACACTGTGCAACAAGTAGCAGCCCCTGATCTATCAGTGATTGTCTCATTGGCTAAAGAAAAAAGGTCAAGAAAGATTGCACATACAAGCCTCATGATTCTACAGTGGGGAGACAGGTAATCAGTACATCGAAGTAGCTCAACCAAAGGTAATCAAGCCAGTGGAAGAGATGACACTATCTGGCTATGAGATGAGCATGATCCAACTGGGACCAGCTACTCATGAGGGATATTTACACATATATCAAAAATATTCTTCTCGCATGGTGCAAGGAATAAAGAATATAAAGAGAATATTGAGGTACTAGAGGAACAAGTATGAACTCTTTCATCTTATGTGCAACACCTGGTGGAACCAAGCACTACAACACTTCCTATTGAGAAAGTGGCACCCATCAGTAGCTTTGATCCAGAATCCATCAGAAGAATGCATGAGCTCATGATGCAGGGGTGAGAAAAAAATGAATGGATCGACTCAATCTCCAAAAAAGGGAAGCCAACACTCCAAGAGGTAGTCAAGATCTTTGCGTACATGTGCACAACAACCAACAGAACATGAGCACTCAAAGAGGATGTGGAGAAAGAAAGAGATTACTGGGAACCTCTGGGACCAGTAGTGAGTGAGATGAGAAACACCCATCATCAGGAGTTGATCAACAAGAAGGTTTTTGAAACTCCTGTAGAAGACTTGACATGTGTATGGGTGAGGGCCTTGGAAATCAGGTTTGAGGCAATCAATCGGGCCTTCACAGAGCTAGAGGAGAAAGAAGAACAAACATACAAGCTGCAGGATAGTATAAATCAGAAAGTTCAGAAACTTGGAGTACCTGCAATGAGTGAACACACAACTGTTGATGAGTTGATCGGCCCTTTGAATAATATGTCAAGAAAGGGGTGGGAAACCCATTTTCCTTCACTAAGGATACTCTTGACTTCCTCTCAGAGATCTGAGCCTCCATTGCACTTATCACAGAAAAGCACTCATCATGGTTCGGGAAGTGCAAGGACATCAACAGTGTGATCGATGGATGGACTGAAACCTTGAGCTGCATTCACATCCCTCATGCTGAAAAAGTAGAACCTGCAGTGGCTCTTGTTTCAACAAGGAGCTTGGAAAGACAGAAGTCTTCTCAGGAATGTGAAGTGGAGAGCAGTCAGAGAATGGAGCCAAGTCCACCGCAGCAGCTCATTCTTCTGCATAATTCTTCTTCTTTCTTCTTCTTCTTCTCTTCTCACTCAATGCTCTCTCTCATCAATGTTATATTTTTGCGTTGAGGTTTGCACTTTTTAATATTACTTTAAGTGACTTTAGAAACATAATGTAAACTTTAAGTTTCCTTGATTTTATAAAAGGGACTTAAATATTTAAGTGGAATATGAACAGTCTAAAGTCAAATTAAAGTATTTGAAAAGTCACCAGGAAGATGAAGAGTTGCATCCTCTTCTATAAATTGTAACTAGCTCCTCATTTGATCTTCTTCTTAGACAACTTCTAAAATCTTCTTAAACTTCTTAGATATTGGAGCTGTTTTTTGTGAATTCATGAGAGAGATATCCTTGTGAAGAGAGCAAAGAGATAGAAAATTTCTTCTATTTTCCCTACTCAAAATGTCTTCCATTTCTATGATATGTACAATTTCTTCTTGAGCTTCAATAAAGGAAGAAGGAATTTTATCCTTTTTTGACTGAGGGGTTTAGTGGTACTTTGTGTTCATCAAACTCTATTTGGTCTTGTTGTTGTTACACAGATTTGTTTTCTTCTAAATTCAAGTGCATGTAATGAATTTTTCTGGCTGGTGTATGCAAGTCTCTGATTTTCTACTTGCAGCATTAGTTTATCTTTTCTAATTTTCTCACTCCCTTTCCCACTCTCCTAGAAAATTCTTCCCTTGCAGATATCTGCAAGATTTTTCTGCAGGGTCAGTGGAGTGTCCCTGTTGGATCCCTGTCCGTAAGGCCACCAGGAGAAAACTCATTTTTACTTGCACATGCACATATGACAGTTGCACCGGTTAAGTAGAGGGACTTAGACTCCCAGAGCATTGGCAAGATAACCACCAATTTTTCCCTGAAAAATTTTCTCACCAACAGTTTTTGGCACCCACTGTGGGGTAGATTTAGCAGCATCTGCACCTGAATATGACCAGAAGGTCTGAAAAATACAAAAAAAAATTAGACAATTAAAAATTCAAAAAAGGAAAAATTTCTGGAATTTGAATAGCTATATGAGCCACATGTCTACAAACCATGGCTATTCCAGGAAATCCTCCTATTGAAAGACCTGAATTTCTCTTCCACATCCAAGAGGATATTGCTTCAGATTTGAGAGAAGCTATCTGGCATAACAGGAAAAGTGTCAATCACTACTTCATTGCCACAAGAATTCTTGACCTTGAAGAGGAACACGCTGCTGAATTGGAAAGGCAAAGACAAATTCTAGCACCACAAAGAAGAGCATAGATTTCCAAGCTGGCAGATAGAAGATACACCTGGCAATAGAGACAAGGAGGACAAACTGACCCCATTTTTGAAGAGCTTGAAAGAAGACAAGAGCTTCTCAGAATTCTGAGGTCTCCTTTTCATCAAGCAACTAGTCACGTTGGGAACCTGAGTGTTGCCAATCCTTTGGATGGTGAATTTCCATACATCAATGAGAACCTTGAATATTTCACTGATGTAGAGACTGAAGAAGAAGCTAGAGAAAGAGAAGCAAGAGTGGAAGAGGAAATAAGAGCTCAACTCAAAGAAATTGAAAGACTTCAAGCTGAGGCAGATGAAAGAGTAGCAGTAGAAAGCCAACCTTAGAGAGGTTGGAAGCTAGAAACAAAAACAAAATGGGGGATCATGATCATGATTGTGAGGTCCGTAGGCCTAATGTACCATGGGGGAGAAACACCGGCCCACTCGCCCTTGCTCAACCACTCCATGAGCTACCAAGAGGCTCAAGAAAAAACTTTCCAAAATTTAGAGGGGATGGTTCTCAACTCCCTGAAGAACATGTAGCAACATTTATCACCACTTGTGGTGTATTGGGCATTGAGGATGAAGATGTGTCAGTTAGGATCTTTGTGGAGTCACTCCAAGAAAAATTTTCTGAATGGTTCTACATGCTACCCCCGAGGTTGGGAAGATATAAGAAGTGCATTTGAACATAGGTTTAAGACCATGAAAGACTGTCAGGATCTCTTGGTCCAATTGGTCCAATTGGTACAAATGAAGAAAGAAACCTCTGAATCAATGAGAGACTTCATAGCAAGATATAATAGAGTGATAAGAAGAATCCCTTGAAGATGTGGTGCCTCCTAAAAATAATTTGAAGAGATTCTTCGTCAGTGCCTTGCCATCAGATGTAGGTTTCTTCCTTAGAAGAACATAACCAATAACATTGAGGGAAGCTCAAGACCATGTGATAGAAACTGATGATGATCTAATCCTATCTGAGTAAAGTGAAAGGCCCAAATGGAAAGAAAAAGGCCAGAGTTCAGGATCAGTCACCATAGACCCAATGTTCCAAAAAATGGAAAATGACTTGGTTACCTTGAAGAAACAGTTGTCCCAGATCACAATGCGGAACACTCCAAGGAAGCCAAATCCTCCCAATAGACCAAGGATTTCCCCACCTCCTCGTCGGCTCACTCTTGAAGCACCACCAGTTAATGTCACTTGTGACACCGAAGAACTAGAGGAGGAAGTGGAAATTGAAGAACCTGAAGAAGAAAATGTGGAGGACTATGAAAACTATCTTGAGGTCGAGGAAGTTGATGGTGATGCACACAATGGCCTAATTGAGTATTGATGATGAATGATGATGATGATGATGAAGAAGCTACAAGTTTCGCATGCATAGTTTTCACTCGTGCATAGTCCAAGAAAGGTGCTCCATCCTTGGTGACTTTAGTGAAGGAAAATAAGAAGAAAGAAGATTCTCCTGTGGAGGTCCCACAAAATAAAATCATCAATAGAGGATCACCATTACCACCTTCTATGGAGTTGGCTAAAGAAAAATTAGACCCACTGGTTAGCAAGGATCATGCTTCCATACCAAGTAAGTCATCTAATCCTTCTCTCAGCTCAAAGGTTACTAAGAATAATTCTCCTTCAAATGTTGTTCCCATAAAAACATCTAAGGTTTCATCAAAACCTACATCCCCATCTCCTTCCAAGCCAGTTAATGCACCCGTGAAGGAAAATTCAACACCCAAAATAGCAAATCCTTCACCATGTAAATCATCCATCATTCCCAGAACCTCTTCCTCACCCACCATAACCCCATTTGACTTTGTGGAACATGCAAGAAAAACTAAAGTCCAGCTCTCAGAAATTGAATACCTACAAATGCATCCCACCCAATTTGATAGGTTCATTGATGTAGTTCATGGCAGTAATCCTATAACCTCAGGTCCAAGTTCCAAAGGCTTACTCCCCACACCATCCACACCACCTTCTCAAAACATGCTAGCTCTCAGTGCCTCCAAAACCAACAAGGTTGAACCTTTCTACCTGTCACTCCTCATTAAAGGCTTCCAGCTAAATAATTTTATCATAGATTCCGTAGCCTCAGATAATGTGATGCCCATCAAAGTTACAAATTCTCTAGGCCTCACCTTGACCTAGTGAATGACACTTTCTATTCAATGGAATCCAAACAAGTGCCATTGGTAGGAAGAATCAAAGATGCACATGTAGCACTAGCTGATTTTCCAGACAAGAAGGTGCTCCTGACCATCCTGGTGGCAGACATCCCAGCATCCTTTGGCATGCTATTGAGCTGAAGCTTCTATAGAGACTTGGGTGGAGAAATAAAAATGGACTGGTCATCTACAACTATTCTAGTGAAAGGTGAGATGAAGAATTTTTTGCCAGTAAGGAAGATGAAGTTCACAGTATGAAAGTCTGATGATCCAAAGGAAAACATTCTCTTTCAAGATAGCGGGCTAGGAAACTACTTCCTCACATCAGAAAAAGATGAGAACTTTCCACTTCTTATGGAAGAGGAAGAAGATCAAGTTTGGATGATGGAATTTGATGGTAGTCATTCCAGTGCAGGTTCGGGAGCAGGTGTAGTGTTGTACTCTCCTTCTGGTGAATTGTACCCATTTTCCTACAAGCTGCAATTTGATAATACAAATAACACGGTGGAGTATGAAGCTCTCCTCTTAGGCATAGGTGTGGTAGAAGACATGGGAATCAAGAAGTTGAGATGCTGAGGTGATGCAGAGGTGATAGTAAAGCAATTCTGTCAACAATATCAGGTGAAGAATCCAAGACTCTAACATTATAGAAACAGAGTATGGGACTGCATTGAATCTTTCGATGCATTTTCCATTGAAGCTATCCAAAGAGAAAATAATGAAAAGGATGATTCTCTTGTGGTCTTGGCTTCCATAGTGACAACTCATCCTTCTTTTGGTAAAGACAAGGTGACCATTGAAATGGTATTCAGGCCTAGTGTACCAGATAATGCAAATCATTGGCAAGTCTTTAATGATGATAACCAAATTTAGCATTCTTGGAACAAAGAGATAATTTCAACAATCTCTTTTTTGAGGGAAGTGAGAATCCACACCGAGAAGTGGTAGCCTGGAGAAGAGAAAGAAGGAATTGAAGGGGTTGATGAAGAAGGAGTGATCAAATTGAAAGGAAACAAGATTCCCAAAGGCCTAGTTTCTCTGGAAGACCTCTTTGACAAACATGATAGATTCATTCAAGAGAAAGAAAAACAATCTTCTCAGTGCCCAGCTGATTTTGATAAGAAAAAAATTGGCATGCCAGAGGAGCCAAGGATGGTCAACATTAGAAAAAATTTCTCACCCAAGGAGAAAAGAAGATTTGTTGCACTACTCAAGAAATATTCAGATGTTTTGGCCTACTCTTATGATGAACTCAAATCCTTCCAACTGAAGGAAATGCATCACTTGATTCCTTTGAAGCAGGATGCCAAGCCATTCAGAAAAAACAAAGGCCATATAACCCAAAGATTTTTGATACCATCAAGGAGGAGGTAATGAAGATGATCAATGCAAGAATCATCTTTCCCATCCACCATTCAATGTGGGTGGCTAACATTGTGCCGGTGCAGAAGAAGAATGGTGAAATAAGAATATGTGTAGATTTCCACAACCTGAACCAGGCATCACTGAAAGACAATTATCCTCTCCCTATCATGGACCACATTTTTCAAGTAGTCACTAGATCTGAAATGATTTTATTTCTTGATGGATTCTCAGGGTATAATCAAATCAAAGTGGCAGAGGAGGATCACACCAAGACAACCTTCACAACACCTTGGGGCACTTTTTCCTACAACAGAATGCCTTTTGGCCTAATCAATGTGGGAGCTACATTTCAAAGGGTGATGGATTTGGCATTCAAATATCTAAAACATTGCATTGTCATATATCTTGATGATCTCATGGTGTTTTCAAAGAAGAGGGGAGATCATATCCATCACTTAGAACAAGTACTTGCAAGGTGTAGAAAACATGGCATATCACTAAATCCAAAAAAGTGCATTTTTGGAGTCATGGAAGGCAAGTTACTGGGGCACATTGTGAACAAACATGGAGCACACATTGATCCTGAGAGAGTATGAGCCATTCAAGCATTATCTCTACCCACAAGCAAGAAAGGAGTTCATTCATTCTTCAGAAAGGTGAATTTTCTTCGTCGCTTTGTTCCTGAGTTTGCTGAATTGACAAAGCACATCACCACCATGATGAAACCACAGGAAAACTTCAAATGGAACAATGAAGGGAAGGAATGCATTTGAAGATATCAAAAAATCCATTGCCAAGGCTCCGACTCTTGTGTCTCTAGATTTTAGCAAAGATTTCATCATGTATTGTTATGCATCAGAACATACCCTCTTTTTCATTCTTGTTCAGAAGAATTATGAAGGTGTGGAAGCACCTATTTCTTTCATGAGTTGTCCATTGAAAAATCATGAACTAAACTACAACCAATTAGAGAAGCATGCCTATGCAGTGGTTAAGGCTGTAAAAATTTTCAGGTTTTACATCCTCAACTCTCATATGGTGGTGATGGTCCCCGGCAGTGCAATCAAGTCCATCTTGACACAACAGGATCCCAGAGCTAAAAGAGGAAATTGGATTGCAAAGACTCAATAATATGACTTGGAGATTTGACCCTCCAATCTGGTAAGGGGGAATGGTTTGTGCAGGTTGATTGCTGAAGATGAAACACTCAAAGCTCAACATGGTGAAGAAAATTGTGCTTGCTCAACTTGTTCCGAAAACAACCCACAGGTTCTCTTTGTAACCACTACTGATGAGTGGTATGCTGATATTTCCTATTACTTAACTTATGGAGAATTCCCTCCTCATCTTGATTACAAGAAAAGGAGAACACTCAAGCTAAAGGTGCAAAGTTTGTAATCTGGAATCACATGCTTTATAAGAGATGTCTTGATGGATGATTCCTCAAATGTGTAGATAAAGAGCAACAAGAAAAATTACTTAAAGCATACCATGACCAAGCATGTGGTGGACATTTTTCAGTGATGGTCACTACACACAAGATCCTTCGAGGAAGGTATTATTGGCCAACCCTCTTTACAGACACTCAAGATTGGGTTTCCAAATGTGAAGCATGCCAACAATTCATTGGGAGACCACAACTTGCTGCACTACCACTCAGGCAAGTTGTTATTGAAGAACCATTTCAGTAGTGGGGGCTAGACTTCATTGGTGTTCTGAATCCTCACTCAAGCATGGGGCACACCTATGTGCTCATGGTGATAGATTACTTCACAAAATGGGTGGAGGCCATTCTGGCCAAGCAAGCCAACACCAAAATAGTATGCAACTTCATCAAGGAGAATATCATAGTATGTTTTAGAGTACCACAGAAGATTGTAGTAGATAATGCTACCTATTTCTCTTCAAGGGAGTTGACTGAGTTTTTCTATGGCTACAAAATCTCTCTATCTCATTCATCTGACTACTATCCATAGGGGAATGGACAGGCTGAATCAAGCAACAAGAACATTGTGACCATTGTCTGCAAACTTGTAGATGAAAACCAAAGGAATTGGCACAAAAAGTTGTATGATGCATTGTGGGTGGACATGATCACTCCCAAGAAGGCAATAGGTATGTCACCATTCCAACTATTGTATGGGGTTGAAGCAGAAATTCCCCTCATGATTGAGATGCCAGCTCTCAAGTTGCTACAGGGAATAGAAGATGGTCAGTACAAGGATTCCATTGACAAGAGGATCCTCTTTCTTGAGAAGCTAGAAGAAAATAGACTCCGAGTGGTGGACCATATTAAAGAACACCAGTTGAAAGTAAAGAATATTTTTGATAAGAAGGCCAAAGTGAGAGAATTCAAAGTTGGAGACTTCATCCTGCTATGGGACAAGAGAAGGGAACCAAAAGGAAGCCATGGAAATTTTGATTCATTATGGCTCGGCCCATTCCAGATTTGTGAAGCTTGCGGTGAGAATGTTTTTCTACTCTCATATTTGGATGGAACGCCACTGGAATTGCCTTCACAGTGGGAAATACCTAAAATTGTATCATCAGTGAAAGTGGGTTTTCCCTTGCCTTGTACCATAGGTGATTTCTAGGTGTGTTTCCCCTTTTTTGTTGTGTTTTGTGTGTTTCCTTTCCGTCATTTTGTGTGTGTGTGTGTGTGTTTCCTTCTTCCATTCCTTCTTTCTCAAAATTGTACATGACTCTGCAAGGCCCAATGGATAAGGCACTGGTCAATGAATTATATGGTCTAAAATTGAGATTCTGGATTCCCATGTCATGTCTTCACTACACTCATTCCATGCCATGTCCGCAAGCTAGAGCCAGCTATTTTCATGCAAATGTGTGACAGGGAAATTGGAAGTTTCCAAGCACGACAACTATACCCCTCTGCCAAATTTTTCATGTTTTATCATTCCTAGGCACCCCAGGTCAAATCCATCAGTCTGGTCACCCCCTATTTGATGTCAAATTGGTCCCCTAGGTGATTTAGGAAAGTCAATTTAATCCCCCGGGTGATTTTAGGAAGTTCTTAAAAGATGTTATCTTCTGGCAGTATTGGGAAGGGCTATCGTTGGCCTTCCTAGGACTGGATCAACCCCTTGGAGCAGAACAGAAGGGAAAAATTCAACATGGAGGTGAATTGAAGACCTTAGAAACATCATGGAAATTATTTTGGAAGGTTTGGGGAAGTTTTGAAAGACTTGGAGCATAGTCTGAGTAAAAACCAGGGTTCACAAGCCTAGACAGTACACAGGCCTAAAACAATTGTTGGGCTTCAAAAGAAGATTTGGGAGCCTTGGATGGAGTTAGAGTAAAAAAACATTCTCAAGAAATATAATTCCAAGACCTACATGATGGTGAAATCATATTTTTCACAACACTTTGGCGCATAGGGTTTACAGGAAGTTTTTCTCAGGCACAAGTGGAGTCCCAAATCAAAAATTCCTCTTTTTCAGGGATCAAATGGATGAATAAAGACATGAGACCCCCACAATTAGATTAAAAATTCCATTTCCAATTAGGATCATATAAAATTTCACCAATAAATTCCACCGGGAGCTCAAGTTATCATCATTCCAAGTTACCCTCTTAGAGACAGTTCAGGAGTTAGTCAATTTTTGGGAGGACACATGTTAGCACCAGCAGCCTGGTAGGATTTTATGTCCCTGATGTCCCTAAGGTTAGGTACATAAACCTTGGAAAAAATTTTACCCAGCCCCATGTGACCTCTGGGACCCTCATGTGACCTTCAGACTTGACAGTTCAGCCCCCAAGTGCATTTTTGGAGCTCAAAATTCCCTGTCGTCGGATCGAGGACATGTGTCAGCTCTAGGAACACCATGGAATTTTATGTCCCTCAATTCCCTGAGGTCAGGGACATAAGACATGTAAAAATACACCCAGACCCTATGGGGAGTCCTTTAGTCATCCACGTGACCGACTTTCAGCCCCAGTGCTTTAAAGTAACTTTTTTCACCTCCATTCCCTGTCACCGGATCAAGGACATGTGTTGTCCTCTTAACCACCATGGAATTTGATGTCCCTCACATCCTTGAGGTCAAGGAAATAAATTCATGAAAAATGTTCCCAACTCTCTCCCTCTATGATTTCAAAAATTTAAATATTCACCTACTTCCAATGCTTCTAACTGCTTCCACTCCCGTACACAGATATCTCCATTCTTCCTCTGTAGCCTCTCACCATCATTCCACCATTGTTGAAACTCAAACCAAACATGCCACGGAGGTACTTCCCTTCACTCCATGAAATCACATAGGTCCCATAAGGAAATTTGAGCAAACACAGAAGGAGAGGCACAGAAACGAAGAAGGAAGAAAATAGAGAAAACTCCATGGCCATGAAATGAGAAGTTGAAGAAATATCTCAAATGGATGCATAAAACAACACGATTTTTTTCTATGTTCATTCCTCTACCAATTTGCCATCAATAAGACACCTTCAAACTATCCTCTCGTGCACCAGAGCATCCGCAATAAAGAAATATCACTTTTGGCTCAACGAAGAAAAAATCCAAGTTCTCATCAAACTGTTGGGCGAAACGAAGTAGAATTACACGTGAAGCATAGAAAGAAGAAAACCATATCAAATATTAAAAAAAATCAAAAAATAGAGGAGAAAAAAAGACCTGTAATTTTGAGGTCCATTAATGGATTCCGCATCAAGAAGTACTCTCAGGCCCAAACTTTGAAACTTTAAAATCTCCTAGACTATTAAGCGGGAGGGCCTAAAATTTCAAAGGGGTGATTTAGAAAAAAACCCATATAAAAAAACTTCATTCCACATCAATCTAACCTCCAGAAGCCCACTTTCTAAAAATAGCAGGTCTACTACATAGGGACTGCTATTTTAGGAAAGTCATCAACAGAAGAACCTGTGAAGGAGATAGTGACATTGAAGATGCACTGCAGCTGAGAACTCACCAGAATGAAAATTTTGGACACTTACTAAAAATAGAAAGTTGATCCAGAAGCAACGTGAAATGTAGGTAAAAGAGGGAAATGAAGGTCAAAACACTCAGTGGAGGTTCTAGGGAGTTGCTTTTCCGTACTTAGTAAAAATAGTAAGTTATTTTTTCTAAGGAAAACATGAAGTAGAAGTGGACAAGACAGAAGCCACCATAATGTTTCACCTGCTTGTATGAGATAGAAGACAGTGATGACTTGTAGATGGACTTGAATGATCTTAGAACTCACATGATAGTCAAGGACTGAAAGAATATTCAAGATCAGATATTCACAAGTGGTTTGTTCACTACTATGGGATATCTAGTGTCTTTCCAAAGTCATGAGTTGGTCCTAGCCTACTCCCATCACTATGAGCCCGAAACACGAACCATTCGAGATGAAAATGGTATAATAATGGAGGTCATCAGCCCTAGAACCATCTCACTTTCTCTATAGATACCAACATCTCCCAGCATGGTGGTCATCTCAAATGACAAGGCCTTACATGATTAGGAAACGATGGATGCATATGTGCAATGGGTTATGTTCAGGTCAAGGAGACACACTCAGTCTAATTATTCCTATATATAACAACTCATTAACTTATGTTTTTAGTCCCCTTAGTTCAGTTTCAGTCATGTTGTAAGGTGCCTTGGAGATTAGTTCAGTTCCAGGTTTGATGTCAATTGTGAAATCAAATTCACATCTCAGAGGAAGTCTGGGTATTTACTCTGGAAAGGCATCCTTGTACTCTTGTAATAATGGATATTATTTAAAGGAAGTCTTACCTTCCTTACTGAAATATGATATTTTTATTGCATAAAGCATACAACCCTTATTCTTAGCATTTTTTATTTGCATTGTAGAAATTTTCCTTACTTTAAAGTTTACTTTTATGCCTTGTATGATTGTTGTTTTCTATAGATCATCTAAGCATTTAATTCATTTTTTGAAACAATCTATAGTTGCATTTTGTTTATACAACCAATTTACGCCTATTATAACATCATAAAAACCTAAAGGAGCTACTTATAGGTCTAATTATGTGGTAAAAGTAGGTAGTTCCAATTCTACATCGAACAAACATTGGTTTAATGTAGACACCTATAATTACGACTAAGCAATTTAAATACTTAAATTGCGCTAATTATCCTCTTTCTCGCAAATTGACGACATATCATCAAAAGCGCTCATATTCCCTCTTGTTGTCGTTAATTAATTACAATACGCTAATTGATTAAGTTGCCTATCTAAGCTAATAACCTAATTAGTGACCTTCCGTTAACTAATCACCTCCTTCTATCTAGACTAATTAATTATATTAATTAATTACCTTCATTTAACTAGTAAATCAATATTTAATTGATTTAATCCCTTCATAATAGATTAAATCATACTAATATTCCTCTAATTGACTTCTATAAGCTTACATCTACCTATTACTTAATCACCTTTGATTAATTAAAGCACCCCCCAACTCCCATGACTTGCTAAGCATAAATTAAACCCTTCTAAAGTAAGGTTACCTTTTATAAAGCAACCTTATCCATTCCTAATCATGTTTTACTTTTATCCCACATGCAAAGAATGAAGTGTTTCCTTTATCCATTGGGCTATATAAAGAGCCATCCTTCTACCTTTATACCTACACCTAAACTTCTTAAGAGAGAAAATGCAAAGCATATAGTAAAGATACTAAGAGCTCGCCTTTTGTTTTCTTGAGAGGTCAGCATTGTTAAGAGATAAAGCTTCTTATTCTTGCATTCTTTAAGGATCAAATAAGTAATTTTTGATTGCCATTGGAGCTAAATAGGTCCATTCATTCTTGTTGATAATCTAGGAGAGTAGAGATTTTAAAATAGCATGCATAGTTTTGATCTCATGTTTTCAAAGTTATAATGTTAGTTTAGATCTTGTATAGTTCTCTATCTTGATGGTGTTTATGCTTTGTTTAGCTAAATTGTAGAACTATTTTAGGTGGTAGTTCTTGCTTCATTTGATTTAGCATTAAAAAAAGTATACATGCACACATTTGGCATGCCTGGTGGGACTTACTCCATTGTCCTTTGCACTTAATTACAAGTTTTTGTAGTTAAGTTTCATTTTTTGTTACTAACCCTCTTTTACACATGTTGATCTAACTTATTTTTCTTAACTTGTTTTGTTGAGTTTGCATGTGTTGAGTCTTCCTTATAGGTATAAAGGAGTAAAGTGCTGTTAAAACTTGGAATTGATGAGAAAATTTCAATATTTCTCCATGTTTTCATTTTTAGAGCTTACTTTTTCAACATTTTACATGCTAGTTTTGTCAATTTCTTGTAAACTTTAAATTCTTGAGCATGTAGGTTAGTTTTTTATAGTGTCGAGTTTCTATTTTTACATATTAATGTGGTGGGTTGTTGTCAAAATTAAATCTTGGTGAGAAAATTTCAAGATTTCATCATGTTTTCATTTTTAGAGCTTACTTTTTCATCATTCTACATGCTAGTTTTGGCAATTTCTTAAAAATTTTAAATTCTTGAGCATGTATGTTAGTGTTTGATAGTGCTGATTCTTGTATTCATATATTAATGTGATGGGTTGTTGTCAAAATTAAATCTTGCTTAGAAAATTTTGACCATTTTACAGATTAAGAGATGTTTTTTCAACATTTTTTGAGTGCATGTCAAGTGCATACCCGTGAGCATAAGAGCATGTGTAACCCATCTTTTGAAGGCCATAACTTTTGCTCCAAAAATTCCATTTTTTTTGCATTGAAAGGTATTGAAGTTAACTATGCTATGAAAACATAAATTCGGGATTTCTACTTACAAAAATTACAGGTTTTTTTGTTAGTTTAAAACTGGTCATTTTCTAACATGTCTAATGTTTAGATGAATGTTATATTTCCATGCTTACTCAATTTAGACCAAAGCATGTGTATGATTTTCTCTTACACCTTTTGGTGATCTTGAGAATCAAAAACAAATTTGATCTCTATATTTTTAACATTAGGATTAAACTTGGAAATTTGATTATTCATTTTGCTTAAGAGAATGAACCATTTTAAAGTATTTTTCAATGGTCCTTTGATTTGAAGTTTTCCATTTCTATATAGTTGGGATAAAATTTGTGTATGCTCTTCTCTTACACCTTAGAGTGATCTTGAGAATAAAAAGTAACTTTAGTCTTCATTTTATAACATTTGGTAAATTGGAAACTTCATCTTTCACTTTTGGTTTAAGGGAATGAACATTTATCAAGCTTTTTGTATGGTTCATTAGTTGAAAATATTTTCTTTACTTTTTAGTTGGATTATTTGTTGTGTATGCTCTTCTCTTGCATCCTTGGATGATCTTGAGAATCAAAAGCAACTCTTAATCCTCTTTTAAATAATGTGATTTTCTTGAAGAACTACTAATGCTTGAGTGCAGGACCTAAAAATGCTTGTCAAAGAAAGGAGGAATCAAAACGAAGTCAAAAACTACTAATACAGTTGTTATACAGGTTTCCAAAAGGTGTTCAAGCAAACCACACCTAATTAAACAAGATAAAAAGAACAACATATTCAAAACACTGTATTGCAGGTTTCAGAAAAGGGTACGTCCCTCTCCGCTCAACTGGAACATAACCCCTTTGGCATAACGCCTTAAGCTACAACAATGGGGGTGGTTCTAGGAACCCCAAAGTAGTCCACGCAAGAGGGAACCTTGTGGATGAAATGGGAAGTGCTCCACACTACCTACCTGACTAGTGATTCCTTTGTGAGATAGAGTTACAAGTTGTCCCTACGTGACCCTTTTAAGTACATGATGGATGCATTTACTGCCCACTGTGCTTGAAGGGGGCAAAGTCGAGATACTCCCAAGATAGTCGGGACTATTTGGGTAAATCGTCCCGCTCGTGGATAATTTTGTAACACCTAGGACGAGAGAACCACCTAGGAAGATATACTTTGGCCAGGAGCCCACTTTGACCATTCTAAAACAGTGTTGAGTTGTGAACCATATTTTCATCGTGAAACGTGTGACGCGTTACTTTCACTTAGTTTTTCACTTGCCTTAAGGTGAGGCGAAACTCTGCCAAAGTGAGGCCAACATTTTCCATCCCCAATTTGTTTTACTTCCTTCACATTCTTTTGACACTTTGTTGATCAAAAGAAGGGTGACTACCTTTGTGTTACCAATCGATTGTTTCTGCCACTTTTTTGTCCGTTTATGCCCATCCATGTTTGCGGCTGGGTAAGTTAAACGTCTAAAGTGTGTGGAGACATATTTATATCATTGGTAGCCTTTGTGATCTTGATACCCACGTCAGGATCGTCATCATAGTTAGGAATGATTCATCATTTTATCTCCCTTTGACATGTTACCTTGTTTGCATTGTCTCGACATAATTAAGATACTTATGTCACGTTTCTCGTAAACATGATCTAAGTGTCTGTATTGTGGAGTTACGCTGCCCACATTTTAACACATCCTTAGTATACTTTGACTTAGTTTGATTTCAAACATTGTCCCAAATCTTGAAGGGTGTCACTTACTTTGTTTGCGTCATTTCGATACCACTTTGACACTAATATCTCACTTCTCTGCGAAGCTTGATAGACGTGTCCAATTGGTGTGGTTACGTAGCTTACATTTGTAAACCTCACCCTTTAACATTTAGGCCTTGTTGGTTGTTAAACTTGTCGTGGTATCCTTTGATTGGGATTCACATCTACCCTTTGTTAATATTTATGCCTTGTTCATTTCGAGCTTGACGTAAATATTGACGTTGTGTTGATCATCTTTGCATTGCATTTTCATATGGTGTATTTCCTTGTTGATTGGCTTTGTGTTTCACACTTGCATGATTGTTCCTTGTGATTATTCATTCAGAAAACTTATTTTCTAGGACAATCCCTTTCGATCTCATCAAGATTGCATCATCACGATGTCTATTTTCCTTAGACCTTCTTCGAAAAATCATGCACGCATATCCATACTTACTAAATGTCTAGTTGGTTTCCATTGTGCTACCCAAATCAACATGTCACTTCCTTCCCTTTGAAGGAGTTCCATCACACTATCTAGATCTAGACATTTGTGCTTAAAAAAGTGCCAAAAATGACTGACTATCACGTGGTTCCCCATACTTACAAAAATATGGAACCTAGGTTTAGCAATTCAAATCAAAAGATTCCCATTACAACTAAACCTTGTTTGGTTCTTCGTGCTAGAGAGCCCATACGGGTAACTCGTTCCCCACCTTCATCTCATAGTCGGTGGTATGATTTGGATGCTTCTGATCCAAATTATTATTCGAGTTCCCCCCACTCTTCTTCTGATTCTAATCCAAACATTTCCTCTTCTTCTGAGGATTCCAATCCAAACATTTCTTCTGATTTTTCTGATGATTTGGATCCAAACTACTATTTAGATTCATCCAATTCGACTCCTAAGTCACAGTCCTCCCCTTCTTCGCAGGACCTCTATTATCATTCATCTAAACAATGTTCTCCTCCTCTAAAGATTTGTGTCACCACAAATCATCTTCATCCTTCATCTAATGTGACTCCTATGTCGCGGTCCTCCCTCTCTTCGCAGGACCCCTTTTATCAGTCGCCTCAATGATGTCTTCTTCCTTTGAAGATACGTGCGACTCCAAATCCATCCAATCAAAAATCTAATACAATTCTTGAATCATGGTCCTCCCTTTCTTTGCAGGACCCTTGTTATTATTCATCCAATGCGATTCTTGAATCATGGTCCTCCCCTTCTTCACAGGACCTTCTTCATCAATCACCCCCAATAAGTCTTCCTCCTTTGAAGATTCGTGTGACTCAAAGTCCTTCGAGACAAATGTCTGAATCAACCCATGCGTCGCAATCTACAGACTTTGGAATTAATCCTACTATTTTACATATGCATACCATTGTATAGGTGGGTCTACACCACCTTCTTCTACCCCTGAGACATCTAGTTACACATCTTCTTCATCCCCCACATACATCTTCTTCTATCAATCATCATCAAACATCTTCTAAGTCTCCCACACCAATTGGATCTCTTTCTTCCAATCAACCCCTGGTGGTTGATCAACAACTCATACCGATTGATCTCTTTCAGAATGAAGAAACAATCAGGGCATTTATAGGGGCATATGAAGATATTCCTTTAGCAGATTACGAGAAAGGATTCTCTTTAGACTTTGATGCGTCTACATATTGTGAGGAAAAGGTTGATTCCTTTTATCAAGAAACAGAGGAAGAGCCTCAGATCATGCAACTTGATCCTCCTCTTATTCTTCCATCTTCACATTCTTCATTATGTGATGAAACTCCTTGGTCTTGCATTGATCCATGGCCTATCTTCTCATCACCCAATAACTCTTTGTCTATCATAATTCCTCAATCACAATCTCTTATGGGGTCAACGCCAAGTAGCCCTTCATCTTCATCTAGGTGTGGGTCACCTTCTAGTAGCCCTCCCTCTTACTATTTGTGGGACATTTTTGAGTAGTCCACTATCTTCTATTCTTGGGGCACGTCCAACTAGCCCCTTATCTTCTATGTATGGATCACCCCCGGGTAGTCCATCATCTTCTATTCTTGGGCCACATCCTAGTAGTCCATCATCTTACATCTATGGGTCACGTCCTAGTAGCCCTTCTTCTTCTATTCTTGGGCCACATCCTAGTAGCCCTTCATCTTCTATCTATGGGTCACATCCTAGTAGCCCTTCTTCTTCTATTCTTGGGCCACATCCTAGTAGCCCTTCATCTTCTATCTATGGCTCACCTCCAGTAGCCCATCTTCTTCAATCCTTGGACCATATCCTTTTCATCAATCACATTATTCTTCTACCAATGACCGTGGCAAGCCCATTTCTCTCATTCCTATCATCAATTCTAAACGTCCGTTCACTTTCTTCTCCTTCTCGAGGATCAGACAAGTCACAAGTCAGCTTATAAGAAACCCAAACAGGTTCTTAATCAAGGTCAGATCAAAACTGCAAAGAGCTCTATAGCTCCCAACAAATCAAACAATCTCAAAATTCTAAATCAAGCACGATTCAAGAATGCACATCAACGTAACCATCAAGTATGGCGCAAAGTGCATAAACCTTTGGATAGGGAACTCAAGCTCCCACATACAAAATCCATGTTTCAGGATAAATCACAGTCCTTTGTTGAGTGTGAACTCACCACGATCATCGAGATCGGGGAAAACATGACTCTTGATAAACAAACACGCCTAGTCTCCCTTATCAAGGAAGTCACAAACATTGTTGTTGGATCTTACCACACAGAGTGACTTTGTTAGTCCCAACCTCTTAAAACTGTCAAAAATCTAAAAATAAAAAACAATTCAAAAATACAAAAAAAAAAAAACATTGAGAAAACACAACAAAAATCAAAGGTACAAAGATCAAACATTGCAATCAGGTGTTGCGTACACATGGATGTTTCTTTCTTCCCTTCCTTGCTATTCTTCTGCAAGTCTTCCTACCATTTTCATCCCTTCGGT
The DNA here is from genome assembly GCA_019776745.2 of Taxus chinensis. Classification (NCBI taxonomy): domain Eukaryota; kingdom Viridiplantae; phylum Streptophyta; class Pinopsida; order Cupressales; family Taxaceae; genus Taxus; species Taxus chinensis. Next base: position 105,314 of record JAHRHJ020001288.1, read on the forward strand.
GATATTTTGGTTAGCTTATTCACATGCATTTTGTGACATTTATCTCTATGGTATCTGTTTGACCCTGGTCTTTTATCACCTTGGTAAATTAAAGAATGACTGACCTCTTAGAGATCCTATCACATTCAACATCTAATAAACTTGTTGCGAAGAACTTTTGGACATATTTGTTGACACTAGCCAATGTCATCATCGTAAGCACTTCCACCTCCTTCCATCAAGCCATCAGTGGTTCTTAACCCCTTGTCAAACAAGAGAGCTGAAATAAGTTTTCAGAAAGAAAAAGAATCAAAATCAATCAAAAATCAAAAGCTAAAAGCTACAAAGCAAAAGAAAATTGATATATTACTCTCTCTTGGGGTATTTCCAATAATATCTATCGGGGCTATGGATTCCTGACTGGCAGTAGAGAAATGTTGTGATTAGAATCAAATACATCTCCATCGGGGCTATGGATGCCTGGCTGGCAGCGGAGCAATGTACGGCTATCCTTTCACCATCCATTCACAAAATCACCTTTCACAATAAATCATTCCTACACATTGGCTAGGGTCTCTTCACTTGTTGTCTATTAAATCTTCACTTCAAGAGGTAATAAACTCCACGTGCACACACTAGATCTCTATGAGTAAACAAGATTAGTATGTTACCAAGTGTCTTTTTTGGACCTTGTTCAGACTCTTACTCTAGTCCATATCTCATCTCATGATTTTTGCCTTTGGCTAATCACTTCTTCATCATGAGGCTTCTAAGCTACATTCATATCATTCACATCATTCTTCTACTTCGTTCAGAACATCCATGTGTATAAGATTACTTTTTTCCATGTTTTTGGGCACCTTTGTCTCCTGCAAAAATAATCTTCTCCTTCATTTCTATCATGTGCTTTTAGGCCAACTTACGCTAGGGGCATCCTTGCTTCTTCCCAGCACTTCATTGGTTTATGTTCATCATCATGTTGAACCTATCCATAATGGCCTTGGGTCCCACTTCTACCTATGAAGAGTTTACCTTTGAATACTCCCACCTAATCGCTGGGGAATTTTTGCATCTTCACCTTTCTCTGCATGCACGTGCCCTTATGCCCTTGTACATCCCATCTATCACTAGGGGCATCCACGCTTCCTCGTCTTCCTATACATAGTTTCATAAAACTTTCAAAAACATTCAAAATTAGAAAAATCCAAAACATTCAAATATGTTAGAAAAATCATCAAAAACATTCAAATATGTTTCAGAAAACTTCTAAAAATTGAAAATCATCCTACAAAACATCACTCTTTGGTTCTCACTTGTTCATGTGTGTGACTTGTGGATCATCTTGATCTACCTCCATCAACAAAAGCTAGGTTGCTTACTTCGTCTGTACTCTGGGGCACAACGAGTTACCTGGTACTATTTCATAGTGCACATTACTTTTCCATCAGACCCAAGTGTCCTCCATTATTCCCCTCACATGTATCCTTGCTTGGGGCACCATCATCAACCCTTGTCGTTAATTTTCACAGGTCGTAACTGAAGCTCGATAATAAAAACATTATATTATGTTTCTCTGTTAGTTTAGCTTGTTTACTTTCTGTATTGCATTACATTTTGTATGTTGCATGGAGTTAGGCATCTTTCACTTTCTCATATTGCATTGCATTTTGTATGTTGCATGGAGTTGGTGTTTTCAGTAATGGAAAATTGTTTGTAGTATGGACTTTTCATGTCATTCTACCTTTGTCGTATGCTTATATTTTTCATAAGGACCGATGACGTAGCTCTTATGGCAATATGATGACACCGAAATTGTTCCAATACATAGTGGCTAGAGGCTAAGCTCTTCTCTCCCCTCCTCCATATTCCTTCTGCATCGCTTTCCTCTCACCCCTATTCTTCCATCTTACCGGGGCATCTTGCCTCTTCCCATTCTTCTATCTATCTCTCACCTTTTTCGATCGTCGATCGTCTTCTTTCATCACCCCATCGACACTCGAGGGGGCATCTCTCCCTCCTACTAATTTTTCTTCTATCCCTTCAAAATTTCTTCCGTCTACTATCTTTGAAGTGACTGTCACTTATGCCACCCCAAAGAGGGGCAAATGTAGACACCTATAATTACGCCCAAGCAATTTAAATACTTAAATTGCGCTAATTATCCCCTTTCTCACAAATCGATGACATATTGTCAAAAGCACTCATATTCCCTCTTATTGTCATTAATTAATTACAATACAGCTAATTGATTAAGTCACCTATCCAACTAACAACCTAATTAATGACCTTTCTGTTAATTAATCACCCCTTCTATCCTAACTAATTAATTATTATTAATTAATTAGCCTTTCCCTTCATTTAACTAATAAATCAATATTTAATTGATTTAATCCCCTTCTAATAGCCTAAATCGTACTAATATTCCTCTAATTAGCTTCTATAAGCTTACATCTACCTATTAGTTAATCACCTTTGATTAATTAAAACACCCCCCAACTCCCATGACTTGCTAAGCATAAATTAAACCCTTCTAAAGTAAGGTTACCTTTTATAAAGCAACCTTATCCATTCCTAATCATGTTTTACCTTTATCCCACATGCAAAGGGATGAAGTGTTTCCTTTATCCATTGGGCTATATAAGGAGCCCTCCTTCTACCTTTATACCTACACCTAAACTTCTTAAGAGAGCAAATGCAAAGCATATAGCAAAGAGACTAAGAGCTTGCCTTTTGTTTTCTTGAGAGGTCACCATTGTTAAGAGCTAAAGCTTCCTATTCTTGCATTCTTTAAGGATCAAACAAAGAAATTTTTGATTGCCATTGGAGCTAAATAGGTCCATTCATTTTGTTGGTAATCTAGGAGAGTAGAGATGTTAAAATAGCATGCATAGTTTTGATCTCATGTTTTCAAAGTTATAATGTTAGTTTAGATCTTGCTTAGTTCTCTATCTTGATGGTGTTTATGCTTTGTTTTAGCTAAATTGTAGAACTATTTTAGGTGGTAGTTTTTGCTTCATTTGATTTAGCACTAAGCAAAGTATACATACACACTTCACACTTGTTATTCAATAGACAATTGTTGACGTAGTGGTCAACTACCACATTTAAAACATACAAAAAATGATCCTTTATGTTTAGACTCACTATCCATTGGAGCTGATGTACTATTTTCTCATTTTTAAAAAACAATTGGTAGATTTTTATTGCTAGCATTATTCTTTCCATTGTTGGATTTATTACCAAGATTTTTCCACCAAGTCTTCCTTAGTTCCAATGAGCGAAGGTGATCTGAAGTTTTTCTTTATCTTTCCATCTCTATGAGAAGATATCTAAACTTGCATCTTCTACTCTTACCTGTAAATGACCTTTTCCAAAAATAACTTTCATGGTAGTAGGACCATGAACATCCACTTCTCCCCAATGATGGGATTCAGTCCCACAATAAACTTGTGTATCTGAAAATTTTCATCAGTTTGGTACTATGTGAACGATACTGTTAGCAGTCTTAGTGAATTTCTCCACAATATTATATTCTTATCATTTTACCTTGAATAAATGCCAAGGTTTGGAATTCAGCTCAGACATTTTCTAGTCATAGTTTAATAGTGGTAACTGTTCTTGAGCTGGAGTACCAATTTCAAATTGATCCTAAGTCATATTTCCTACAAAAAAAACCTAACTCCACCTTTCAAACTATCCCACTAGGAGGAAGCCTCGATTGGAGAGATGATAAGCACCACATACTTCCTTGGTTTCTTCAGAAAATATCTATGTCTCTTTTTTTGTCCATCTCGATGAGCTAGTTCTCACAAACCATCTCCAAAGGTTTTTCCATAAAAATTGGGGGGGATGCAAAATGACGTTTAACATCTCTAGCAACGTTTCTTCTTCCAAAAAGGGCTATTTTGTTCCCAAGTTGGTTTCATGCATTGGGATTTACAGCATTAAGATCTAATTTGTTATGATTTTTAGCATTAGGAATCTAATACATTGTGATTTACAACATATTTGTTTCTAACAGTCATGGGCTGAATAGAAAGTTTTTGTACATCACTATCACTATCACTATCACTATCCTCATCCATTAAACCTGTTTTTCCATGATGTAACTATACAATTACAAGTATCTTGTAGGACAATTAGTGTCTCATTAGATTCTTTGGGTTTTTTGTTTCCTTAGCCCCTTCATAGCACTGTTGTTTGTATTATTTCCTCTTGTTCTAACCATTGTGACATGTCAGGATAAGAGTAAAATGGGTTTTTGTAGTCATAAGGACCCATTAAGTCCAAGAGCTAGAAACCTTTATCTCTGATATTAAAAGTTAACACCCTTGTTATTATGTACACCAAATTTAGGGATTTTTTAAAACAAACCTCTTAATCACATTTAATGCCTTCAATGATTTATAGCTTGAATAACTAAAAATATATAATCAACATAAAATAAAGTTTACAATCCATTTGATAACAATATAACCTTATGTAACTGTAAGGGTCAATTAGACCTACCCAATCCCCCTTCATTCACTCTAACCAAGTGTGTATAACTTGTATACAATTGGTTAAACATTTATAAAATGTTCTAATAACTAAGTGTAAGTTCCTAAGTGTCTACCTGAAAATCAATAAACTAAATTCCATCCAAAATCTTACACAATCAAGTTAGGAACATGGTGAACTGACAATGTAATTAGCTAGTTACAGATAGGGCATAAATTTTCAAGCATTAATTTCATGCTTAGTTTTGTGTGCACATAAGCCTAATGAAACTTGTCCTTGTCACCACATCACCATCTCTACACAATTATCTGGATCTTATTTCCATTGTTTACAAATTTAAGTTTTAGTTCTAAAACTATTGGGATCATGACTCGATATTTAGATCGATTGGATCCTATTATTCCCGTCAAAGGATCCCTACATGAAAAGTAACATTCACATAATGAATTCATCATTACGTGATCATTATATTCCCCATATCCATCTGAATATGGACAAACTAGATACAAAGGATGTGAATTTCATTTCATAATATTTGTGCTTCATTTATAAATTAGTTATCTATTTATGATAAATAATTGACTTCAGTAATAAGTTAGGTTATATCGTATCGATATGCATTGTTCAATTAACTAATCAAGTATATTTATTAGATATCATCATCATTTATGATCATATGAGATTTTACTATTGCAATATATAGTTTTCGTTAATAAAGAAGGTTTATCATTCATGTTTCACATAAAATAAGATAATTAATTGCTTAAAAGGATAGTACATATTATCATATATTTGTTGTCATTAATAAACGAATATGTGTTTTATAAGCACAATAATATCATCCATGTTTCAGCATACTGTTTTATCCATCGGAATATGTTTTTTACAAACATGATCATTAATCATAATGACATCATAAAAGTAGATAAAATAATAACTTTCATTATAATTCATTAATTAAAACAACGGTACAAATATCTTATTTGGAAAAAAATGATCCAAACATCAAATAAATTTCATTTACCTTACAATATAATGATTAAAAAACATAATATTCAAATTAATAATTAATACCAATAGTACATAATTATGAAATGATTAATAAAATATAATCATAACATACAATTATGCCAAATTTCCATTAAACAACCTCACGAATTTAATATTTTCACATGTTTAAATCTAAAATATGATTACAATCATTATCAATTATCTGAATTAGATTACTAATAAAACATGTGCACAAATGAAGAATATGCATTATCTAATCCAACTTGGCCTAAACTTCATAATAATTACTCCATCATGTAATGGTTGTAGGAGAGAGAGAATTCTATACATGGTCAGTTAGATCAACTGACGTGAATTATCCACTCACATTCATGTTATATTTTGAACTAAATGAATATAATAAGGTTAACTTAATGGTAACCTTAACTACGCAATAAATATAAATATGTTATTACTTTATAATATAGATAGGAACATTTATTGCTTAATCAACACAAGACTCCTATCAAAGAAACCTTCCTAAAATTATTTAAACAAGTTTTAATGTATCTTTGTAACAATTTGATCAACCTATCAAATTCATATTTTAAAGTTAAATAAAATTGGTTTGAATTTTTAAAAAAATCACTCTTCCATATGGTCTCATAATATCTTATTCTATCATTCACAAGATTAATTGAAGAAGCCAAATTTTTCTTCCTAAGTAATCGTTACATTTTACAGTTGACCAACTAGTTAACTAATGTCCAAACAATAGTCACCATCACAAATTCAACCTATATTATTTATCAATTGTAAGCCAATCACAATGCTTAATTAAATAAGAGTTCCTTCATGATAAATCTACCTATAAGAAGGTACTGAAACTTAATGATTTTCTAGTCCAACTTAATGAAACCTCTACAATATAAGGAACCAATAATCATCTAGTTTTTGCACTCACTAACCAAAAATAAAAATACACAAAACTTTGTAAGGGTCTAACCATGACTCAAAGTTTCAATCAAATAACAATTAATTTTAATATTCGTAACAATAAATGAAGGAGACCTTGCCAATTTATCTATTTTTACAACTTCTGTTAATGAACTCATATCGAGCTAAGGAAAACCTAGATTAGTGAAGACCCAAAATGGATAATAGAATGTTATTAATAACAAAAAATGTTGGTATAAGGAAATGGCTAAGTACTAGCCATGTGCAAGAGCTAGGAGTTACATGCAAGGGGAAGTAATAATATGAGAGTGGATGGAGTTGCATGTACCACAAAGGAACAATATAGCATGCAATGATACACACATAAAAGAAACATTGAGGACTTATCTGATTTTCCAAGGCATGGCTAAAAATAGACAAGTAGAAGATGGAGTATCACTCAAGAAAACTCAAGAAATAAACAAAAGTAAGATAACTTAGTGGCCAAACAAAGGATAAGAAAGAACATGCAAGCAAGGAAAAGGAAAAATGCATCCGAAGAAGGATAATAATAAGATTAAAGGAGAGTGAAGCATGGAGCTATTTATAGAATCACCTTGATTAAGTAAATATTGATAATGATTAAATGTTAATATAAATATGTAGCAGCACTATATAATAAATGTGAAATGAAATACAAAATTTTATCCAAGCAAATAAAATAGAAAAATGTAAAACCCTAGTTGTAAATCAAGAGATAAAAATACTTAGTTGAATCAAAATTAAATCTATACTGCGCCAAGTGATGAACTAATAAATAGAAGAAGGAATGTGCCACACAAAATCTCAAAAAATTGTGCAACCAAAATATCTATCTAGATAGGTGCACCTGGACTAAGTCAGTGACACTTGGTGTGCTGCAGACCTTCTCTAGGCACCTGTGACTACTCAAAAAATCATAAAACCAACTTTGGAGGGTCACGAGGTGTTCACTACAATTCACTTCTTGTCACTAGTATGTCACACCAAGTTCACAGATGTCACTTGTAACTTGCAATAAAGAAATGACATGTAAAACCCCAAAACACATCAAATACAAAAAATAAAATAATACAAATGATGTGTCAAACGTTTCTTGGTTTTACTGCATCTCAGACCCATTATAGTTATATGTGTGTGTGTCAAAATTGTGCCCTAGTTGGATTTTGTGTGTGTCGTAATTGAATAATGATCAAGTAACTAGATGTAGAAAATGTAGATAGATGTGCGCGTTGGCACATCACTCATCCTGAGCTGAGTAATCACCCAAAGTGTGGAAAGGCACCGGGTCCCTCTTTAGAGTTGTTTGTATATAATGTTAGCATGATGGTGCATATAGGTATTCAAATTCATTACCAATAGTAAACAACACACAGTGCATAAACCAGATCTAGTTCTTAGAATATATATAAGATGAACTAAACAATGACTATAACAAGATTTACCATGCAAGAACCAGATTCAGTCATGTTCAACACCATTATCTAGCCAATATGAACCATTGTATTAAATATTGTAAAACACATAAGCTTCTTACATTACATAAGTATCTCCATGAGTCATGCGCTTGAAAAAACCAACATCATAATTCTACAAGTTGACACACACACACCAAAACCATACAAATAGAAGTATCAACCATACATACATATATACATCAGGAAAAATATATATATAAATATATATATATGTTATATATACATACATAATACATATTCGATGTATATATAGTTTTATATATACATTTAATGTATATATATACATATATACACATACATATATATATATATATATACGGATATATATATATATATATATATATAGGGGTGGGGACTTTCCCTTCACCACCCATGCACTTCTCAAAATAGGTCACATGCTAATAATAGCCATGCACCTTTACAAAAGGATGCACAACATGCAAGTTCTCTTAACAATAGACTTCCTATAGTTAACTCTGAGTAGAAATCCTATTATTATCCTAAACTTTGCATGGCACTTAGTTATTTCTTGTTCTAAAAATACCATTGTGTGGACCACAAGTCTTCATGTCTTTGTGTGCTCAACACGCTATCTCCCAGAATAAACCTTATCCACAAAATGGATAAGTCCTGAATTCAAAGTGTTCTGGCACACACTTATTCTGCTATTCTTTCTGCCCTCAAATGCACCTTGCTCCAGTGTGCACATCCTTTATGTGCCTTCACATTAGAGAAATATGTTATCTACTCAACATTACCCCACACTAAAGTACATTTACCACCCTGATAATGGAAATTCCTTCTTATGTCTCCAACAATAAAGAATAAGGAATGAAAGAATGAATGAAGCACTATACAAAACAATGAAGTTTACTCTGTAGTACCCTCTTCCTCAGGTAGGACTAACTCTGGATATTCATTTTTGAGTTCAGCCTCTAAGGTCTACTAGTCACTTAGTTCACTCCCTATGTCTTTTCCAAATGTTTGTCACTATGGTGTCCATTTCATCCTGAGTGATCTTTTCCTTTTCATTCTACAGCACTTGGACAACATGTGCCATACTTGAGACCATTCCCTCCATGGAGTCCATTTTCTGTGCTATAAGTTTCCCAAGTTCATTGATCCTATCTTTGTGTGGATCTTGGGCTACTGTAAGGGCCTCACACTTTTGTTTTACCAGGGCTAACCTCTCTGCGCGCCCAAGTGTTTCATCCTTCATTTCCTTCAGCACTTCATTATCCTCTGCTATAGTTCTGATTCTTATTATGGCATTCGACACTGCACACATGTTCAAAGCTTGATCCGCTTTCTTCAACTCATCTTTCAATGTTTGGAGCAAGGCCTCAAAACTTGAAATTTTCCTAACAATGGTAGCCCTTGCTCTTGTTATTTCTTCTACAGGATATTTTGGTGTGGCCATAACAATGGGCTCTTTATTCAAAACTAGATCCACCAGAGTGCACAAATAATGCATTGTAGAGGGAAACTTCTGAGGAACTTTAGACTCCAAATGAGGCCTTACCTTAAGGATATGATCACCAAGTTCCTCAGCCATGCTAATAAAGGCCTCATTCTTTTCCTCTTCTTGTTCCTTCTTTTACTTTCAAGTGCTTTATCTTTGCAGTCTTATCCTTGTTATCTTCAAGTATTGCTCGAATGGTGGCTACCTTATCAATGTTCCTCTGTGCCACTTCAACAGATATCTTGACCAAGGAATTGCTTACTTTCTCATCAGACATTACAGGAGGTTTTACAGTCATGTGTCTAATTTGTGGTTGCTTCTTTACCCTGACTCGAGACACATGACTTCTCGTACACATCAAAATCTGGTTCATCCATGTGTGTCTACATGGACCAGGAAAACTACTTTCTAGTCCATGCATTGGCCTTTTATGGGTCCATTAACTCCCAACCATATAAATCATTTGGCCCTACTATGATCTGGAACCTGATGCAAATGATCTTGCTGGAGTCCTCTATGTACCCCATAACCAGAGTCACATAGCCCTCACCTGCCTTTCCTTTCTTTATTTTCTTGCCCTTGGGAACCTCAGGTGCTAGAATCTACAATGGGTCCTTGGAGTACCTTCCTGTGTGGAGTGAGGCATGCCAGATGGCTCACCCATCTCCTCTTCTATCTCCTTGACCCCCTCTTCATCATCTTTCATTTCCTCATCACGAGAATCCTCTTTAGTTTCGGCCTACACCAGGGTACCTGGCACGCTTTCACCAGACTCATCCTCTTCATCCTCCCTGAGCTTTAAATTTCTCCTCCTCTTCTTCTCAGGTACTTCTTTCTAAGGGAAGATCTAAGGTGATCTATGTAGAGGTTGTGATGGCCCCATGCTCTGAGTCCTTTTCCTTCTGAACACCCTTTTAAATTGGTGTTCCTCATTTATTGGGTCTGCATCTAAGTCTGGTGCATCTGTTTCTAAGTCTTCCTCCTCTTCTTACTTATGGGGAGGAGTAATCTCACACTTAATTTCCTTAGTTTCTGAGGGCTGCCTCCATCCCCTGTGCACTAAACCACCACTGTCCTCTTGTTCATTTTCTTCTTCTTCTAATGGTGAAGTGGGATTTTCAGCTGCTAGGCTCCCAACTATATGTTTCCCCTTTGGTGGGCCTGGTAGCATAAATTCATTTTCAACATACTTACCATTTTCTAGCCTAGGCTTAAGGTGGATATAAATTAGCGGCCCCACTATCACCAATGGCCAAAATGACAGGCCTCATGTTATATCATCTGATATGAACCTCTCAATATAAGTATACCTACCTGGGTATGTGTAAGTATTTCTCAAGGTATGGTAGTCACAGTCTACCTTTTTCTGCATTGTAGATTAACCTTCATGCATCAACAAACCTGTGAACTTCACCTGGAAGAATCACGTTATAAATGCATAAGGTAGTTTACACTAGGGACTCCATGTCCCATCCTTCATTGCAAAGCATGCAATGTAAAAGTGTTGGTACACAACAAATTGTACTGACTTCCCAACTACTAATGACAGCTCCTTAGGAATTCTCCATTCCTCTTCGAAGGCCATGTGAATTCTATCATACCACATCTCTTCCCTTTGCTTGAACAGGCCACTCATAGATCCCTCACATAAATACTTCTCAAACCTCTCTGCTAGAGACTTATTCTCTATAGGATACTCCCAAATCTTGTTCTTTGTCCCATCAGGCACTCCAATTTCAACAAAAAAAAGAGATAACAAAATGGCACAAAGCTTATCTTCTCACCTTTGCATGCTTCTTCAATGATGGTATCTACTATGTATCCTGCCAAGTTGTAAATTTCTCCCTGTGACATCTTCTTGGAAATGTGTAGCCACATGGTGTTCACTTGTGACCACCTCTCCTGATCATTCAACTTTGTGAGTAAGTGTGTGGCCACCTACACAATAGGGTACTTCCTTAGCTTGTAAATGTCCATTCCATGTAGACCCTTTGAGTAACCCAGCTCCTTGTGGGTGGCCAAAATAGTTGCTTTGTCAAATAAGTCACTGGTAATCTCTATCCATGTTCCCTTCAAACCTATCAGGCTCATAATTAAGGGCATGGTGATCCTCATCCACTACCCAGAAAAATAAAATAAGTCCTCATGGACTTTGCTCATAAGCCATTGATATAGTTTCTCAGGTTTTCCAAAGTAAGGGAGTTCATATAGCTATAAGACCCCTACCTTCTTCAAATACTTATCTCCACCATCATCATAGATAGGCATGTCATCGACTTTGCACTTGTTTGTCTTTCTTCTTAACAGCGTGTCCAACTCTTCCTTGTTGTCAATTGTGCGATGATCGTAGTCACTTACCTTGCTCCTGTGAATGTGAGAATCCCAGTCACATCCCATGATTACGTCCTTTGGGTACTGCATTTCCAAAAAAATTGTTTTGTGGGAATCCTTGATCTCCACCTCAGTTTATACCTTCTTCTTCCCCTTTTTTCCTACTCTAGGTTCTCTCCTTGGTGCCATGGTAAGACAAGGTTGCACCTTTTTACTTCTGTTAAGTAAAATCTCATGCCCTAGCTTGAAATCATGTGCCCTAGCTTCTTCTCAAACCCTGGCACTCTATTTCTCCTCTCCACATGCCTCTTCTTCACTCAAACCCTTCTCTAATGGGGACGTAAGCCAATTTCATGCACAAATCTACTCTCCTTTCCTAGTTTCACAGCTCTCTACACCTCAACGCGTCTTGTTCGGCTAGGTCATAATTAGCTCGATCAAATACTCATGATCACAAAGGTAAAAGTGAACCCGCATCACATCCTTATATAGATTTGGAAAAATTTATCACATTTATTACTCCTCCACCTACCACCAATCCTCTCATTAATTGACCATTTACCAAATTTCCATGTGATACACTTGCGCACCACAACTATAACCTTCTAGTGCACCTTTCTACCTTTTGGATACAGACATCCTTTTTCATGCTTCCATGTGCCAAAGTACCTTGCCATATTTCCTTCCTCTAAGTAGTTTCTATGGCCACAACTTACCTTGTGTTACACTATGCATTCATTTTTTTCCAACTATGGTCTTCTTTAGGAGCAATTTTCTTTCTAGCAAGCACCTTTCCATACTATCTGCACTTTCTAACAAGAGAAACCACCTGCACAAGTATTTCCTTATGCATACCCATATTTGAATGAAAACCACCCCACACTAAGGGTATGTGCAGTCCTCTGTGCATAAAAACACTTCAGATTGTAATCAGATTCTGGTGCGGAAGCATGCTTATTACACAAAAAACTGAACTAAATTGACAAAGCATAGTGACGAAGAAGGAAACACATTAAGGAAAAATACAGTAAGGGAAATCTAATCTAAATGGAAATACTACCTTATTACAAACACCAAGAAGGTTTATTTATAGTAGGGCTTCAACCTACTCCCATTGAAGTAACCAGGTAACCATGTTCCATCAAGCACCTCTAGCTGGAAAGCACCTGATTCAAGTATATGAGTGATAACATATGGTCCCAACCAATGCACCTTAAGCTTTCCTGGGTGGCATAGAAAATTTGAATCATAAAGAAGTACCATCTGCCCAACCTCGAGCTTCTTGTCCTTGATGTGCCTATCATGCCATGCCTTTTTCCTAGATTTTTCTTTCTTCTGACTCCATCATGCTATGGTGTGCCTCTCATCTAGTTGTATCAACTTGTCAATTCTCTCTTCCAATGCTTTCTCATCATCTAGACCTCCTATGCATGCAATACACAAAGAAGGTAACATGAATTCCATGGGCAGAACTGCCTCTGTGCCAAACATCAACTGAAAGGGTGTTGCCTTATTCAACCTTTTTGTAGGTTGTTCTATATGCCCAAAGCACAACAAAAACTTTATCATCCCAATCTTTCCTTCCAACATCACAATTTTTTTCAAAGTCTGGCTCAATATCTTGTTGAAAGCCTCAGCAGTCCCATTTTCCTGAGGGTGGTAAGGTGTTTTCTTATGGTGTGCAACCATAAATTCATCCAATAATATCCTGATGGTCTCTTTAAGGAAATGAGTTCCCTATCACTTGTCAAACTTAAAGGACATCCATACCTGGTAAGAATATTTTCCCACAAGAACCTTTTTTGTTGTTTTATACAATCCTTTGTAGGTGTCACTTCCACCCACCTTGTAAGATAATTTTTACAAGTGATGATATATCATGATCCAGTTCTGCACGCAGCTAGGGAAATAGGACCCACAAAGTTGATTTCCCATTTCTCAAAAGGTTTTGCGCTAGTAATAGGCCTAAAAGGAATTTCATCTCTCTGCCTAGGTTTTCCAAGGTGCTGACATTGATCACATGCCTTACAATACTCCTTGCAATCCTTATATAAGGTCTCCCACCATAAACTAGCTAGTAAAATTTTGTGCGTGGTGGCGTCACCTATATAGTGTCCACCTGCAATACTGCCATGACCCTCCTCCATGATTTTCATGCGCTCATGCTCTAGTACACACCGACACAATACTTCATCTTGGCCTAGTTTGTATAAGTTGCCACTGATCAACATGAATGGTACAATGTAAATTTCAAGTTGTTTCTTTTCCAAGGCCTTCATTCCTTTGGGAGCCATACCTATGCATAAAAAGACAACAATATCCTCTAACTATGATGGTGCATGGTTCAACATGTATAACTGTGCATCTACATTGTATCTTCAATACTCTGCATGTCCTCTCCTGATTGAATCCTTGACAAATGATCTGGACCAGAATTACTTCTACCTGGCTTTACCACCACTGTAAAGTCAAAATCCTAGAATAAGAGAACCCATCGGCATATGTGCCCCTGTAAAATGGGCTTATTCACCAAGTATCTCAATGCCATGTGATCTATATAGAAAAAAAAGGTGATTCTATCAAGTACTGTTAGAACTTATGCAGCATGTAGATCATTGACAAAGCCTCACGCTCTGTAGTTGTATAATTATGTTCTGCAGGAGTCAAATTTTTGCTAGAAAAATAGATAGGATGATCTACAATACCTTCTCTAGGATGAGCTAGAAATGTGCCAATGGTCATGCCAGAGGCATCCACATGTACGCAAAAGGGTAGATTCCATGAAGGAAAACATAAAATAGGTTCTATAGTAAGCCTCTCCTTCAGCGCTTTGAATATGTGCTGCTGTGGTTCTCCCCAATAGAACTTCCCTTTACCTTTTAATAACTCTTCCAAGGGTACATAAATCTTAGCATATCCTTTGATAAATTTTTTGTAATACCCTATGTGGCCCAAGAATCCACGCACCTCACTTCTGACTAGTGGGTTCCTCCAAGCCTAAAATGATTGCAATCTTAGCTGGATCTACTAACAAACCCTCCTTGTAGATGATATGCCCTAAAAAGTTCCAAAAGGTGTAGCAAATACACACTTCTCTGATATTTAAAGAGATGCTTAACTATCTGCACCTCTCAAACATTAACCTGTAAATTGTCACAATGATCCTTGATAAGCCCATATACGGTCCAATAATCCAAGTAAACCTATAAGAATTTGTGCTTAAAATCCTAGAATGCTTGAACCGCAATGCAAGAAAATATTGTAGGCACATTATTCAATCCAAAGGGAATCATTGTGTATGAAAAAATTCCCCATTCAGGGGTGAAAGTTGTATTCTCTTGATCCTCTTTAGCTATCCTCACTTAATGATACCTAGAGAATCCATATGTAAAAGAGTAAATCTTGCGCCCTACAACACCTTCCAATATTTCCTCAGTGAATGGTGTAGGGAAAGGATCAATCACACATGCAAAATTCATCTCCTTGTAGTCCACATGAATCCTAATTATTCCATCGTTATTTATGTTGATTACCATAGGGCTAACCCACTCTGATTCCTCTATGGGCTCAATAATGTTAGATTCCAACATCTTGTCAATTTCTTCTTTAAATTTTATGCACAGGTTAGGGTTCATCCTATAAGATCTCTTCCTAACCATGTGTGCACCTTCCTTTGACTTAATTTTCATCTCACCCAAAGATTCATGCACTCTTTGCAACTCGTGATAATCCCTAGGAAACAAGTCCTAGAAATTGCGTAGCAAATCAATTATCTTAGCCACTTTAGAGTCAGACCAATAATCTCCAATTATGGCCTCCTTAGGTTCAACATCTGTGCTAATGTTCAATTTCTTCATCTTCATAGGTTCATGGTAGGTGTACCCCTTCTAACCACACTGTCTAAGACCTTGCATGTACCCTATGAATGATCTATGTCCAACTTTTACACTTCTTCATCATTCACCAGGTAGACCATATCTCCTTTCACCTTCTCTAGGCAAGTGCTCTCAAATAGTTTTGCATATGTCTCATCTACTTTGATTTGAAAATAATCAAGTTTTTATCTACCTGATCTCGGACCCTTATAGGCTTTAAATATTTGTCAACAATTTTCTCCTTTTAAGTAATCAATTTAAAACTTAATGCAAGACAATAAAGACAATTACACAATGATTGATTACAGAGTTTGGCAATTGCCTACATCTTTGAGTTCTTTCAAACCATTCCACTAGTCAAAACTTGTAAGTTACAATAGTACTTTCACAAGAAAACCTAATGGAAACTATTAAGAACTTGCTTAGAAGAATACCCAGACCTTCAAAAGAAAAGGGTGAAAAATAGCACCTGACTTCCACCTTCTTGGTGTATTTAGCAAGCTCGATGACACCAGCTCCACTATTCGAAAACCTCCATTTCTTGATCAGCCTTCCAAATGCTTCATAATGCCCTATGGCACTCCATTCGATATTCTAGGCTTCAAAATTTAGTGTGGCGCTATGGGCTAACTAGGTAGTATTAATAAATCCTAGCCACAATAATGCCTATTTAAATAAATAGGTCTTCACACAATTACAATTTCTCATCCTCCTCTTGTCTCAATCTTCACCTCCCGAGCTCTAGGAATGAGCTTGTCTCTGTTGTGTGTGTGTCCCCAAAATAAACTTAACAAATAATAAGCTTGGGGTGTGTGATGAAATAGTTTCCCTATTTATACAATTTTAGGGCCCTTAAAATATGCATTTAACATCATCCTTAGGCTAATATTATCCTTGCCCATACATAGAAATTGGGATAATATTCCCCATAGTGGCGGATTATCATGTTTAATGGGATTAAATCCCTATGTAGGTGGATTACATTTGAAAAATGAGATAACACCCAAATTTTGGTGCTGCATTTGGATAAGGTCCACATTTTGGCAGTGGGGGATAAAATCTTAGGCTTTAAATACCCTTTCCACACTTTGGTTTGAAGTGGTCATGGGACCACATAGGCTTAACCGCCCCCAACTCTTTCTCCTCACATGGAAGCTTCCACTACAACTACTTCAATCCTCCCTTCCACGTGGAAACAGTCCACGCATGGCTTAATGTTGGAGGTTAGGTATGGTTTAATACTAATTTATAAACATTAATATATATAGTGGTTTGGAATATATGCATGGCATTTGGAAAGTGGACTTACCAAGATAATATAATTTTGACTCATGTAATGTGGTATGGAAATTATTAACTCGGTCCATAGTATGTATTCCACTTGTCATCTCCCGATAGGAAAATTAAGAAAATTCGATTCGTGGTGGCAAGCCACATGTCACAGTGCGATTGGTCCAATATTGACCAGTTGACCATAGTTGACTTTCTCGTTGTTTGAACTTTGACTGGACATATCTAGAGCTCCTGATGTTTGTTTGTTGTGTTCTCATAGTCATTGGAAAGCTCTCGAGATGATCTTTTGTACTAAAACCATTTAGGGATGTTTAGGGAACTTTAAAAAAGGATCCCCTGATCACACCTCCCCACTGAGAAAGGCTTTTTGTCCCAAAAAGCTTATATTGGAACATTTTTCCATGTTATCTTGAATCTAGAAAATTTGTTGCCACCTTGGAAGTTCTGGTGTAGTAGACCCTTGGGTCTTCTCCTTGGCAACCTTCTCACTTCTACAACTTTTCTCCGATCCTAGGATTATGGGTTATGGGCCCACCACGCTTCCACTACACCACTTTGATATCTAAAGAATACCTCCATGCCTCCGGTGTATGGTGCTAACTTTCTGAATGAAACCTCAATGCTCCGCTAAGCTTCTTAATATCTGAGAACAAGGATCCTATTTTACTCTATAACACAGCTTCTGGCTCCAAGTTGATTCCGCAGAATCTGAACTAGTTTGAAGGAACTTCATGTTACGTAGAGCTTATGCTTGATCTGATGTCGGTGATGGAAAATGACTTGTCCCTTTTCATACCTCAATGCCTCTGATGTATGATGCTAAGCCTCTTTCAAGACCTCAATGCCTCCAATGCATGATGCTAAGTCTATATAGACCTCAACGCCTCCGATGCATGATGCTAAGCCTCTTTCAAGACCCCGAGCCTCCAATGCATGATGCTAAGTCTCTGTAGACCTCAATGCCTCTGATGTATGATGCTAAGCCTCTTTCAAGACCTAGAGCCTCCAATGTATGATGCTAAGCCTCTTTCAAGACCTCAAGCCTTCAATGCATGATGCTAATTCTCTATATACCTCAACACCTCCGACGCACAATGCTAAGCCCCTTTCAAGACCTTGATCCTCCAATGCATAATGCTAAGTATTTTTCAGACCTTAATGCCTCCAATGCATGATGCTTTTTAGGAATTAATATTTAGTTATTATGAACGTTAAAAAATATTATGAGTTATATTTTTAACTCATTTAGATATCTTTTAGAGAGATTCTAGGTGTGAGGGAGTAAAGGGATAAGGTGAGAGATTGTGGGGAGATCTATTTGATATACGTTGACTCCATCATTGTAGGAGATCAAAGCATTATTTATTGTAACCTCTCTATTGAATACAATCCCGGATCAATATAGAGAAATAAAATAATATGTTATTGTGTTCAAATCTGGTGCAGCTATGTCATTTGGTATCAGAGTAGGTTTGTTCTAATGGAGATGAGAGTCTTGAAGCCTTTCATATGAGTTTCATTCATATATATGTACACTCGTAAATCTCCTCTCTTTTCGAAGATGTGTGTATTTAGCTATATAGAAAGTCCCCGGCATTTGACAGTGATATTTTGTTTTGATGTCTTCTGGTATATCTAAAAAATCACTACGCAATCTGGGGAAATTTCAATATGTTCACTACTATACAATTATTTTCCTTGAGTCATCTTTCATTTAAGTGTTTGTACCAGCTATATCCTTTGTGTAAGACTATATTTACCTTGCAAGATTATTTTTTCAACTTGTGGTTGTATCTCCACATACATCCATGTATTTTGTTTCATATTCCATTGCCAAACACCTTTATTAGACCTTGTTTGTTTTCTACAATGGACGTGGTGCATTGTGAATAACTTTGTTTGATCTCATATTAACGTTGTTATATGTGCGCAGCTTGCTCATGACACATCAATAGCTTGATCTATATTCTTTTGAAGCTTGCTATAGATGAAAAGATCTTGTAATGTTGTTAGAATCCCTGGGTGATTTGGTTGTCCACCTTCATACATGTTTTTTTCTACTACTGAAAACGTTACATTGGAAGTTCATCAAATTTGGTGGATCCTCCAAAACTCATGCCGATCTAGCACACATGCTGCCAAACTCTATGCGGCTTCCAATAGAGTTATATTAGGAAGCTATTAAAGACGTGGATCTGTGTCAGATGGCCTTCTTTGGTTGAAAGATTTTTTGGGAGTATCCATTCTATTCAGTTGGAAATCCAATGTGGAGACCTTACCATCCATGAAATATGGTGCCAATATCTTTTATGTATATCTAACTGTCAACGACCTTCTATTCAAACTTATTGAGAAAAAGTAATTGTCCACGCCAGATTAGTCATACAATATGTTTTTGGCTTGATTTCCATTATTATGGAAAAATCACAATTTAAGGTAGTGTTATTCCACTCCTTATAAGTCTATTAGTATTCTAGGAAAAATAATTTTGGATTTGTTTCATATTATGTTGAATAGATTTTGTGTGGAGTAATTCAAATTGATAAGTATCATGTTTTGAAAGTTAGTAGTCTAAATTCAAGTCCACTAAAAAAAAATGACAAATGAGTGTATTTTTGGTGTAATCCGACACTCAATTTTTAAGGGAAAATTAAAATGAAAACCATTATTGGCTTCGGGGGCTCTACCCCTTGACCCCACCCTGTATCGTGACAGGGAACACATATCATCCTTGACTATAGTTTCTGCTAATTTAGCAGGGACATTGATGGAGGCTGGAGGCAATGGAGGAAGGATGATCAACGATCTCTCGTCATGCACCATCGACGAGGCCACAGTACTAATTTAGTGGCCAAGTTTTTTTTCAGTTGTGTGTTTCATTCTTCAAATAAAACTCAATAAAACAAGTACATGATTGTATCATCTGCAAGTCAGAATGTGATGGGGGTTAAAGAGATACTGACATATAATGACATGGTTTTTGGTAAACTAGTAACACCAATTGTTGTAGGTAAACCATGGATAAACCTTGCCTTTGGTTTTATGGTAACCATGGAAAAACCATTTCTTAGGTTTGTGAGTCCTTGGAAAATCACACAGTCATTGCTAGACTTTGCAGTATAGGATGCTGCCTTGCCCCATGTTCACACTAAGGGGGTGAATGTTAGGAATTAATTATTAGTTATTGTAAACATTAAAAAATATTATGAGTTGTATTTACAACTCATTTAGATATCTCTTAGAGAGATTCTAGGTGTGAGGGAATAAAGGGATAAGGTGAGAGATTATGGGGAGATCTATTTGATATATGTTGACTCCATCATTGTAGGAGAATAAAGTATTATTTATTGTAACCTCTCTATTGAATACATGTCCTAGATCAATACAGATAAATAAAATAATTGTTATTGTGTTCAAATCTGGTGCAGCTATGTCAATGCTAAGCCTTTTTTAAGACCTTGATCCTCCAATGCATGATGCTAATTCTGTTGATCAGCTAACATTTGAATGTGTGGTCACAATGCCTTGACACCAAATGATGTTTAGAGCTAATCCTTTGAGAGCTCCTCTTGTTGACACACTAATTTCAGGTACCACTTTGCTACATGGTCACCATGCCTCTACACAAAATGAAGTTATGACCCGATGTCAATGCCAATGGTGATTCAGCTACCATTCTACTACACGGTCACTATGCCTCTACACAGAATGAATTTTTGAGATGACCTCTAGGAACTCTACTATCTACACAAATGGAAGATCAATATCTAAGCTTAATATGATTCAAATCCTATATCCAAGCTATAATAAGTACTCACCAGCTGATTAGGAGATATGTTTGGAGCATTAATAAAATTTTCTAAGTAAGAAAATCCACCAAGTATTGTAAACCTTTCTCTCAGCATTTTCTCACAAAATATGATCTCCAAACAAATATTGTAGACTATTCATAAATCTGAATTATACAATATATAATTGAAAAACTATTGACTTACCCATTTTAAAATACTTTCACTTTTAGGTATTACCTGGTCCTGGGTTGACTTGTCAACTGGTGGTGGAGTAGAAACTTCTTCTGCCTTTACAATAGGCCTTCATTGCATCTTTGGCTTGCCATTACTATGATGGCAAGATGGATGTAGTTTCCAGAAATTTTCCACCCGATGCCCATTCCTATGGTAATGAGCACAAAAATTCCTCTTAATATCCTTATTCTAGGATGAGGAACTCTTACTGCCATTTCTTGACTCTGCATGACAATATTGGTCTTTCTCGTTTGCCTTGTTCCTGACAAATGGCATCAACTTCTTCATCAATGTCTTTCTTTTCCATCATCAGGCTATAGAATGATTATGTAATCCACAAAAGGTACATGGAAAGGAATTCCACATCTTCTAAAAATCATAACCATACTTCTCAAGCTTAAAAAATGGATCACAAGTTTTATTGTGTTGATGATTATGATAAGAAACTGGAGGTAGAATCCCATTACCTCTTCACTGATTTCTCTTACCACATCCTTCCTGTGACAATGGAGCACAACTTTCCTTGTCAGAGTCTTCTTGTAGGACTAGTGGGGTATTCACTTTGCTTTCGGAAGCTTGTCTCCCGTCAGCATTCTTAGAGCAATCTCCAATTTCCATTCCCGCACTAGGATAACCCAAACCTACAAAATGAGGAAAATCCTCAACCTGTATTGGATTAGCAATGCTTTGGCCATTTTTACCAAGGGCTCTTCCATCAAATCCCATTTTATCTAGTAACTTGGATCCAATGCCCCTAGTATGTTTTTCAAACAAACGAAAGAATTCATTACCTGAATCCGAAACCGAATGGGAGGAAGAAGAAGATTCCAGTGGTGAACAAGTTATAGTGCAATCATCTATCATGGTCACTACATCTAAAGTTGAAGGTACTTCCTTTCTCTTATCACCACACTGCAACATTTCCAAGAGCTCATCCTTGGTTTGCAATTCTGATTTTAAGTGAGCATTCTCCTCTTCCAAGGAGTAATACATTAATCACAGGAGAGAGTTCTCTTCCTGGATCTTGTTATTATAAGTTTCAATCTCTTCGAGCTTCACCTGTTTAGACATCTTACCCATAGTGCACTTATACCCTGTTCACACAAATTAAACAAACTACACCAATCTTGAAGCAATCACTCTGTTAATCAGATTTACTGAAAAACAAAAATGGAGCTAAACCAGCTCTGATACCAACTTGCTTCAGAGATTAGCAAGTTTACAAGTGTCGATCACTAGATCTGATACCAAACATGATCCGAAAATAATCAAGTTTGTATCTACTTGATCTTGGACCCTTATAGGCTTTAAATATTTGCCAAAAAATTTCTCCTTTTAAGTAATCAATTTAAAACTTAATGCAAGACAATAAAGACAATTGCACAATGATTGATTACAAAGTTTAGAAATTGCCTACATCTCTGGGTTCATGGTTGAACCATTCCACTAGTCAAAACTTGTAAGTTACAATAGCAATTTCACAAGAAAACCTAATGGAAACTATTAAGAACTTGCTTAGAAGAATAACCATACCTTCAGAAGACAAGGGTGAAAAATAGCACCCAAATTCCACCTTCCTGGCACATTCAGCAAGCTTGATGACACTAGCTCAACTGTTCAGAAACCTCTAGTTCTTGATTGGCCTTCCAGACGCTTCATAATGCCCTATGGCACTCTGTTTGATATTCCAGGATTCAAAATTTAGTGTGGTGTTATGGGCCGACTAGGTAGTATTAATAACTCCTAGCCACAATAATGCCTATTTAAATAAATAGGTCTTCACATTATTACAATTTCTCATCCTCCTCTTGGCTCGATCTTCACCTCCCGAGCTCTAGGAATGAGCTTGTCTCTGTTGTGTGTGTGTCCCCAAAATAAACTTAACAAATAATAAGCTTGGGGTGTGTGATGAAATAGTTTCCCTATTTATACAATTTTAGGGCCCTTAAAATATGCATTTAACATCATCCTTAGGCTAATATTATCCTTACCCGTACATAGAAATTGGGATAATATTCCTCATAGTGGCAGATTATCATGTTTAATGGGATTATCCCTATGTGGACTGATTACATTTGAAAAATGGGATAACACCCAAATTTTGGCACTACATTTGGATAAGGTCCACATTTTGGCAGTGGGGGATAAAATCTTAGGCTTTAAATAGCCTTTCCACACTTTGGTTTGAAGTGGTCATGGGACCACATGGGCTTAACTACCCCCACCTCTTTCTCCTCACGTGGAAGCTTCCACTACAACTGCTTCACTCCTCCCTTCCACGTGGAAACATCCACACATGGCTTAATGTTGACGGTTAGGTATGGTTTAATACTAATGTATAAACATTAATATATATAGTGGTTTGGAATATATGTGTGGTATTTGGAAAGTGGACTTATCAAGATAATATAATTTTGACCCATGTAATGTGGTATGGAAATAATTAACTCGGTCCATAGCATGTAGTCCACTTGTCATCTCCCGATAGGCAAATCGAGTGAATTCAATTCGTGGTGGCAAGCCACATGTCACAGTGCAATTGGTCCAGTATTGACCAGTTGACTATAGTTGACTTTCCTATTGTCTAAACTTTGAGTGGACATATCTAGAGCTCTTGATGTTTGTTTTTCATGTTCTCACAGTCATTGGAAATCTCTCAAGATGATCTTCTACACTAACACCATTTAGGGATGTTTAGGGAACTTTTGAAAATGATCCCCTGATCATACTTCCTCAAAATGTGATTCTAGGTCTAACTCACTAAATAACTCTTGAATGAGTTCTTTAGACTTTGCACTATCTCCCATATTCAAGCACTTCAAAGATTGTAATGCCACTTTCACTAGAGGTTTAGTGGAGAAGTAGTCAAAAGTATGGATCATTCTTGCAATCAAGTCTTTCCAATTTCTAGTCTCTCTATACAACTCTGCATAAACATACCAAGTGTGTGCACAACCTTGCAAGGTTAAATAAAGTTTGTGTACCCAAAATGAGGGTGGTAAATATTCCTTCCCCTCTGTCTAGATTCTCTCACACTGTTGAACAAGATTATTACCATGATATTCACATATTTGAGTAGGTGCATTACTCCTAAGAAATCGGGCTGATAGAGAAATTCTCACTTCTCTCCATTCTATGATATTGTCCCTATAAACCATCCACCAATGCATTGGTGTCCTGCATAGGGTATACACTAACATATTCCTTATGTACACCTAATCCTTCCACTGTACTTCCATGGATCATAGGAATACCTCAGGGTTTCCTTCACTAGCGTATTGGGGTACCGTGTTGTTTCCTAACCACCTAACATAGTGTGGCCTACTTGATGCATGTAGTTGTGTTTCTTACCTCGCACCCAACCATATCATAAGTGTCATGTGCCTAATTGTCACAGGAAATACTTGTAGTATCACTGATGGATTGTGCATCATCCCACTGGAGAACTCCTTCCTTAGATGGCTCAAGCACTTTTGGATCTCGAATGGTGTGCACATAAATTTTGTTAAGGTCTTCTTCACTTAAGGGCTCAACATAAGGTGCATATTTCCCATCTATCAAAGGGATAATAAATCATTATTCCTTGTTCTCAAAATTGATATATCCCTTATTGAACTGTAGATCAACATTATTTTCATAACACTAAGGGCACCCAAGTAGAGCTAGGAAGCTGTCCACTTCTGCAAGTGCTAAGACCTCAAAGTCCTCGGTGAACTTGGCCCCCTGTATAGTAATGGATGCATCCTTCAATACTCCAATTGGCATGGCCTTAGTCCAATTTTCCATATACAACACATTGGAAGATGGCTGCAATGGAGGTCTACCCATCTAAACCCATACATCTGAAGTAAGCACATTCACTTCCATGCCTATGTCAATCAAAATATTTCTCAAAATCCATCCATCCACAAAATCATTCAGAGTGATCTCCTTTTTCATAATCCAAGCTATGGGGAGGGAGATTAGCATGCAAAATCTTCATATCATTCTCAATACCAATGCGTGGAGTGTTTTCTTTCAAACAAATACCTAGTAATGGAATAATGTTCTCCTGATGTAACATCTTGCATACTTCCTTCAGATCATCAACATTCAACTGGAAAGTATTAGATTCCTTCTTTTGTTCCAACTTCCATGACTGTTCCTTTAAACATTGTATTTCACCCTGCAGATTTTTGAGTACCTCCATGGTTTCCTAATAAACCTCCTTGTGATGTGTAGGGTTTGGATATTTTACATGTAAAACCTCCTCCTTAGTGATGATAGGCTTTTGTTGCAACATTTCTCTGGTGTGTGTAGCCTCAGTGCATGTAGTAATCTTCACAGGTACTACCTCAGGTTCCAGTGCTAACTTTGGCATCCATTGGTTTTCCATAGTGTGTTGTATGCTAACCATCCATGCGCCCTTGTTCTCCTTGTTTGTGCTTCTTGCTCAAATGTTCATATACTTTCAGGAACTCTTCATAGTTGTGATTCTTTCTCAAAAATAACAAGTAATGTTCTGAAGAAATTCACTCCTGTAATGGTCAAGGGATCCACACGTATAACATGTTCCATGAGGGAACTCACTTCATCCACCACCATGGCCTTGACCTCAAAATCCACCACGGTATCCTCGACCTCTACCACAACCTCCCTCAAAGCACCCTTCATTTTGATCATAACACCCTTGAGTGTGATCATGATCATGTTGCTCACTTTTATCCTTAGAGTTATTCAAAACTCCTAGTCTGTCATACACCAATATCAATGACATCATGGATTTGATCAATCAACCTGTAATCTTCAGTATTGTGAGTCGTGGACTGGAAAATTTTATAGTAGCAAGACACGTTATTTCTTACCGCGCGTTGCAATAATGGGC
Organism: Taxus chinensis; assembly: GCA_019776745.2. Classification (NCBI taxonomy): domain Eukaryota; kingdom Viridiplantae; phylum Streptophyta; class Pinopsida; order Cupressales; family Taxaceae; genus Taxus; species Taxus chinensis. Next base: position 131,086 of record JAHRHJ020001288.1, read on the forward strand.
AGCGACTTGCATCATGTTCCAAATGACATATCTCACATTCCAGTAAAAAGGAGCACACTGATCTGTGAGGAAAACTATCCTTAGTATGCCCCTCTACTTCACAATCTATGCACCAAATTCCACTGTGTGTCTCATGTGTTGTATTGGCTGATAGTTTCTCTAACTATTTTTCCATTGCCACAATCTGAGCTTCCAAGAATGGGCTCACTCCAGTGTCTATGCTCCCAACTACCTCAATGTGCAAAGCTACTTCAAGTGCCTCACGTGGGTCTGTATAAGTCTTATGTGAGAGCACCCTCCTAAAAGGCATGATCAGGCCTCTGACAAACCACTTTGCATGCTGAATTGCATGGATATCATATGATAGTTTAGAAAAGAGTGTTTTGAAATGAGCATCATATTCCCATACACTCTCAGTAGTGCTATGCTTGATATCCTTGAGCGCGCTTATACTTTTCTACTCGAACTCAGGGATATAAAATTCTTTAATGAAAGCATCTCATAACACCGTATAATCCACACAAGTCTAATCAGGGTCAAACTTCCTGTACCAGTTGTGTGTGCGTCCCTGCAACGTAGTTACAAACTGACTGGCCTTGCACTTTGAAGTTGTAATTCCTTTCACGTGCCACAGTATCTCACACATATGGACATGCTCAGCAACATATTCTATTCCCCTATACTCTGGGAGATGAAGTGACATCTCCATGTAAATATTCTGGGGTTGGTGAGGACCATGCCCACCAGATCTAGAACCTCATGTGTTACCTCTGCCTCCAGATCCACCAGATCTACCAGATCCCAAGCCACCTGTTCCTCCTAATCCTCCACCTGTAACAAGAATTGAACCAGAGGATGCACTACCTTGTGTACTAATAGTGGTGCTGAACTAAACTCCTACAGTATGCGAAGTTGTGCTACTCCCGATGTGATTCCAAAGTTCTGTGCACGCTTGTGTTCTATGCATATGATGTGCCTAAAAAGGTTCCTCCAACCGATCCTCCAAATAATAGGGAATATGTCTTCCTGGCCATAAATGTACTTGTTATTTGATTTACTCCTAAACTTGCTGATAAGTCAACTCTACCTCTTGCTACTCTACTACCCAAACTAGCTTGTTGACTACTGGTTGTACTAGAAACTGGAAAACCAAGCACAAGGGCTAGGTTACCAGGTAGATTCAGATGCACGCCTATGACCCATGTTGTCTCTATTGGCACACTCTCATAAGAGGCCGATGAGGGTTCCCTTTCATGATTACCCAAATGGAGGAGTTCTAGATGCTCTGGCTCCATGTCCTCTGTGTGAGCTCCAAATCCTTCATGATCCATCTCTCTCCTCAATACCATCCATTCTACAATCTCATGTTACTTCTTTAAATCCCTCTCACGTGCCTCATTGAACTTAAGCTACCTTTCTTCTCTTTGCCTCTCTGCCGCTAGGTATGCCATCCTTCACCACACCTGTTCCTTCCCCCATGTGTGGTGGGGTTTAGCTAGCCATCAACTTCTCTTCCAAATTCAGGGTTACCATCAAGATCTTGATCTCTAGTGGAATGCCTTGCAGATATGTTCCCCTGGGATAATGTAAAAATTGAAACTCAGCTACCTCTAGACAAGAGTAAGTGGAAATTGAGTACTCTAAAATATAGCTATTCAGAACACCACAAAACCAAGTATCCACAACGCCCATCCAAATTAGATCAACATCATAGAGGCCTGAAATTATTCTTACATCTAGAAAAGTGTGTGAAACCTCTAATTCCTTTTAGATACATAAGCAACCAGCCACTCGTATACCTCTATTGGAAAGATAAAAAATAATCTCTCATATAAGCAAGTCATACAAGATTCTGCTCCACCCACACACGTGTGTCAAACTCAGATCCAGTGTTGAATCTCTGAGCGTATTCTTCTTCCAGATCTACTATCCACTCCTCAACACTTTCCAAGGTCAACTAGTACGTCTTCATCATGCAACATCCTGAAAATAGCTGATAACGATGTCCTGAAATGGAACCAATGATGCATCCTAGAATTTACTGTGAATAACCCAGCACGTTGGCACATCACTCAGCCTGAGATGAGCACTCACCCAAAGCACACAAAGGCACTAGGTCCCTCTTTAGATTTTCTTGTACAAAATGTTAGCATGATGGTGCATATAGGTATTCAGATTCATTACCAATAGTAAACAACACACAGTGCATAAACCAGATCTAGTTCTTAGAATATATATAAGATGAACTAAACAATGACTATAACAAGATTTACCATGCAAGAACTAGATTCAGCTCATGTTCAACACCATTATCCAGCCAATATGAACCATTGTATTAAATATTGTAAAACACAGAAGCTTCTTACATTACATAAGTATCTCCATGAGTCATGTGCACAACAAAATCATTAACATAACTCTACAATTTGACACACACACACACTAAAACTGTGTAAATCAATACATATATATAGGGGTGGGGACTTTCCCTTCACCACCCATGCACTTCTCAAAATAGGTCACATGCTAATAATATCCATGCACCTTTACAAAAGGATGCACAACATGTAAGTGCTCTAACAATAGACTTCCTATAGTTAACTCTGAGTAGAAATCCTATTATTAGCCTAAACTATGCATGGCACTCAGTTGTTTCTTATTCCCAAAATACCATTACGTGGACCATAAGTCTTCATGTCTTTGTTTACTCAAAACACTATCTCCCATAATAGCCCTTATCCATAAAATCCACATCTTTTATGTGCCTTCACCTTAGAGAAATATTATATCTTCTCAACACATAACTTTATATTTATATAATTCCCTTGTTTAAATTTCATAATTAACCCCGAAAAGGTTGACCATTAATAAAATAAGATGCCCAAATAGCTAGAAAGGACCCAAAATATGTGAGCAATGTACAAAGAGGTTAGGGGTAACTAGGGGGTATGGGGGCACTTGGCACTAGAATCTTTGTTAGGAATTGGTATCTAGACTCATAGAAACTGAAGCGTCAAAGGTCTAACTGGGAAAGAAGGTGTGTAAGAAAAAAAGAACCAAAAGAAAGCAAAGAGGCCAAAATACATTGGTCAATTAGTACTTCTATTAACTAGGAATCATATGAATATTAGTATGTGACTAAGACCTAGAAATATTCCCAAAGTGTGTGATTTAGTGTCTACATTTTCCCCCACTTTATGTTGTTGAGATAACGCTCGATAAAATATAGGTAAGAGATGTGTACCTGATAACCATGTCTATCTATGGAGAAAAGTTTGTTGAGAGAGAAGAAAAAGCGTGGAGAGTGAAAAATGTGAAGCATGGAATCTAGAGAAGAGGAAGTGAAAATGATGATGATGACCCTAGGGTGAAATTCACATGTGTGTATATGTCACATTTGTACCTGTTATTGATGTTGATTATTGTGTGACAATGTGTGGGAGATGTGACTACTCACTTCCCATAAGGACTGGACTTGCAAAAGAGAAGAACAAACAAGTAGTAAAATATGGTGTATATGAAAAATTTGATAAAAACGTGCAAAAATAATGTAAAAATGTGAAAAAGGAACATGTGCACCCGATCCGTGATGAATGAAAGAGATAAAAAGTATCCCAAAGATGATGTAGAAGAGTGAGTTTTTTGAGTGATCTCACAACCAGTTAGGTGACTAAATTCTCCAAGAGTGACTTTTTTTGAGTAATCTCATGCAAAATGTGCCTAAATATGGAAGAAGTGTAGGGAGAAAGGTCTAGTGTTATTCTCCAACCTTTAACTGCTTCACGAAAAGTAAAACACCACTACATATGGTGTGTAAAAATATGATCTGGTTTGATCCAATGTGAAAGTATAAAAGAAAGTGTAAAACATGCATACCAAGTACTGAAGGATTGTGCCTATCCTGTAAAAGGTGTTGTGTAAACTGAAAAAAATTATGCTAAACTGGGAAAATGCTATGTAACTTCCCCTATTCATAGGCACCCAGGAAGGATTAGGGGCACCCAAGCACTACTGTCTATGTCTCGGAGCTAGTGTTTGTGATGTGTTGAGGGGACCCAAGTCAAATTATGGGATTTTATTGTGACTGAATGCTATGTTGTTCAGGTACTGAAATGTGTTGAACTGTGACTATAAACCATTATATAGGGTGACTGATTCACCCAATGACTGCCCCCTCGTTTGGGGTGCATGCAGACGTCGCTGAGGAGTACACAACCCAAAGGAGGACCGACTAATGAATTGAAACTGATGCCCTATGTAGGGGGGAATGTGCTTGGTAGAAATAAGGCATTCTCATGGAAGCAAAGTGGCTAGAAGACAAGTGTTAGTGCAAGTAAGATAAACATGCATTTAAGAAGATAATATGTAAGTAAGAAGACAATGTGTAAGCTAACACAGCAAGAAGAAAATATACAAGAAGACATTGTAGACTACAAAAAGTGGGTTACAAACATGGGACATCACTCATGATGTCACAAGACAATCGAGGCCACAACAGTGGCCAAAATCATACAAGAAATGTGCAAACAAGACATAGGGAAAAATCCTGTAAACAATGGAAAATGACAGAAGACAAGAAAAAACAGTAACAAGCCATGTATCAGGAAACCATGGAAATAAATAAACCTGCAAAAAAATGTTGCACATGAAGCACCCATTAGCATGTTAGAAGTATAAAAAGTATGTCAAAATGAGTATAACCTGATGTTAGTAATGTGATATGAAAAATGAAACAACAACAACATAGAATGTGTATGAAATTGGATGCCCCCAAGAGTCGCTGTGAGACTGGTATGAGGTACATCACAGCAAACATCCATGTTCCATGTAAATATCTGTGTAAATCCTAGGATCAAAACTAGAAGGAAATTGAACATGCGCATGTGTATATGATAAATATAATGACATACAAAATATTTTGCTAACACAATAAGTAATATTGTATCATGCGATTATAAGTAAGCAAGAATAAATGCGACCAAGATATGCAACATGCTATAGATGAGATGGAATGGAATGTAGAGTAAATGATAGGAGCATCATTCCTCCCGAGTGAATGATAATAAGTATTTATGTGATGAGGTTCATTTATACATGCCCCCTTAGTAGTCGAGAATGAACCATAAGATAAGAGTACATCATCGAGAAATGGTTTGAACATGTGCACTAAAAAGATATGATTTTCAAAGTATAGAGTGTAAAGAGTGTGAATGAGTGTGGTAGGGTTCAGTTTAGATTAAGACCCTCAAAATTTAATTATGAACCATGGAATGAGCCTAATGTGTAAAATTAAATGTAAGAAAGATATAATGTGAATGATTAGAGTGCATAATGCGAGTAGTGCACAATAGAAACTATGAGGAAAAGATGTCATGCATGCATGAAGTGTGAAGTGTATAGTGTGTGAGGTTAATCTATGCAGTATACCCTCAACAGTCAAGTGTGAACCAAAACACAAGAGTGCTTCATTGGGTAATGATGACACCGATTTATCAATATTTACAAGTCGAGTGTGAGATACTATATGCGAAGTGTAGAGTGAGCTAGTAAAAATGCAAGATAACTAATAATGCGAGAGGGGGGTGGAATGAGTGTGATGTTAGAAATATATGATCAATAAATCGTAGAGCTTAAAGAGTGTGATTAAGTATGGTGAGGTTCATTTTAGATGTATACCCTCATTATTCAATTATGAACCATGGAACTAGAGTACGCCATAGGGAAATGAGCACATCATGTAAAATTAGATGCAAGATATATGTAGCGTGAATGTGTATGGTGTTTAATGCAAATGATGTGTGATATGAGCTATGAGAAAGAGGTGTGAATAATGTGTGATGTGTGAAAAGTGTAGTGTGTGGGGTTAATGTATGTAGTATGCCATCAACAGTCAAGTGTGAACCTTAGCATGAGAGTGTGTCATAGGGTAATGACAATAGGAATGTATCAAGAAGTGTAAGATGTAGGTGAGAGACTAAATGTGTAGTGTATAATGAGTAAGTATAAATTTAAGAAATATGATAATGATAAGGGGGGAATGAACATGATGCCCCCAAGTGTATGATGATAGACATGATCAAGTAACATCATCTAAGAGGTCATCCTTATCATGGTCAAAATCGAATGGTGATGTGTCAGAGACCTGATAAGTAATAATATGTGGTTTGTCCAGTAAATATCCATTACATCATAGATTATTAATGTCCATCGCATATTCCTCATCAGTGAAAGGTAGTAATGGACATCAACGTGCATACCAATGAGTACATTTCTATGAATATACAAGAAGTGAGTCATTACAAATGAAAACACGGTCAAAAGGCATGGGGAATGAAATTTCAATATGATTAGGATCTAATGTACCACCAATGTAATCAAACCAAGACTACCCAAGTGTGAGTTGGAAAGTGCACAAATTGTGTGCAAAAACTACTGATAAATGAAATACTTGGAGGCCATAATCAGCAGTAATGAAAACATATCCATGATATATATGTGTTGAATGTGGTGGAGGTAAGATGTCATAGAGTGTAAACCTAATCTGAGTCAATCCATCATGTGTGCAAATAATTTTAGAACAAGCGGGATCGAATGGAATGTGTGACCAATAAGCATTTTTCATGAATATTTTTCATTTGAAATGAGGTAGTGTAGATGTTAATTACGCATGAGAAGACACTAAAGGTGGTATGACGTCCGATGTATGGACAAACCCCCGATAAATTACCATAGAATTAATAGAAGGGGGGTTCTAAATTGGATGAAATAATGTCTAGTGTACAACTGGTTCCCTCGAGTGGAGGAAAGTTATATGGATACTGCATGGTTCATGAATCACTAAAAGAATGTAAAGTAGCATAAATTGAAATAGGTAATGCCGTGTTGGGGTCTAATTCAAAATATTGGAATGGTGCACTATTAGCGGGAACTACATATTTAATTCCCTCATGTAATAATTTGACGCATCAGTGAACTATAGAAGATACTGTTTGCATTCTATGAAGCCATGGCCTACTAAGTAAAAAATTATATGGAACCATGATATAAATGCCAAATAAGACCATAAGAATATTTTTTGGACCAACTATGAGTGGGTAAGGTGATAGTACCTATATGCATGGCCACATGTAGTGGAATCATATGATAAAACAAAAATAGATTTTGAAGTATGATTAAGAATAGATGTGGGAAGGCCTATAGCTCTGAATGAATGATAAATGGAAAGATTGAGCTCAGATCTAGTATCGACTAAAATGCACGCTCGACTTTAAAGTTATTAATACCAGACTCGTATATATAGACAGAAGATCATTCTCATAAACAAAAATATTGTCAACTATAAGTAGATGGAAAAGTAATATGTTGAGAAAATGATATCTACGAATGTCTGATAAAACAACGTCCGGATGAGTAGTGGAAGGAATATGAGTAATAGCCAAAAGAGTAATTATTTTAGCACGACACTCAGGATTGGCTAGCAAGAAATCATGAATAGAAATATCCATGATGGGAGGAGCCTAAGAAAAAAATTCAGGCAGTGATGAAATGAGGATCCATGAGTGTTCGAATGAGATGGGTTCACTAAATGATTTAACAAATATTTAAATATAATTGTTAAATTCTAATTAAGTTACAGTGCATGTAAAATAGATATGCAATGAAAGTACAATATCTGGTCCAAGTAAACAAGCATAGCTAACAAATTTGAAACCCTAATTGCAAGAGAGAGGGTAATATACTTAGTTGATTTGCAATAAATCTGAAACTGTGTCAAGTTGGAAAACCAATGAAATAGGAAATTAGGAGTGTACGTACACCGAAGCTCAGAAAAATGCAGAATTGTCGGAAGAATGTCGGGACTAGGGTGAACCTGGACTAGGGTCAGGGGCACCTACGGGCACTTCAGACCTATCTCTGGGCACATTTGTGACTTCTGCAAAAACCTTAGAAAAACAACTTCATAGGGTCTCGAGTTGTTCGATTTGATTCACTTCCTGTTAGTTATGTTGCACTATCAAGTTTGATCATTGAATTCTCCTGATAATGTACATAAGAGAAAGAGCTACCTGTAAAACCCTCAAAACACATCAAATCCTAAAAAGAAAATAGATACAAATGAGGGGGTTAGACTGATCCTCGAACTGGTCAAAAAAGTGAGTGAACTTATGACTCCACGCGTTGCACTACATCTTCAGACCCAATGTAGTTCGGCATGTGTGTGTGTAAAAATTGTGCCTTAGGTGGCTCTTGTGCCAGTGTCACACTTGAATAGCTGAACAATTAGCTAGATGTAAAAAATGTAGATAGATGTGTGCATGGAAAAATGAACTTACCCTCCTATGAAGTGTATATAGAAAATAGCTAGCCCTCCATTGTCCCTTGGATGGTGTTATATGGATGTAATTGATGCTCTTGTAATGTCCTTTGGATGACAACCTTAGGTGGTGATAGCTAGATTATTAGTGCTTGGTCCTTTATTATGGTCACATAATCATTTATATTTATATGATTACCTTGCTTGAATTTCATAATTAACCCCAAAAGGCTGTCAACTACCAGAATAGATTAGATGACTCAAACAGATAGAAAGGACCCAAAAAGATGTGAACAAAGTATATTGGGGTTAGGGGCACCCAGAGGGGGACAAGGGCGCCTAACACTGGCATCTTGGCTAGTGCATTGGTAGTCTCAGGATGATACATTCTAAAGGTATAAAAAGGTCAATACTGATCAATTAAAGGTGCAAGACCAATATAAGAACTGACAAAAAGAAATAGAAATATGGTCAAAAGACATGGGTTAATCAGTAATTTTCTTAACTTATGAATCATATGAATAAAAGCATGTAATCTATGACCTAGATAATGTACCCAAAGTAGAGTGATTTTGTGTTTACACGCACTTCTATTGCTGGCTGATAGGAAGGTGCATGTAGGTGGTGAAGGGAAATTCCCCACCAAGTATAAATATAGGAGATGTCCTTGTTTTAGTACTAGTGTGGAATAGTGTGGAGTTATCCAAGATAAGAAGTTAGTGTTAGTATCTAAGAGTGGTATACCGGATATGGTAGTTTATATGTAAGTATTGGTAACATGGGTCCACACATATGTACAATGAATTGTACAATGTAATCATCTTATATGTTATGTAATGAATTATGGTTATCATGGATAATTGTGTATGGATTGCTAAGAGTACTAGTATATGAGTATGGATTATGGGAATTCAAATCTATAGTTGATCATTCTTTATGTTGATTGAACTTCCTTATTATATGTGTTGTCATGAATTGTCATGATATGATGTATCTCTTGAATAATTGGTTAAATAGTTGTTATAAGTATGATAAACATGCATGCTAACATCTTGTTAAGCATGAACAAAGGAGGGACTTGGAGGCTTACGTGCACTTTGGGTGAGCTTCCAGACTTGTCTGGATGAGGTGTCAATGCACATAACTATATTGGGTAAATAAAAGACTACATTTTGGTTCCATTATCAGGACCTCTTTTAAATTTATCTACCAGGATGTTACATGTAAATGGAATTCTGATTATCTTTGGAGAATATTGAGAACTGGATATATGATGGCCAAGATGCATGTTTGCTCAGAGATATAGCACTAGACATTATTTTAATGCGCGAAAGTGGGTGGAAGACAATCTCTATGATTTCTTTTATGAGACATTCTTTAGATTTTTCCCATTATAATTATACCAGTGGTTGGCAGCTTATATGGCTAATAAAGAGGTGTCTAGATAGGAAAAAGCAAAATTGGAGACAAGAAGACTACCAGGCACTCTCTGATTTGGACGAGTCATGGAAAAAGTTGTGGATCATTGGTGGGAAGGTGTGTTACGTAGTTATACCTTGGAGTACATGATTTTGACATACTCTTTCCCAGAGGAAGTATAGTTTTGGTTTTTGTGCAAGCCGAGAGGATCCTATTTATGTGTGATACCTTTAGCTATCAAGATCTTGATGGTTGAACTAGGAATGGAGAACCTACCAATCGAGAGATAAAATCCCACCACGTGTAGGGGAAGGAAGAAGGTTTGGTAAGGATGGTGACATACCTGGAAGAAGAAAGAAAAGAGAGGAAAAGATGGCTCAGGTATAATGATGCATGACAAAGGGAAATTGATGAGGCACTGAGATCGAGAAGAATGATGACTGGAAGAAGTGACGAGAACCATGCAGAAGATGAGGAACCATAGGATCATGTCCTCTCAACATTGGGAAAGTATAGTAGAGAGACCCCTTTGACATCTAATGAGAGTGAGTCTGAGGAGAGAATGAGAACTGTGGGTGTGCATCTTACCCATCCTGGCCACCTAGCCCTTGCAAGGTGTTCCAAAACTAGAGGTAGTTGTTGAAGAACATCATAGTGAAAGATAAATGAGGATCCCCACATTGGGTAGGAGATAGAGGTAGGCATATTTTAGTATCATCTCAGGAGGCACAACAAATTAAGACATGCACATGGCAACGCAATAGGAACCCATGTTTGGAATAAGTAATTTTGGAGGTAACTTTACAGGCAGTGTGTCATTAGGACAGAACCTTATTGGCATACAACCCATTGGAATAATCCTATAGGTGCAGCTATAACACAAAACGGTTAGTGTCTAGTTTATCACACCCACTAGGATGCAAGGAATCTCATCTATAGGACCATAGGTTGTGACAAGAGGCTCAGGAGGTTTAGGTCAGCAACCACGTGGAGGAAATCATGGTGGAGGTTCAGGTTTAGGATCTGGCCCCACTCTTAGGACAAGGTCCACAATAACCATAACCACAACAACCATTAGGTAACCTCAGCAACACAGCAAAACACCTCAAATATTCTTTGAGATGTCTCTTCACTTACCAGAGTATAGAGGTGTGGAAGATGCAGCTGAGCATGTGCATAAGTGTGAGTTATTATGGAGAGCTAAGGGAATAAAAAATCCTGATAGGAAGGAAAGTCAATTTCCACCACACTTCAAGGGTGTGCACACAACTAGTATAGAAAATATGATCCACATCAGACTATGGTGGATTATGATGTGTTGCACACTACCTTTTTAGTTGAATTTCACATCCCTAAGTTTGAGGAACAAAATATTAGCATGCTAAAGGACATCAAACAAGGGACTATCTGAAAGTGTGAGGGAGTATGACACGTGCTTTAAAAATTTTTTCTAAGCTATCTTATGATATTCATCAGATCCAACATGCACAGTGGTTTTTTGGAGGCTTTTTAACTCCTTTTCAAAGGGCTTTATCACATAAAACATTTACTGATCCACGTGAGAGGCCTTGGAAGAAGCACTTATGTATTGAATTAGTTGGGAGTGTAGATACAAGAGTGAGTCCCTTTTCTTGAGGCATGTAAATAACAGACTATGGCTACATAGTTGGAGAATTTGTCTGCCAATTCAGCACATGAGACATGCAGTGGGTTATGGTGTACTGATTGTGAAGTGGAAGGACATATGAAGGATAGTTTTCCACACAGGAATGTGCACACCTTGTTAACATCTTGTGAGATTTTCCACAAGAATCATGATGTCCAGAATTGTCCACTTTTTTGGCAACACAAAATAAAATAACATCTCTATGTACTGCAAGATTTGTGATGCACACACCCATGATACAGCTGAACTACTATTTGATTGACCATATTCATGAGGCATGTGAGACTAGGATTGTGACAGACCATTATGGCTAGTAGTTCTTAGGCATAAGAAGGAAGACAATGAAGGGCACATAACAATGGAAATGGTGGATTTGAGGTGGATATTGGAGCAAAGGATGGGGTGGTAGAGGAAGGTTCATGCATGGAACATGTTATACTTGTGGATCACCAGATCATTATCATGTGAGTGTCCTAAGAATTAGGTTTGTGTGTACTGTGGAAAGTCACCTAAGGCTGAAGATTTCTTGACCTCTATATTCCCATATGTGTAAGAACAAAAGAAGGACAAAGGTGTGGATGATTAAAGTGGAGCATGAAAAATCATGAGCAGTGGGCACCTAAGAAGACAAGATAATAGAACTTCAACATGTGTTAGTCACTACACGTGCAGAAGAAACGTGTGTGTGTGTGTGTGTGTGTGTGTGTGTGTGTGTGTGTGTGTGTGTGTGTGTGTGTGTGTGTGTGTGTGTGTGTGTGTGCACTGTGTGCATCTTAAATAAAAACCCTTATCAAAGAAGAGGAGGTTATACATGTTAAGTATCCATATGCAACTCATCAGAAGGAGGTCTATCAGGAGACCATGGGAGTTATTGAGGGATTTACAAGGGTGAGATCTAATTCTTGAAAGAATAGGCATGAGAGAGAATGCACAAAGAGCACTGAACTTCCTCAAAGGGATTGTGGATGATTTAAAGGAAGTGTGAAGGATGTTGCAAACAAGAGAACATCATTCCTTTGTTAGGAGAATGGTTGTGAGAAAGTACCACTATGTGCAGGTTGAATGAGAGTGCACCAGATCCTTCATGCAAATTTACCACCACAGGACCATGAATATGACAAGGAGATTACACTAGATGCAGTGATAGATGGTTGGTTGGTGAGTAACATTATTATTGACACAGGTGCAAAGGTCAATGTTTTGACATTGGATGCTTGGAACCAAATGGGAAGGCCACAATTACATCCATCTTCTAATGTGTTGTATATGGAAAATAAAACAAGGGCCATGCCCATTGGAGTATTGAAATATGCTTCAATCACTATTCAAGAAGCTAAATTTATAGGTGATTTTGAAGTATTGGAACTCTGAGGCAAATAACTTCCCAACACTGCTTGGATGTCCTTGGTGCTATGATAACTAATAATGCATATTTTGCACTTCAAAAAAATATATATCAGTTTTTAGAACAAGGAGGAGCATGTTGTCGTACCCTTGGATGATGTGAAGGTTACACCTTATATAGAGCCTATCAATGAGGAGGAGCTTAATAGAATATATGCACATACAGTGCACGATCTGGAAAATGTAGAACCATCAAAGGAAGGCATACTTCATTAGGAAGATGCATAATCTATCAGTGACACTACCAATGTTACTTGTGATAATTGGGCCTATGGAACGTATGAAATGGTAGGTCATGAGGTCAAGGGAAGAGTTGCTAGGGTGATTAGGCCAAGCATAATTAAGAATTTTTATAAGGCTAAATTACCAAGGTGTACTAGGGAAGAGAAACCTGACTCTTTCTTGTGCACGATGGAATACCAATGGAAAAATGAGGGAGATAGATGGAATATGATGGTCTATACATTGGGACAATAACATGTGGTGGGTGACACATAAAGGGACAATATATTGGGATGGACATGAGGTAAGGGTAGCCTTTTTAACAAGGTTTACTCAAAGAAATGTTTCCCTCTCTTTGTACATGAGTATGATGGGAAAACTCCTACTTTGGTACACATCCAAAACTATGAGAGAAAATGGGCACAAGGAAAGGAGGCTATGCCACCATCTCTCTGGGAACATAAGTTCTACTCTACTCTACACAGGATGTGCACATGTGCATGGTATGTGCATGCTGAGCTAAAGAAAGAAACTACAAGTTAGTGCACGACATGAATGAAGGTATTTCTCATAATTTTTATCATTTTTACACTAAACCACCAGTTTATGAGGCCTTGCATATCATGAAGTGCATCACGTTGGGAGATAGTGTACAGGAAGAGGAACTTATGGTTCAACTATTAGAAGAACCTGAGACTGAGGCATCAAGGATGTAGTAGAAACAGAAGAAACACTAGGGTGTGCATGGAAAGAGAAGGAAAAAGGGAAGATGGTCTACCTTATTAGATGATGAGGAATTTGAAGACTTAGACATAAAATAGATTGAGGGTACACGTGAGGTGATGGATCTGTGGATGAGAAGGTGCATGTGCATACCATGTGCCTATGAAGACTAAGAAGGTGAATATTGGCATAGAGGATGTGCCTAAGGAGGTATATTATTGGAGATTATTGGTCAGAACCAGAGGTTTGCAAGATCATTGAGCTATTGTGAAACTTCCAAGACCCATTCCGAAGGGGTTATCATGAATTTAAGGGTGTACATCCCTCATTGGGAGAGATGAAGATTAAGATGATTTCGACACAAAATCACGCACTTGGGTACATTTCTAAGTCCTTATCACATACTACTATTCATATGATTTCTAAGTGAGAAAAATAGTAATTGACATCTAGCTTTGGCCTCTTTTCTATCTTTCTTACTTCCTCTTTGGTATTACACACCCCATATCCCAATCAGATCTTCATTACTTTATATTTATTGACTCTTGACACCATCACCCATCTAGGATGTCAATTCCTAAGTTCCCTCATCGTCTCTGGGAACCCCGACCTCTTTATATCTTACTCTTTTAGGACCTCTTTTAGGATTCTTGTTTTCTTATGGATCGACATTTTAGTTATCAATTACAAAATTCAAACAAAGGAATCATATAAATACAAAGATATGTGACCATAATAAAGGACCAAGCTCTAATAATCTATAATCACCACATAAGGCTGCATCTAAAGGCATTCTAAGAGCATCAAAACATCCATCTAGAACTCACTCAAGGGACAAGGGACTGCATTTTATGCATACACACATAGGAGGGTAAGTTCAGTTTTCCATCCATACATCTATCTATATTGGGACATCTAGATATCGCTTGTTATCAAGTGCATATTACACGAGATATTCCTAGGGCACGATTCTTACACACACACACACACAAGAACTACATAGAGTCTGAGATGTAGTGCAAGACTCAGTCGTAAGTTCACTTTGTCAGGAGACCACCGGGTCATTCTGACTCCTTATTTGCATATCTTTATTTATTTATAATTTGATGTGTTTTAAGGTTTTCAAGGATATCATTTGCATTTTGTAGGTTATATTAAAACATATCGATCATCCAACGTGACATATAGGTGACCAACATCAAGGTTAGTTAACAACTTATGACACTTAAGACATAAGACAGATTGAGTTTCTAACCATTTTTGTAGTCACGGGCACCTAATAGAGGTATCTGGTACCTCAGGTGTCCTTGACCCAATCTAGGCACCCCATTTTAGGTTATATTCAGCAGTTACATAATTTTATGGTTGTGGTTTCCATAGTCTGATCCTACTGTTTACTAGTTTTCCAGTCTATAACACTTTGGGATCTATTACGAAATCAACTCAGTATTTTATTCCCTCTCTTACACTTAGGGTTTCAATTTTCATTTTTCTTATTACTTCCATCGATTATGTGCTTTATTATCATTTATTTATCATATGTGAATCTAAAATATCTTAGGGTTTAACAAAATTCAATATTTGTTAAATCATTTGGTGAACCTATCTCTTTTGAACACTCTGGGATCTCATTTTTCTCATTCAATATCTAGTCTTCTTTCATAGCTTCTAGGTATCCTCAAGCTCCCTTATATCAATTACTTCAAATGCACCCATCTTGCTAATGATGTTATCTAAAAATACATGATAATCTATCTACCTCCCTCTAAATATACATCACCTGCTCAGGCCAATTCTATACCTTTATCATCTTTATGATGATTCCTCTTGGTCCTAATTCCAATCAATCTCTTTGCAAATCAATTCAAGCTTTACATTCTATTTATTTCAAGATAAAATTTCAATTCTATGGAATCCATAATTACATATCTTAAATATGAAGTTCAACATCTTAAGGATGCCTTCTCAGGCTCATGGTTCTTCTTCTCATCCTCATTTTATGTGTTCTACATGTTCTAGTATTAGTGAACCCTAAGTCTTACCACTCCATGCACCTCTAAATTTTGATCTCGATACTAAGAAACAAGATATTATTTTGTAGTTCCTCACTAATCAATTAATTAGCAAAATATCAAGGTCGTCCATATTGCAATCATCATTGAATCAATGGACATAATGAAAATGATTTATATGATCTCAAGTGACAAATTGGCCACCTTAAGCATTATGGTCTCATTTCATTTTCTACACAAAATGCTCCTACATGTTCATCTCCAATTACTACATCTCATTAGGTTCCTAAATATGATTAATATATGTCTAATGAGAATCATGTCATTACTTCTAATATTTCTTCTTACGTCACTCAAGCAATACCTGTGAAATCTACTAAAATTAAGCAACTTGCCTCTAAATTTTAGTCTCACTCCTACTCCTCTCAAGTCATCTATGAAATTACCAAATCAAACTATGAAACTGCCTCTCAAAATTAGTAAACCATCTTCTCCTATCAAGACTTATGCAACATCATCAATCCCACATAAGCTCCAACAAATAATTTTTGTCAAATAAACTACTCCTTATACTAATGGCCAAGACACATTTCAAACTTTATCACCATGGGATGGTCCTACTTTTTCTTCTACCTACCATTGTGTTGGCTCTCTCTCTTATTGTGACATAGATAACAGCCTCCCAAAATGGAATTCTATCTCTTACATCACCACATATATCTACATAATTGGAACACCTAGGGGGCATCATGTTTATTATCCCCCTTAGAATTAGTAGCTGTCTCAAATTCCTACTATTACATTCTATGTTTCACATTTAGTTTTTCTCTCGTATCTTACATAACTTGATACTTAGCTTGTATCATCATTACCCTATGATGCACTCTTGTGATAAGGTTCACACTTGAATGTTGAGGGCATACTACATATGAAATGTACCTCACCACATTCACTCTTCACACTCTATGCTCCATTTCTCATATCTTTCTAGCGCACACAATTCAAACCATTTCTTAATGATGAACTCATGTTCTATGGTTAAATCTTGAATGTCGAGGGGTATTTTATAAATGAACCTCATCTCATACTCATTCACATTCACTCAGGAGGAACACTACTCCTATCAAATTCAAATTGCATATCATCCCATCTCACTCATTCACAACACATTATATATCTTCGTTGCATTTAATATTTCTTACTTATGCTTACATGTACACTTTGTTTCACAGGCTAGATAGATACTTCATAGGTCAATATATTTCTATATACACATGTGCATTCACTTGGTCTTTAGTTGTGGATGCAGAATTTATACAGATCTTTACATGCAGCAATGATTTTTGGCATTTTATCTCTTACCAGTCCCACTGAGGTTTTTGGGGGCATCTACATTCATATACATCACATGTGTTGTTGTTTCATTTCATACTACTTCATATTCTTACTAAAACACTACTTTATTGATATATACACATCTTGACATACTTTTTACCTTTATAACATGCTAACGGGTGTTTCATGTGTAGCATTTACTTTGCAAGAACTATTTACCACCATGGTTGTTTGTTACTCTTTGTTTTCCATTATTCACCATTGTATGCCATTTTTTGTAGGATTTTCCCTATGCCTTACTTGATCATTACTTGTATTATTTTGGCCACTTCGGCCTTGATTGTCTAGAAACATTGTGAGTGAATTCCTATGTTTGAAACCCATTTTTTGTAGTCTACATTGTCTTCTTTCTTTCTAGATTACATGTTGTCTTTTATATGTATATTTTTCTTGATTGCAATAACACAAATTTATAACCACTTTGTTTGCATGTGCCTTAGTTTCTACCATGAAAATTACTTCCCCCTACAGGGCTACAGTTTCAGATAAAGATTTGATCCTCTCCTTTGGGATGCATCCTCCTAGCGATGTTGCATGCTCCCCAAACGAGGGGGGAATACATTGGGTGAATCAATCATTCCATAAAACAGAACAGAGCTTCGGTACAGGCCTGCACACTATAGGAACATAACATAGGGGTAAAAGCACAATAAAATATCCCACTTTTTGGTATGTTTTTTACCTTTATAAACATGAATTTTCAATTTCATTGATTTTCTAAAGGTAATAACCACAAAACTATACACATTCATGAAATTACACAAAAACTAATGAAATGTTGTGTTTAGAATACATGTAATTTTTTTTAAAATAGCAAAAAATATGGTATTTTTCTTAATTTTATTCATACGTTGTTTCTTATGTTATAATAGAGGAATGACTATCCCCAGGTGGTTTTTTTAAATGAAAATCTATTTTTTCACTATAAAATTTTACATATATGTTCAAGATTTGAATTTTGAGGTGTTGTCAAATTTTCATTTTATTTTACTTATATTTTTTTTTAAATAAATTATTTCATAAACATATTTTCAAATAAATGGTGTAAAAATGTTTATGCTGATAAATTTTAAGATTTATATCGAAATTAAAAAAAATTCACAAGTAAGAAGAAGACTTCAATAACTAGTAAGTTTATTTTTTTAAAAAAATTTTGATATATTTTGATATTTTTCAAATTGGCTTGATTGTGTACGATTGATTATCCTAAAGTACCACATGTTAGAAAAATATAAAAAATAAATAGTAAAACATATTTTTTTAAAATGAAAATTATATTTTCATAAAGTTAATAAAATTTTGTATTGTGTTAAAATTTTGTAATTTTATTCATTCATTAACCCTAGGTAGATGGCACCTAAGTGACACATTTTGGCATAAAATTATCCTCCAAATGGATTTGGCACCAAAATGTGCCACATAAGTGCCATATAGGGGGGTTCGCATGAACCCCCCTTCGCCCAAACCCCCCTAAACCCTAAATCTGCCGCCCAAAACTATATAAATATCTATATATAACTCTTTTCTACCAAAATTATTTGAACCCAAAGGGGTTCATGCGAAGGGGTGTTCGCGCGAACCCCCATTTATATGAACCACTTTCTTTGGCCTACGTGGTAGTTCGGGTGAAGGGGGTTCATGTGAAATGGTTGTTCTCATGAATACCCTCGATTTCGGATTCCACCCAACCTCTTACTCATGTTTTTGGGACACAAAGTGGGACACAAAATTATGCTTTGACCCATAGTTATAGACACAGAATGAACCAAATTCTAACTTAGGTCCTCAGTTTAGCATAGATGCCAACACCTAAATACAAAAACTAGTGCCTGAGCACTCCTGACCTTTCTAACCCCATGCATGTCGGCCTATCACTCAGTGGGTGCTGAGCACTCACCCGAGGCACGCGCGGGCACTGAGCCCCTCCTTTATGTGAGCATTGTGAGAAGATGTTGTCATTGATGATGGATTAAGTGTAGAAAAGTAAATGATCATGCATATATTCTGAAAGCATAGGATGAGTCATTACACCAACATACCCATAAAAGATAACAAAATAAACATCATACAAATAGTAGATCTGATCCATAACATAAAGAAAAAAGGTATTAGGGTTTACACCCATGAACAATACATTTAGAAAAGAACCATATATTTATGTTGATCATAGTTCAGTAACCATATTACATCCAAAAGGGTCATATCAGACTGATATATCATGACTCACACATCAGAAGCTCTAGCTATTCTTCCCTATTACAAAAATTTAGCAGACCCATTCCCCTAGATATGCTAACATTCCTATAGTCCTCTAATGAGAACCCCAACCCCTAGAATCTTCTACTCATTTCTACAGAGCTTCACCTACTCTGGTATGGTTCATTGCACCATGGCCCTCTTCTTCTCTCCCTCTAAATCTTCTCTATCTCTTTTCTTCTACCTGAGCATCTCTATAAATAGGTTTAACACCCACCACCATGCCTTCCTGAAGTAGCAGATTGGTTTCCAAGTGTCAAGGTGGTCCTCCAATGGAGCATGCTTCTTCTGATCTGAGCTCCCCACTTTCTGCAATGATGTCTTTGGGAATGTTCCATGCATGGAATATTCTTTCCTTGACCACCAAGTCACCAGGTTGTCACCTTATCCATTCAGCATGCCTAGTCGGGTCACATTTTTCCTCAAGTGCCTCTTGGAAATCCGAATATGACTAAGTCCTAAAATCCTTTTTTACTCTACCTTGCACGCACTCATGGTTTCTATTAAACCCTTCTAAAACCCCTATCCTACGCACTTTTCCCTCCGTGCCCATCTTCTTCACTGGTCCCACACACGTGCCCTTTGGGACTTAGTCAATATTCTGAGGCCCAACATCACCCCACACTAAGCTTGTTCTCCATCCTCAGAAACATCCTCTCCAAAGAATAAAGAATGGTGGGACTAAAGAATGAAGAATGAAGAAATGAAAAATGGAAGAAATAAAGAATGGAGGAATGAAGAAGAATTTGTTTATTGCTGAAGAATGAGTGGGAAATCCTTCCTTATATCTACCTCAATCTTCTCCCAGGCATCCACCTCACCCTGTGCCTATTGACAGAGGTCACCTACTAAGGTGCTCACCTCTTCAAATCCTAGTTCATCACCCTTAGCATTCAGTGTATCAACAATGTTTTCCAACTGCTTGCTGAGGTCATCCAGTGCATCCATCCTGCGGGTGATCTGAGGATATAATTCCTTCAGCCAATTTTTGATCGAGCCTCTCAAGGTCTCGATGGCTTCATACTTCTTCTCTACCTCAGCCAGGATCTTATCCCACTCTACCCTATTCCCATTATTCTTCTCCTGAAACTCCTTGAGGTCTGCCTCATGGGTGGCAACTAGAATGCTTTCCACTCTATCTCTATCCACACAATTTGTCATAAGCATCTTTGGCTATCTGTGTGGTGGCCTTTACATTGGCAAGGAGCTTAGTGTACCGAGTGACTATCTCCACCACCTTCAGCTTCTCCTCTTTCTCCTGGCATGCTAACAATTCTTCTGTTGATTCCAAAGTGAGAGGTTGCCTCTCCATGGTGAGGATGTGAGTTAGGTCTTCCAAGCATTGCAAGGTTGACTCATACTTCTGCTCGGGTGGTGCTAGGTCTGGATGCTTTAAGATAATAACATCTGTAATCATTTCTACCTTTTTATATACCTCACGCACCCTAGCCTTTTCCTCCTTCAGCTCATGCCTTAACTGTGTGCTGATTAGTTCCTCTTGCTTCAGATCTTTTCTCTTTTCAATGAGCTCCTCCTTTTTCTTCTCCAATTCCCCTTCTAGGAATCTCACCTGGTCATTCCTTCCAAAAATTCTTGCCTCAACTTCAACTGAAACCTTGTTGAGTGCATTACAGACTTTCTCATCAGATAACTACTGAGCATTCACCAGTGGGTTTATACCTTTGGTCTCTGGCACCTTCATCAGTGCCCCTTGGTTAACTTTGAACTCAGGTTCATCGACATGGGACTCAAAATGCCCAAGATAACATCTTCCTGGTTCATGGGTATGTGCCTTCTTCCTCAAATGAAGACATTACCAGGAGTTGGTCTGTAGGCATGGTGCTCTAGAAGCATGTGCATAGCACTTTGTTTAAATCATGGATATACCCCATTTATTTCCCTTGTGCTACTACCATGTTCTTCCCTCCTATGTGTGCAGCCTTTGGAAAGCTCACCGCTAAGCTGGGATCTCCACCCATGCTTCCATACTCCTTCCCTATGCTCTCTTCTTCTATCTCCTTGAGTATCTCATCCATGCTCCACTCCACTTCTTGCTCCACTAACTTCTTGATTATGCCCGCTACTTCTCTCTCTGTGGCCTCTTCTATCTACTCCTTGGTGAGGTTGGGGGTCCTCTGATCCTTAGTATTTACTTCTTCACTCTCCCCTTTTCCTTGGGCACCTTCTTCTTCTCCACCCTTCCCCTCACTTTATTTCTTCATCTGAATCATGTACATCATACATGGGATGATTCTGAACTTCTTCATCCTCATCATCATCTCTCTCACCCCTGTAGGCCTCCAAGCTCTCTGTCTCCTCTGAGTCTTCCTTCCCCGCTACCTTCTGTTTCTTCCTAGTTGGGGATTCTTCCTCTTCCTCAGTAGGTGATTCCCTTCTAGGTGACTCTTCTTGTTCTGGAACCTCTTCCTCAGGTGTCTTTTCCTTCTCCTTGATGGGAGACTTCTTCCTGCATGTGTATGTGCTTGGCTTGGCACCTGACTCTGGTGCGCCCACAGATTGTGTTGTCTGCACACTTGGTGCTTTCTTTTCTGGTGCTTCTTTCTCCAGGGTCTCTTCCCTTTCTCTCTTCTTTGGTGTGGCCTTCTTCCTACCAGTGGGATCCTTAGGGATGGAGACATCATTCTCCAAGTAAGCACCCTTTTCATACTTGGGCCTAATGTGCAAGTATATTCTTGTTGTGGCCCTTCCAGACATTGACAACGTCAAGGATTTTGTCATCCGCACTTCATGGGAGACATACTTCTCCACATATACATGCTTCTTTGGATATACCAGCTTCCTTCAAAAATCATGGTGGTCCTGGTCCACCTTGCTAAGGTTGAACCTTAGTCTTTTAGCTTCCTTGAAGTGATTTACCCCTACTTGGAAATATTGCGCGGTGAAGGAGAAGGGTAATTTACACCATGGGCTCTTGGTCCCATCTGACAGAGTGAACCTGCCAATGCAGAAATGTTGATAGACAGTGAACTCAGCTTCTCCATTTACTAGTGCTGGAAATTGTTCTGGTATCCTCCACTCAGCCCTGAATGTGTCACGCATTCACTTGTACCATTTCTCTAGGTGTGCTTTGTGGGTGGCCGTCATGGTATCACATGTGTATTTCTCAAACCTCTTCGCGGGGGAGGGATCTTCATCTAGATACTCCCATACAAACTTCTCTGGCCCATCGGGCACTCCAATTTCTGAGAAGATGATGGTGAGAAGAACATTTCCAAACATTATCTTCTCTCCTTCTTGCTGATGATCTCTTCTGCAATGTAGGCAGACAAGTTATAGATGGTCCCTTCTAAAATTTTCTGGCATACATTCAACCATGCCTTGTTTATTTGTGTCCACCTCTCTTGACCATTCAGCTTGGTTACTAGGTGCATGACCATTCTCATCACAGGGTTGGGGATATCTAAGATATCAAAGTAACATGAACCATTTTTGTAGTCATACTCCTCCACGGTCTTCTTAATGGCCTCTTTATCCTCCAGGTCATCATCCAATGAATCCCCTTCATAGATAAGGCTGGTAAACTTGGAGATGAGCTGGGGAGTTATGTGCATTCTGTGGCCCACAAAGTAGAAGTGGTCCTCATGCACATGCATGACATCAACCATTGGTATAACCACTCGGGCTTTCCAAAATAGGGAAACTCGAATAGTTGCAGCAGCCTGACCTTCTCCAATTTTACTTTCACTTCATCACTGTAAATTGGCATCCCTTCTGGTGTCCTCTTATCCATTGGATGAACCAGTTCTAGTGCCATTTCCTTCTCTGTGGTACTTGTGCAATGATTATAGTCACTCATGGCCATCTTCCTAACATGGGATACCCATTCTTTCCCAAGTAACACCCCATCTGGGTACTGCATCTCTGCATACCATTCTTCATTGAAACTGGTGGTGGCAGTCTATTTTCCTTTTCCCTTTCCCTTCTTAGGTGAAATGGTCACCTTCTTTGGTGCCATCTTCTTGTTGGGTTAAAAGAATAAACTCCTTGCTCTCCTTCCTCACTCTGCTCAAATCTATGGCTCAACTCCATGAAAGAATCCTTCTATTCCCGTGCCCTAGCTACAAAACCCTAACCTGGAAAACTCTTCCACAAGATGGTGTATTCCACTAATGAAACCTTCTTCCCTATGCCTGTGTACTCCTTCCACTCTGGTTCACAGATCACCCTAGTCACGCACTTCATATTTTCACTCTTCTTTCTTCACACAAATATTTCTTCGTGGATGCCCTAGTTCGCAAGAGCTCTTCAATCTCGTAATAGCAAGGTAAATAATAATGTGCCTGACCCTTTACTTATAGCTTTTTTCCTATCTCCTGTGATAAATGTTATGCCACCTACCAATGTACTTCAGCATTAAATGTGGGTTTTTCCACTAAATCCGATCTTAAGCACCTTTACCCACGTGCACCAAGTCCTGTGAAAAAAACCCTCTACAACCTTCTGGCGTGCAAAAAAAAAATCCTTACTGACCGAAGACTCTTATGTGCGCATCTACAACACTTCTTCTGTCGACCTGATTTTTTCCCTCACCTACCTCATGTTGTTCCTATGCTTCTTATCCTTTGTACGTGGTCTTTGTTAAAGCCTTCTTGACACCAAAATTTTTTTCCACCATTTCCCCATGTGCTCTTCTACCTTACGCACTTTTGATCTTTCAATCTGGGCCATCACAACTACTACCAGCTTCTTTCTCTCTTCATTCTACTCCACCCCACACTAAAAATATGGTTCGTCTTCTGTGCATACACAACCTTAGAAAGTAATGTGGTTACCAGCGCACAAGGTGTGCAAAACAACACAACAGAAAGGAACAAAACAAGAAAGGGGAAACACAAGAAAAATAAGTGCATTAAGGGAAATCCTAGGCTAACTGGAAAAACTACCTTATTTACAAACACAAGGAAGACTTATCTATAGTAGGGCTTCAACCTACTCCCATTGAAATGACCTGGTAGTCTCGTCCCATCCAGCTTGTAACTAGAAAGTGCCTGAATCAAGGATGTATGAGATGATGTATGGTCCCAACCAATGGACTTTCAACTTCCCAGGATGGTGCAAAAATTTAGAGTCATATAACAAAACCATCTGCCCAACCTCAAATTGTTTGTTTTTAATATGACGATCATGCCATGCTTTTTGTCTTGCCTTCTCTATCTTTTGACTCCATCTAGCAAGTGATCACCTTTCTTCTAGCTTCATTAACTTATCAATTCTTTCTTTGAGTGCTTTATCATTAGCCAATCCTCATGCACACGCTATATACAAGTGATGGTAGCATAAATTCAACTGGAAAAATAGCCTCCTGTGCCAAACACCAATTGAAATGGTGTGGCCTTGTTCAATCTCTTGTAGGTTGTTCTATATGCCCATAGAATGGCTGATACCTTGTCATCCCAATCTTGTCTGCCAATGTCAAAAATCTTAGTTAATGTGTGACTTAGTATCTTGTTAAATGCTTCAGCAGTCCCATTCACTTGTGGGTGATAAGGGGTGGTCTTGTGATGGGCCACCATAAACTCTGCCAACAAAATCCTGACCATTTCATTCAGAAAATGTGTACCCCTATCACTTGTTAAACTCAAAGGACATCCATACCTACTGATTATATTTTCCCATAAGAATCTTGTTGTTTTCATTGTTGTGTAATCCTTTGTAGGTGCTTGCCTCTGCCCATCTTGTCAAGTAATCAGTGCAAGTGATGATGTAATGTGAGCCAGTCCTTCGCGTGGCAGGTGAAATTGGTCCTACAAAGTCAATTTCCCATTTTTCAAATGGTTCAGTAGTGGCTATTGGTCGCAAGGGAATTTCATCCCTCCTTCCAGGTTTTCCAAGGCACTGGAAATGGTCACAGGCCTTGCAAAACTCAATACAATCCTGGTAGATACTCTCCCACCAAAGCCCTGCAAGTAGAATCTTCCATGTGGTTGCATTTCCTACATAGTGTCCTCCTGCAATCCCACCATGTGCTTCCTCCATGATTGCAATGCACTCATGTTCTAATACGCATCGGCACAGAACCTCATCATGACCTAACTTGTACAAATCTCCACTAATCAACATGTAAGGTGTGACACGTATAGCCAACTGCTTTCTCTCCAAAGCCTTCATTCCTTCTGGTGCCACACCCATTTTAAGAAACACTGCAATATCCTCTAAGTCAGAGGGTGTGCCACAACCTAAATAGTTGTGCATCTGGCATGGTATCCTCAATGCTCTGTGCATCCTCCCCTGAGTCAATTCTTGATAGATGATCAGGTCCTGAATTACTCTTTCCTAGTTTTACCACAACTGAAAACTCAAATTCTTGAAATAATAGGACCCAACGACATATGTGCCCTTGTAGAATGGGCTTGTTCACCAAGTACTTCAGTGCCATGTGGTCTGTGTAGAATATGAATGGTGTTTCCAGTAGATACTACCTGAATTTATGTAGCATGTAGATCATTGACAGTGCCTCACGCTCAGTAGTTGTGTAATTTGTTCTGCTGGTGTCAACTTCCTACTGGAAAAACACAAGGGGTGATCAACAATCCCCTCACCAGGTTGTGCTAGTACTGCTCCAATGGTTGTTCCTGAGGCATCAACATGTACATGGAAGGGCTTATCCCAAGAAGGAAAGTGTAATATGGGTGCAGTGATAAGCCTATATCTTTCAATGTGTCAAATGCCTTCTGTTGTGCCTCTCCCAAGTGAAAGGCACTCTTGTGTTTAAGCAATTCCTCCAAGGGCATGGTGATCTTGGCATATCCCTTAATAAATTTCCTGTAGTACCCCATATGCCCAAGGAATCCATGCACAATGCTCTGACTGGTAGGCTCCCCCAATCCCACAATAACTACAACTTTGGTGGGATCCACCAACAAGCCTTCCTTACATATAATATGCCCCAACAGGGTTCCAAATGGAGTAGCAAAGACACATTTCTTAATGTTGAGGGATATCCTCAACTGCCGACATCTCTCAAACATCAGCCTCAAATTGTCACAATGGTCTTTTACTAGCCCATACACAGTCCAGTCATCTAGGTAGACCTGAAGAAATTTATGGATGAAGTCCTGGAAGGCTTGTACCATGATGCGTGAGAACACAACAGGTGCATTCTTCAGCCCAAAAGGCATGACCGTGTAGGAAAAACTTCCCCATTCAGTGGTGAAATTTGTCTTCTCCTGGTCTTCCTTTGCAATTCTAACTTGGTGGTACCCTGAGAACCCATCCGTAAAAGAATAGACCTCACCCTGGCTACTCCTTCCAAAATTTCTTCAGTGAAGGGGGTTGGAAAAGGGTCAATGACACACACTGCATTCAAGTCCCTGTAATCAACACAGATCCTTATCCTTCCATCCTTCTTAATGCTTATGACCATTGGACTCACCCATTCTGATTCCTCCATAGCCTCAATGATGCCTGATGCTATCATCTTGTCTATCTCCTCCTTGACCCGTATGTGTAAGTTTGGATTCATCTGATATGGTCTCTTCCAAATCAAGTGCACCTTCCTTCAACTTGATCCTCATTTCCCCCAAGGAGTGGTGAACACCTTTGAGCTCATGGTACCCATGTGGGAACAAATCCTGAAACTCATGCAAAAGGTCAATGATCTTAGAAACCTATTTCTCTGACCAATAATCCCCAATGATAGCTTCCTTAGGTTCTGCCTCAGAACCAATGTTAACCTTCTTTGTCTTCAAGGGCTCATGGTAGGCATGTGCTCACTCATCAGCACTATCCCTAACTTCACGTGTACCTTCAGAATGGTTAACATCCAGACTCTCCATTTCTTCACCATCTATCACATAGACCATTTTTCCTTTTTCCTTTTCCATGCATGCACGCTCAAGTTGTGTCTCTTCTGATTCTTCCTCATCAAAATGTGTCTCCAAACTAGGTTCACCTAATAGCTCAAGTATCCTATCTTCTTCCATAGCACTATCTCCCATTGTAAGGCACTTGACCACTTGCAATGCCTTATCCACTGATGGCTTTGTACTCTGATACTCGAAAGCTTGAATGAGATCAGCTGCCAACTCCTGCCAATTCCCTGTCTGATGGCACATCTCCAAGTGAATGTACCATGCACGTGCACAACCTTGTAAGGTGGAATACAACTTATGCACCCATAGTGAAGGTGGTAAAGCTTTTGCACCTTCCATCCAGGCCTTCTCACATGCTTGGATATGACATGAGGTGGGTTCTTTGCCATGGTAGTCTTGTATGACAGTGGGTGCATTGCTTCTGGAAAACCTAACAGAGAATGTGGTTCTCACCTCATGCCATTCTAGAAGGCTTTCATGATGTGTCACCCACCAAATGTGTGTGGTCCTGAGTAGGTTATAGCTGAGCATACCTCTTCTTTCATTATCATTTTTCCACTGAGCCTCCATTTCTTGTAAGAAATCATCAGGGTTAGCTCCTCCAGAGTAACTTGGTATCTTCTTCCCTCCTAGGTGCTTGACCGAGCACACTTTTTTTACCCTTGTCACCGATCCTCTCAACTATCACCCAATTAATTCATAAGTCCCATGCACCCAATTGTCACATGCTATGCTGGTTGTATCACTCATAGACTGAGCATCTTCAAACTGGATAATTCCTTCTGTAGGATGAATTACCTCAGGGTCTCTAATAGAGTGCACATAGATTCTGTCAAGGAATTCTTCTCCCAAGGGCTCAGTATAGGGTGTTGACTTCCCATCTGTCAAGGGGATGATGACCCATTCCTCCTTGTTCTCAAAACTGATATACCCCTTGTTAAACCATAGGTCAACATTATTTTTGTAACACCAGGGGTGCCCAAGCAATGCTGGAAAGTTATCCACCTCGGCTAGTGCCAAGACTTTGAAGTCTCCAGTGAACTTGGCCCCTTGAATAGTGATAACCACATCCTTTAAGACACCAATGGGCATTTCCTTTGTCTTGTTCACCATATACAACACATTTGAAGATGGTTGTAATGTGGGCCTTCCCATTTGATGCCATGCATCCAAGGTGAGAACATTGACTTCTGTGCACCCGTATCGATCAGAATATTTCTCAGAAGCCATCCATCTACAACAACATTTAAAGTGATCTCTTTGTCATAGTCAAGGCTATGTGGGGAGGAAGGTTAGCATGCAAAACCTACCTCTTGTGCTCTCTTCCAGCATGCATGGTACCTTCTCCCGTAACCATTCTCCTAGCAAGGGAATGATATTCT
Organism: Taxus chinensis; assembly: GCA_019776745.2. NCBI lineage: Eukaryota > Viridiplantae > Streptophyta > Pinopsida > Cupressales > Taxaceae > Taxus > Taxus chinensis. Next base: position 159,711 of record JAHRHJ020001288.1, read on the forward strand.
CTTGCCTTAACATCTTGCATACTTCCCTAACCTCATCCAGATCCTTCTGCGGAGCCTCAACATTCTTCCTTTTCTCTGACTACCTTGACTTCTCCTTCAGACACTGGATCTCTCCTTGTAGACTCTGAATCACATCCATAGTCTCTTGATACACCTCTTTTTGATGAGTAGGGTCTGGATACTTCCCATGGATCACTTCTTCTCTTGTAACCATTGTTTTTTTCCTTGGTATCTCCCTGGCACGTGTGTGGCCTCTACTCACATCGTCACCAGTACAGGTTCTAGTCCTGACTCACGTGCCCACTCTGGCATCCATTGTGAGTCAGCCTTCTTTATGCTTACCATCCCAGCGCCCTTGTCTATCTAATGTTGTTGGCTCATGTGCTCAAAAATCTCAGGGCACTCTTCATACTTATGTTTCTTTCCACACCATGAGCATTGCAACAGATCAGGACACTCATGCTTATAATGCTCTGTAGACCCACAGTTATAACAGGTTCCTCGTGGGAACTCACCTCTTCCTCCATGGTTGCTACGACCATGAAATCCTCCGCAGAAACCTCTTCCATGTGCTCCTCCATCTGTGTGCCCTTCATAGTGGTGATCATCATCCTTGGAACTACTTGCAAGGCTGGTCTGGCACACACCAAGATCAATGACATCATGTATCTGGTCAATTAGCCTACAATATTTGGTGTCATGGGTCGTAGAGGTACAAATCTTGCAATAGCAAGACACATTCTTAAGGATCACGTGTTGCAGTAGTGGGCATCTACTTGCATCATGATCCCCATGGAAAATCTCACAGTCCACCATCATGGTGTGTACCGACCTTTGAGGAAAACTATCCTTTGCATGCCCCTCTATCTCACAATCCATGCACCACAGACCACTACGAGTCTCATGCGCTGAGTTCACAGATAGCTTCTCCAACTACTTTTCCATTGCAGTAATTTGAGCCTCAAGGAAAGGGCTAACACTGGTATCTACACTTCCAATAGCCTCAACATGCAGGGCAGCCTCCAAGGCCACGCACGGGTCCATGAATGTCTTGTGTGAAAGTGCTCTTCTGAATGGTGTTATCAATCCTCCAACAAACCATTGAGCATGCTGAGAAGGATGAATATCATAAGATAGCTTTGACAAGAGAGTTTTGAACCATGTGTCATATTCCCACACACTCTCTACCATTCCTTGTTGGATCTCTTTCAAAGTGCTAATGCTCTTCTACTCAAATTCAGGGATATGGAATTCAGCCAAGAAGGCATTCTGTAGTGTGGTGTAATCTACCACCATTTGATGGGGGTCATACTTTTGGTACCAACTATGTGTGTGCCCCTACAATGTTGTTACAAAATAACTTTCCTTTTGCTCTCAGGGTAGTGATCCCCCTTCACGTGCCATAACAATTCACACTTGTGCACATGCTCTGCAGCATCCTCAACACCCTTGTAATCTGGTAGATGTAAAGACATCTCAAAAAATACTTGTGGAGGTGGTTGAGGCCCTTGTTCACCTGATCCAGAACCTTGATTCCCTCTGGTGTTTCCTCCACCACCAGATCCACTAGATCCACTAGGTCCTATGCCTCCTGATCCACCAGATCCACCTCCAGATCCACCAGATCCACCAGGTCCTCCTCCTGTAGCTGGTAATGGGCCTGAAGTGGTCATGCCTAGTGTTCCCAATGTCCCACTGAACTATGCACCAATGGTTTGTGATACTACTCCACTACCAGACGTGTATCCCATGCCACTCCTAGATGTGATACCCAAACTCTGTGTACTTGCACTTTTCCCAAAAATCCCTCCAAACACAGGAATTGTTTGTGTGGCCATAGATGTCCCAAATGAGAAGTTATACCTCCTAGGTGTAGATCGGTCACTTCCACTGATACCAACTGGGTTAGCAATACTTGTTTCTTGATTTGGAAAACTAAGCACCAGGGGTTGGTCACCAGGTGGGTTTAGATGTGCTGATGGCTCTCCTTTCTCCATGTGATGAACTCTCATCAGAAGCTGAAGGGGTTTCTCTCCCATGCTTGCCAAGATGGGGTAGCACAGACTGCTCAGGTTCCACATCCTCTACGTGAACCTCAATTCCTTCCCACAATGTCTACCTCCATAGATCCATCACTCCCACAACCTCATGTTGTCTAGCCAACTCCCTTTCACATGCTTCACTATACTTGAGTCACCTCTCTTCCCTCTCCTTTTCCACTGTAATGTCTGTCATCTTCCTCCACCCTAGCTTCCTCCCAAGCACTCAGAGAAGCTTAGCCGGCCATGGGGAATGCCTCCAAACTTAGCGTAATGATCAAGATCTTCATAGCCAATGGTTAGGTTCCCTTAGGAACTCAAACTCAACAACCTCTTGGACAGGAATACGTAGAAATGGTGTATTCCAGGGTATAACTGGTTAGCACTCTTTTCCACCAGTGATCAACAACATGTGTCCAAGTCAGATCCGAATCCTGTAGCCTCTTGTAATCCACTTGGCTCCATACACGTGATCTATAGTTCCAGCTTGATCTGGATGCATATGTTGAAATCCATTCATACAATTCTACTAGAAAACAACAAAAGAAGGTCTCATACAACTCATGATATAGGTGTTCTTCTACCCATCTGTGTGCATCAAACTCAGGTCCAGTACTAAATATTTGAGAAAAATCATCCTCCGTGATCTTAAACCACACTTCGACACTTTCCAAGGTCAAGCACTCTGTCATCATGTGTCAGATGTAGTCATTTCTCACAACAACTTCGAATAGAGGTCCTGACAATGGAACCAAGATGTAGTCATTTTTATGCCCATAGAATAACCTTCTAACCCCATGCACATTGGCCTATCACTCAGCGGGTGTTGAGCACTCACCTGAGGCATGCACAGGTGCCGAGCCCCTCCTTTATGTGAGCATTGTGAGAAGATGTTGTCATTGATGACAGATTAAGTGTAGAAAAGTAAATGATCATGCATATATTCTGAAAGCATAGGATGAGTCATTACACCAACATACCCATTCAGATAACAAAAGAAACATCATACAGATAGTAGATCTGATCCATAACATAAAGAAAAAGGCACTAGGGTTTACACCCATGAACAATATATTTAGAACAGAACCATATATTCATGTTGATCATAGTTCAGTAACCATATTACATCCAAAAGGGTCATATCAGACCAATATATCATGACTCATGCATCAGAAGTTCTAGCTATTCTTCCCTATTACAAAAATTTAGCAGACCCATTCCCCTAGATATGCTAACATTCCTATAGTCCTCTAATGAGAACCCCAACCCCTAGAATCTTCTACTCATTTCTATAGAGCTTCACCTACTCTGTTATGGTTAATTGCACCATGGCCCTCTTCTTCTCTTCCTCTCTCTATGATGCTCTCTCTAAATGGTCCTCTCTCCTATTCCTTTTCTTCTACCTGAGCATCTCTATAAATAGGTTTAACACCCACCACCATGCCTTCCTGAAGTAGCAGATTGGTTTCCAAGTGTCAAGGTGGTCCTCCAATGGAGCATGCTTCTTTTGATATGAGCTCCCCACTTTCTGCAATGATGTCTTTGGGAATGTTCCATGTGTGGAATATTCTTTCCTTGACCACCAAGTCACCAGGCTGTCACCTTATCCACTCAGCATGCCTAGTCGGGTCACATTTTTCCTCAAGTGCCTCTTGGAAAGCTGAATATGACTAAGTCCTGAAATCCTTTTCTCTACCTTGTGTGTGCCATGGTTTCTATTAAACCCTTCTAAAACCCCTGTCCTACACACTTTTCCCACGTGCCCATCTTCTTCACTGGTCCATGCATGTGCATGTGCCCTTTGGGACTTAGTCAATATTAGAACTTGCAACATTAGATTCAATTAAATAGATAAATGTTGTGGTATCAGAGTTATCAATCTTTTTCTTCGTTGAGAAATAATAGAATATTATTAACATTTTTAAAGAAAATTAAAATTGTATTGTTGTAATAATTGTTTAACAAACTAATATTTTATGTAGAGATCCCTTGTACACACACGCACACACACACACATACATAGGGGAGGGTTGTAATGTCTACTTATAAGCAATTAATAACAACATCATATTTGACCATCACATAGTCATTTATATCTTAAATTTAATATCACGGTGATATGGATATTCTTCATTGCCTAGCGACGAGTCCACTTCTCCCAACAAAAATTCCAAAATCATTGTCCACCTCCTTGAACCAAGAGTCAAATCAGGCAAAACCCACCCAAGAAAAATAGACCATGACCAAATGCACTAATGAACAAAGTTGGGAAAAAAAATGTACCCACCATGAAACCGCCAATGACCTAGACCTTGGGGTCCTAACACAACTAGAATCCGTTTAATCGATGCATCACCAGAAAACCAAAATTAGGAACTATGACAGATCCAAAGGCACTCATGATTCAAATCAATTAAAAAATGAGGCACTAATTGTTAGTGTTAATAAGTCATTGCATTGATATAAGAATAATTCTTATTTTTTCCTTGCGAATAACTAATATTTTGAAGTGTCCAAGTTCGTTTAAATTCTCTTTAAGTGACGGTACACCATTTGTAATCAGTACATTATTGAGCATATGGGGGTCCTCATATAATCCATGCATTTCTATTAGTATAGATATTATTTATCCTTTATTTATTTCTTGTGGATTATTCCTACACATGGATTATCCCCACACTTGTTGAGTTATCTTGCTTAGCTATATTAGTTGTATGGAGTTAGCTTACTAGTTTTGTGGAGTTAGCTTACCAGTTTTGTCGAGTTAGCTTGCTAGTTGTGTGGAGTCATCTTAGCTACTAGTATCAGTTAGTGGGAGTTCTTCACTACTGATCTAGGTAGTAGTTGCAATTCTCTCCTCCTATATGTACATCTCTATTATTGAGCTAATCTATGGCAATTGCATTGTGTTGTTGGAGTCATTTTACATATTTTACATTTATATCATTGTTCTTCGTAACTTGTATATTTATGTGTGTGCTTAGTATTTCTTCTTTGTAATTCACATCTCACATTTTTCAAAGGTGCACTCTTCAATTCAACAGATCCATATGGAACTCTCCATTATTATGTTAAAGCTATGTTGGTATTGAGCTTGTTTGGTTTTATTATACAAATTTATTTCAATTGGGAGTGTTATTTGTAAGTTGTTGGTTGGTTTGAATTTGCTGGTTTTTTTCCTAGAATGGATTTTGTGTCTCCTATGACTCATTTCAAACATGTAAAAAAGGTTTCAAGTTTTTTTCAGACCTGGAAGATGGTTTGATGACATTTACAATGTTATTGTAGCTCATAGAAGGTTTAGATGACCCTGTTTTGGTTGCAAGACTCTAAGGAGATTCTAGAAAACCCCTACAATCATTTACATGATTGTATTGGAGTTTTCACTCCATTTTTAGATTTGAGAAGCTATTTTTTAAACCTCCATAACGTGTTTTTTGATCCCCAGAACATTGTAGTAGGCCCTATAATGAAGGTGTATGTTGAGGAAGACATTCTCCAAGATCTCTAGAGGTGTATTCTCCTCTTCCATGATGTCCAAGCTCTCTCATGACCTTACAAAGACTTGTAATGTCCTTATAGACATATGAATCAAATTGCATTAGATGTTTTTTGGCCTCCACGTCTATATTCTCTCCCTACAAATAGATTTGATTTTTTTTATGGTCTTCTTCTACATTTTATTTATCTGGGTGGCACCACACAACAATAAAAAACTCACTTAGGCTTGCATTCGACCTCCTGAAGACTTCTGTTGCGTAATTGAAGATTGCAATTTTGCCTTTGCAATGATTATTGGCAATACCAAATAAAACTCAAAAGGATCAAAAGGATAGAAAAATATAGGGTTTTTAAACCCTAAAATATCCTACGCTCCTCTCTCCCTGGTGGAACCCACTTCGCTAAGGTGGATATTGGTTTCAATTTCTAATTTAACTTTTAATTATTTTAAAATTTGGTATTTTATGCGTTTTTGAAGACAAGTTGATTTGGGGAAATCACATTAAAGTTGAATTATTTGGTTAGTTAAGCTTGTATATTTATCTGTCGAAGAAGAAAGGTGAGGTCCGGGTTGGCAGGAGGCCAATTCCTCTTCACAAACTAAACTATTGTAATATACATTTCGTGTTGATTCTAACGAGTGGCTATAAGGCTAGGTCCGTCCTCGTTTAGTGTATTTTTTTAATGCTTGAGTGTAATTTTATTTAAAATAGGCCTTATTTACGGGAAATCATTATTGTAATAACTTTTGATTAATATCTAAAAATTGAGTGCCATATTTTTTAGAAGTTCATATTTTTTCATTTCCCATGTATTGGTCCTATTTTCATTATAAAACACACTAATGTATAAAGTGCCAAATTTTGGGGGGTTGCCTAATATAGTTTCCAGGGGGTGTTGTAATCTCATGCAAACACATTTTTGGCTGAGTCTAATCTCTTGCATTCTTGAGTGTGTCCTTGAACTCATTTATTTGCATTACAAAGACATATTTTTGGCTATGTCTGATGTCCTTCTGAGCATGCATTTATCTCTTATGAATCTTTTACATTGATTGCTCTCATTTACAAATGTAAGATGGAAGATATACTTCATAGACTTATGCTTCGTAGAACTAATATTGCATCATAGCCTCCGACACTTCTTCTTGGTAGGGATAATTATGCATCGTGCAATTTGATGATAGAACATTTTCTTACTCAATAAGACCTCTATCCATTCTTTTATTGACAAGTATCTTTCCCTAGTGACCCATATCAACTCGAAGACTAGTTCAACTCACGTGACATGGTTATTGGTCACTTGTTGACATAAATTTCCATGCCTCTTCACCATCATGTGGCACACATGAAGTGTCCTCACACTATTTGGAACATTCTTCATACCTTATTTAGATACCCTTCATAGATTATAGTTCCTACTTCTTTTGAGACTGATGCTTCCACCCCTATTTCATGTGAAGATAGTTATGTTGATACAACTATGCATGTTTATATTCTTGATGATGAGGATTATTCTTCTAGTTTTGATGATGTGAGTATTGATGAGGATTCATCTCCTCCCTCTCACAATAACCTTTTAGAGAATGTTGAATCTCCTCCTGACTCTCCCACCATTAGAGTTCCATCAGACACCAGGAAAACATGTTCATAGTTTTATGGTGTTCCACCTTCTTTAACTACATTTTCCTTTGATTCACAGTCACTATGTGAGCCATCTTCTACTCCTATTTCTTGTGTTGATGATACATTCATGTCATACATTGCGCTTCTTTTTGTTGAGAAACCATTTTGGGATGAGTTTTTGCTGGACCTAAAATGTATTTTCGTAGACCCCACTTATGTTGTAATACAAGGAGATGTTATTCCATTTACAGAGCCTTCACACATTTTTACTACAAAGAATTCATACATATCTATTGATGGGAGTTCCCCTTCTGGGATATCAATCACTTCTACTATTTTGGAGATCATCTTTGATCCTTTGCAACAGGATCACATATGTATTCTGGATTCACCTCACTCATACACATTTCTATTGGATATTGCATTCCACATTTTGGATCTAGACAACACCATTGAAGACATTTATTTTCTCTTTGACAAATCTTATGGAGTTGCACCTTCTTCTCTAGATGTAATGAGGGTACTTATAAACCCTCATGATCTTGCTCTTTTATTTCATACTTCTAAATTTCTATCTTATGTAATCAGGCACAGATTTCCTTATTTGAATTTAGCACATTTGAGCATTCACTTGGAGATATTTGAGCATTATCTAGACTTCTATATTTTGATTTCTCCTACATTCCACTTGAGTGAGAATTCAAGAGTTTATTTGATATGGGAGTCTTTATTCCAAAAGGAACAAATATTATTTATTGTAGAGGGCCCTACTACTGCATTCCCCATGTGACATTCTACGTTTATCTTATCTCCCTTGTTTATGGAGGCACAAATGGGCCCTATTTTGCAAGATATAGGGTGGATACAAGAAGTTGTAGCTTCTAGTGAGGATTCTTAGTCCTCAATTTTCTTTGTCTCTCTTTTTGGGGGGAGTTTTTCCCCATTGGTTTTTATCCCTTTTCTCCACTTTGTGAGAGAAGCATTGTATGTGGGTATCTCGTCAGGCATTTTTTCCAGGACCCTATTTCTTTTCTACTTGCCTAAGCTACGTTCATGGGGGTATTAGTGTAGGATATTATTTATCCTTTATTTGTTTCTCGTGGATTATTTCTACACATGGATTATCCCCACACTTGTTGAGTTATCTTTCTTACGTGTAATAGTTATGTGGAGTTAGCTTACCAGTTGTGTGGAGTTAGCTTGAAAGTTATGTGGAGTCAACTTAATTGCCAATATCAATTAGTGGAAGTTTCTTCACCACTGATCTAGATAATAGTTACACTTCCCTCCTCCTATATGTACATATTTATTATCAAGCTAATTTATGACAATTGCATTGTGTTGTTGGAGCCATTTTTACATCTTTTGCATTTATCTCATTGTTCTTCATAACATGCGTATTTGTGTGTGTGCTTAGTCTTACCTTTGTGCAATTCACATCTCACATTTCTCACCTGGGTACTCTTCAATTCAGTGGATCTATGGTGCTCTCCATTAATTTCATTTCTACCTAAAAAAATTATAATGTGATAATGTTACTCGAGCCTATTTTTCCAGAGATCAGTGGCAACTATAATAGTCCTTACACATAAATAATTTTTTTTACTCTTTTAAAATAAAATATTACCAAAATTTTAGTATAAGTTGTGATATAGTATTTCTTTCCATCTCAAAATTGGTGTAGTCACTTTCTTGTAGATAATAAGTATTTTAATTTTGTGGAGCTAGCTTAATAGTTGTGTGGAGCCAACTTAATTGCTAGTATCAATTAGTGGGAGTTCTTCACCACTGATCTAGGTAGTAGTTGCACTTCCCTCTTCCTATATGTACATCTTGATTATTGAGCTAATATATGGTAATTGAATTGTGTTGTTGGAGCCATTTTACATCTTTTTCAGTTATCTCATTGTTCTTTGTAACTACATATTTATGTGTGTGCGTCTTTCCTTTGTGCAATTCAGGTCTCACATTTCTCATCGATGCACTCTTTTATTCAAAAGATCCATGGAACTCTCCATTAATTTCAAGTCTACCTAAACAATTTATAATTTGATAATATCACTCTAGCCTATTTTGTCAGAGATCAATAACAACTGTAATAACCCTTACACATAAATAAAATGTTTCACTTTTTTAAAATATAATATTGCCAAAATTTTAGTATAAGTTGTGACATATTTTTTCTTTCCATCTCAAACTTGGTGTAGTCACGTTCTTGTAGATAATAAATATTTTAAGTTATCACTTATTTCAGTGATGAATTGATATTTACAAACATCCATGTAATAGATGAATATGTACATATCATTTATATTATGTCAAATTGTACAAATCATAATTTTTAGTTTTACCAAAATTATGAACAACCATTATTTCATTTAAAATTATTATTATGGTAGTTGTAATGCCCATTTTCTTGTGACACTATTCAAACTATAGTTAGGATAATTATAGGAATTTTACGTTGTTTTGGTGCATGTTTATTTCTACACAAGGTGCCTAACTTCTTGTAACTAGGAAATTATGAATAACTAACTATTGCATAATTGAGAAAATCCTAGAATTAGCTAGTGGTAAGAATACTATTAAGAACTGGATTGATTGACATTATAATGTTGGAATATGGTAAAATTAAGGGGGTTTATTTAATTGTTGAGATATTAGTTTTAGAGGAATAATTTTTAAGTTTGGTGGAATTTAAATTGTTCACAAAGTGATCAAGTTATGTGTATGTGTCAAATTCGTTTTTAATGATGAATGGTGAAATGATAAGTGAATCTTAATCATATGTTAAATAATGCAATCTGATTTAATCTACATGAGATTTTAACTAGTGTTGTTGGAATAAATAACTATGGAATTAATGATAAACTTAATTAATGTTTGAGAAATTGATTGAAAATTCTATATATTGAGTTGTGTGTGAATTGAATGATTGTTGTGTTGTGTGTAGTTATATTTAAACTTGCACTTTGCTTTGAGCAGGTATAATTTGTGTGTTCATGTAGATGGTGAATAGGTGCTCAAAAACTATTTACAGGGAAATAAAAACAAAAACAAAAACAAAAGAGGATGAAGGGGGACTAACTCACGTGGGGCCCATTGGCGAACAATAGGTCACACGAGCTCGAAATTTGATGGGTGGATGTAAATGTGTGAAGTGACCCGTATAAAATTTCTAATGTTGTTTTTTTTCATTATTGAAGTTTATTCCTCTTCACCTTAAAACTTTTGAATTGACTAGTTTGATTGTTTTGATAATTTGATTTAGTTAAATTGTAAATTGAGTTAAACGTTAATGTTTCTTTCCATTTTTGGGGTTATTGACGTAAATTTTGTTGGTTGGGAAATTTCTATTTATGGAAATTTCTAATTTTAGATAAGGGAAATTTTGGAAAGTGTATGGGACAAGTAAACCTTGTCCCATACTCCAAATACTTACCATACACCTACCCATAGGTTAGATGTACCTTTTTAGGTATCTTTGGCCACTTGAGGACTCAATAATACATCATTTATTGACTTGAAATCTTCCAATCTCTTTTTAAACTTTTGATTTTGTAAGATTTTGGGTACTTTCATTACAAGTTGATTTTGGGATGGACACTTAGAATATGTGATTTATTTAATTTTTATTTGAAGATTCAACCTTTTTTGTGACTTGCAAGTTAAGTCATTTGAATGTGAGATTTTTTATTTCATTTTGATTTCTCTACTTATTCTCATTTATGGATTTTGGATTTTGGAGTTGAGTAAGTGTCAAGTCTTATAAGGGAGAAGTGGTGGTGTTGTAAGAAGACCATGTGGGTTTGTATGTGCATTCATTTGGGGATTTGAATTTGGGGATGGAGCATGCCACTTGGCATGATCCTAAGGGATGTTCCATTTGGGGTTTTGACTATTTAATAAGAGTCTTTGTCCCTTTTTTTTGAGGAGGCCTCTTTGTCTTGGGAAGGATGTTGTCAATTTGAAGTTGTTTGAAAGAGTGTTAGAGTGCTTTGGCTTGCATGCTTGGAGGATATTTGTGGAAATTTGTTTAATAGATATGTCTTACCCTATTTGATTTCCTATATGTAAAATGTTCATTCTATCCCTTACTCTAATTTTGGTATCGAGATTCTTATCACCCACTTGAGTATGTACTATATTTAATTTGATTATTGTGATGAAGCTTACATGACATCATATGTACATGCAAGTGGTGATGTGTGTTTGGGGAATGTGTCTTATAACTGGAAGAATAAGTAGTGTTGAAGTGAGAGATATGTTCTCTCTTTGTTTGTTTTACTTTGGATGAACTAAGGGGAGAGGAAACTAGTCTTAGTGGAGCTATAAGTGGTTGTGGGCAAGGGAGGTATATGAAGTGGATCCAAGTTAAAAATTACTTTTATGGAGGAACCAAAGGCTAGCTTCCCTCTCCTACTGGAGCTATAAGTGGTAACATGATATTTTCCTTCCCCTTTTTAAACTATAGTTGGTTTGATTTGAGTTTTGGCTTCCTTTTGGGTGTTTTTGGTACCATACTTTTGTCTTTAACTTGTTTACTTGAGGTGAAATTTTATTGCATGGTTGTGTGTGGCATGGTTGTATTTATTTCGAGTCTTGGTTGTTGGTTTTTGAGTTGTGTGTGAGTTAGGGAACTTATGGGGCAATGGGGAGGTAATCATTCCCCCATTGCATGGTTGGGTGGTAAGTATCATCAGATTCCTCTATTTTGTTTGGTATGGAAGTGACTTGCTAACATGTGCGAAGAAAAAGTAAGTTGTTAAGTGAATACATTATCCCAAGTTGTGGGAGATAATATTGTTGTGTAGATACTTGTTGGGAACTTGAAATTGTTGTTAACTTCTGATGAAAATGTTGGTAATGGGTTTTAAAAAAGTTGTGCTCTTTTTTTATATTTGGAAGCATTGTATTTTGCATGGAAAAGTATGCTTTTAGTTTGTTGCATTTGAAAGCTATATGCAAGTGAGATTGTGTTAAATGTTATATTTGAAAATGGTAAATGAAATGGAATAATACTTCCTTCTCTCTCTCTCTCTCTCTCTCTCTTACTCATATCTCATTGAGAAAATAATGTATGGGCATAATTAAGTATGTATTGATTTTATTGGGATTATTGTGAAAGGTTGGTGCTCCATTTTGTCACATAAGTGCAAGAAAAATTATGAATGAAAATGTGGGATTGAAATTGCTGTAAGTTTTCTTTGAAATGGATTTAAGTTGCAAGAAAAGTTATGAATGAAAATGTGGTATTGAAATTGTTGTAAGTTGTCTATAAAATGGATTTAAGTTGCACTAATCTATTATTGAGAATCACTCACACAATTTTGTCTCTCTAAGTCCTTACTAAATTTTGTTTTATACGTATTTTTGGAAAGGAGATAAGAGATTAAGTAGATGCAAGTGAACTACTAGTCCTTCATGTCAAGTGATTTGTTTAGAGAATTATAATAAACTTGTTGTGCTATTGAATAATGATTCCTATCTAACTCAATGAAAAATGTATAAATAAATCCCTTCCTTTCTATTGCTAACACAAAATTGTTATATTGCAGTCACATTAATTATAGGAATATTCAACTTGATTAAGTTTTTATAATATATCCATAATCCTATGTATTTCAAATTGTAATAATTGTTGAAAAGGGATACAACAATAACATTTAATTGAGAAAGTTAGTTTATTTATCCTTATTTGAATTTTACATTTTATAAACCTCCTATTACCCAAGTTTACATTTTATATGTTAAAACCCCATCTTGCATTTTAGTTGATTCATTTATATAAACTGATATATAAATATAGTTATATTTTAATTATAATATATATATATATATATATATATATATATAATAATAATCATATGTTTGTATTTGAAATGTTCTAATGCATATAGTTTATATCATATAAAATATTGTTTAAACTTTATATTAATAACATACATACATACATACATACATACACATGGGCTACGAACTGCATAGGCCACAACCCCTATCCTTTACCTATTGTGGCTATGGCCATCATTTCCCTAGCCCACACATCCCCAAGGTTCAGTTTGCCTTGGGCTGAGAAGGGACTCCTTTTTCGCCACCCTTGTGGTATCTTCTCAAACCCAAAACTTTTCTATGAGGGATGAGTTCCCTTCCCTTTCTCCCCTCCATTATGCACAACCCATATTCTACGTAGGCGACCACAAGCCATTGGAAATATTGTGTCTGATTCATGGCTATGATCATCCTCCCTCTCTCTGCTTAGGTCGCTTGACGTCCATAACCAATTTTCAAACATATATATACATGTGTGTGTGGGGGGGTGGGTGCCCTTATCAATAAAAAGTTAAAGACTTGTATATATACACACATAAAGAGAGATATAACGGGATATTTATCCATATGAGAAAGAAGTTGAATCACCACAATTGCTAAACAAACTTGGACTTGCAACAAGAGTAAGGAGAAGAAAACCTGCAAAGCAAGAGAGGGAAAATAAAACAAAAGAGTAGAAGAATAACTTTTTTCAATCTTAAGGATGTTGTAAGGTTTTTAGGAAACCTATAAATCTAGGGTGGGGGATCTAGTCCAATGGCTCAATTTCATTTCCTCCCCCTCACTTGTCTTTTCCTTGAGTTGACTTGTCAATGTAAATTTTAAAATAAAAGGAAATCTCATAATGGTATTTTTGAGGAGTTTAAATATTGTAAAGTTTAATAAATTAAATTAGAAGGGGCTCAAATGGATAAGCTAGAAAGTTAAATTATTAGGCCATTTAATGAAGATTTAACATTTGATAATTACAACCTATAATGAGTGAATTAATAGGTTCCCTAGTGAACATTATATGATTAAAATCGAAACCTATAACAAAATAATGCAAACTCAAAAAAATGATTAAAATATCATTCCATTAATAAATTAATGTTGTTTTATTGTTTAAATAAAAATTTGATAACGCTAACCTAATAAGATCGGCTATCATGCTTTCCAAGGCAAGATGATGTTCCCTCTAATCTCCAGAGTCTAAACTTGAGAATCACTTAAAATTTAATTGCTAACGAGGTTATTGGTTTCACCAATTTAACATATGTTTGCATCACCTGAATGCGCAATGTGAATGGATTGCAAGTGCGGAAAACCTAGTGGTGTCGCATGACGACACACGATACACAATTTTAATAATGCGAACTTTGAAACTGGTTTTCATTAACCCTTAAAACTTCATTATGTAATTTTACCACCACTTAGTTTAATATGGGTGTTTATTATATGGGGAACTATAATTGTGTCACTTCCATTTATTTAAAATAAATTATGCATATAATTTTATATTGATAATCATGTGATGTAACAGAAAATAAATATCATTTTTAAGTTCTCATAAATTTCCTATTATCAAATCCCTTGTATCCTTAAAGGTGTAGGTTCTAGTTTTTATTACAATTCTCCCAAACATTTAATAAGCTTTCACAAGAGGTTATATGGGATTTTCATACTCAGACTTAGAATATAAGCAAATGTGTATTGACCACATGTTAACCCTACGAGGTTTAGATTTACTTAGAAAATTACTTTTGGAAGGAGGAATATAAACTTTTGGTCCACAACACCAATTCTGTTATGGATTGTATAAACTTATTCCTAATATCTAGATTCTCTTTTATTGCAATTTAGTAGTGATGGAATCATTTGTTACATGACATTTGTTGTTTGTAGTTATGTTTTTTCATATAAAATTTTAGGTTTGTGCCCAAAGTTGATCACCTCAAATTGTGTCATACCTTTATACTTGTATGCCCCCTTGCAATGTATATAATTTTATCCCAATTTTTCCAAATGCAGATTGAATTATAATTCATGTTCATAGTTTAATAGTAAAAGACCTTCTTCTTTACTATTGCATGTCAACTTTACGTTGCATAGTAGATTCAACTTTAAAAATCACTAGAAGTTGACTTCAATGTTATGGTCTCCATAAGGTATTCTACTAAATATTGATTTTATTTACGTAAACATATTTTTTATATTATTAATGAGGTGCATATAATTTTTTTATAATAATCCCCCATGGTTTTTTGTTGTGTTATTTTTACTTGTTAGCGGACAAGGTAAATTTATATTTTATCTTGCTATATTTTACAAATTCTAATTTACAACATCAAATTTGATTAACTATAAAATTTTTGACATTTGTTTTGCAGAATACTTACCTATATGCATTTTTCTTTTGGTTTTGCGTAATCCTTCACTTTAATTGAGTAGTAAATTATCTTTATTCATTACAATATTTAGATATATATGCTATGTCTATAGAATGAATGTAGTACGAGTACAACATAAAATCTATCTTCGTGGAAGGACGAAAGATATCATAAGTACATTGGGCATGGGGTAAATAGTTATGAGTATTGGAAAATAACTACCCATTCACTGAATTCCATTACTTGAAGAAAAAATATATATTTTTCTTTTATTTCCCAATAATAGATGGTACTGGGGGACAATATATGGTAACCTAACCAAGGCTATTTATTATTGAAATTTAGGACTATTATTTAGATCCTATGTAACTTTGTAACTCTTCCCTTTTAAACTCTTGTGACATAGGTATATTTTTCACATCAACCCAAATTGATACCAAATTCTATTTGTGCCTTGTTTGCTATAATAATACATTTTGAGGAAAGGGAATTTTAGAATGTGTTGTTGTTGCACTTACAAATGGTCATAAACAAGAACAAACAAATATTTGATGAACGAGTGGATGAATATTTGAAGAGAGGATACCATGATGTAAAGAGAAATATGAGGTGTAATAAGAGAAAATACCAATTCTTCTCATCTCAGGATCACTCTAGCAGAGTAAACATTACCACAACCATGAAAGTGCACAAAAAACAACTCAAATATTTTTGATAAAATGATGAAAGAGATGTACATATATGAGGAGGAAAATGTAATTACCACCTAGATCAGTGGTGAATAAATCTCACAAATTGATATTGGAAGTAGAAATGACTCCACACAACTAATAAGTTAACTCAACACAACTGGTAAGCTAACTCAACACAACTAAGAAACCTAAGCAAGCTAACACAACAAGTGTAGAGCTAACACAATTGCAATAATTATCCTAATAAATAAATAAAAGGATAAATAATAACCTACACTAACACCCCCCGTAAGCATAGCTTAGGTGAGCGGAAAAGAAGGTGGTTCCTGACAACAAGGCCTGATAAGGTACCCACATACAATAACTGGGAAAAAGGGACATTACATGGTACCTAAACCTAGTAACAATAAAGTAGAGAGAGAAAAAAAGCTACTCCAAGGTGTCCCAAGAAGATCGGCTAAAAAAATGTATAATGCTGAAGAAGTTTGGTGTGCACTATGGTCTGAATCCATTGCTCGATCAAAAAACTCAAAAATAGTGCACTGTGGTTTGAATACATTGCTCGATCAAAAAACTCAAAAATAGTGCACTGTGGTCTAAATCCACTGCTCAATCACAAACTAAAAAATAAATAACATTGGGCTTCACCAGAATAGCTCCATACAAGGAGACTATCAATGAAGTGATGTCAAAGATGTAAAAAATACCAAACATAATTCGATCGATTACTACAATTAGGCGTGCCGCGATCCAATAACAATAACCAAGGAAATAAGGCAAGGACACAAGATCCAAATAAAAATGAGTGTCATGATTCAAGAAATTCCAAGGTAACAAGGCATGGACACAAAACCAAAAGAAGCATAATCAACACCACACCCTCCCATACTATTGAATGGGTGGAGTGATGCTAAAAATTTGTATGAGTTATCAAAACAACTACTCAAACACTGAAAAACTAACACTGGGCTTCAACAAAATAGCTCCCCCATAAGAGAGACTGTCAACATGCCTAAAAGTGTCAAAAATACATATACAAAATCTCTCAACAAATAAGAGATATATACTACACATGCTAAAGAAAAATGCTCAAAACAAGGAGCATTACAATACAGAAGGTATAGAAAGTGGAGCAAGAGGTTGAATGGTGGAGGATACATGTTTGTAGAGTCCTCTCAATGAATGCCTATGTCACCGCCACGCGTGATAAAAAATCCACACCAAATCAACACGGATGGATGAAGAAGATGATTGCATATGACTTAGTGCATAAAATGCACAATGGGTTCATGCAAAGGAACATCATAATATGTGTCAGGTCGATCATGTCTAACAGCTGAAATACTAGGTTTCTTAAGCTTGAGTGAAGGTGTAAAACTCATGTGTTCATGATCCTCTAAAAGATTTGAGTGAACAAAAATAGGAGCTCTATCAAGGTGTGATCCCAATGAAGCACCTGCTCAAAAACCAATTCCATGGCAATAATTCCACTTGATAGGTGGAATAAAGGAAGCAATACCCTGTGAATGTCTTCCAATACCTCCGCCAGTGAAACCCATAGAATAGAGCATGCGAGAATCGAATGCAGTGGTATGCTTATCAAAAGAGCCATGCATGTGAGAAGAAGTAGGATACACAGAATGTGTTACTACAATAGGCACATATGTGGAAGAACATGTAGTAATAAGCCTAATAGGATTAGGAGCATCAGGAACAGGAGCAAACTCGAACACTGACAGATCAAGGTCAGTGGGTGTAGTAGCAATAGTGATGTAAGTGGACTAGGAGCATGGATATGCTTGTCCACAATATGAGGTTGATTCTACAGTTTAGCATGTTTTTACTGCAAGGAGTGTATGAGGTCATCTTTGACTTGAATGAGTGCTTGTAGAAGAGAATTTCACTTCTTGAGTGATCTATTGTCTTCCATAAATTTGACTAGGTCCTCCTGGATGGAACAAACTTCAGTGAAAAACATCTCATTCTCAGACTGTAAAATAAATATGTTAAAGCATGAATCCATGATAAATGTAAAAACACACTAAAAAAATAGGACATCGGGATCTTCCGAAAATGCGTCCAAAACACTATGGAGTCCTTTTTTTTTGATATCCTATCTCCAAACCAATACAAAATGAGAAAGAAAGAAGAAAAATGTTTTCTTGTGAAGGGGTTTGACCACCTGTTAAACTAGGTCTCACCCTTCAATATTTGACACATGAGAAGAAAAGAGCACTAGGAATATACTGTGTAGTGGACCAAATAACGGGGGTTTGGGGGCCGCAGCCCCTAGCGGGATCAAGGGGTAGAACCTCTTGCATGTTCCTAGTTGTGAGGGTGGGGTCAAGGGGTAGCACCCACAAAGCCAAACACAAATTACCCTTTTGAAAAATTATCGAAATGGCCCAAAAAATTATTTTTTCACCACAAATTGAACCCCCACAAACTGCTTGCTTAATTTTTAGAAAAAAATATTGCTCCCACACGATAAATTTCTCTTTTCAATCAAAATACCCATTTAAAAAAAACTTTACTAAAACAAGTTTTACCTCCAAAACATTGTTTATTGCCTAGCTTGGTGAGCTATGTATAATCTTGAGGGGAGTTTGAAGTGAGTTGACTGCAAGGTAACAGAGAGGGCTCATTCGGGGTGAGCAGGTCAAATAACGACTGTGCAAGGGGGTCTCAAACATGTGACCACATAAACAATGTTCAAGTGCCTTCACCAATATTCCAATCACCAAACATATATTCCAATAGGACCAATATACTATTTATATGAGTTTGAAAACAAAAAAATAAAATAAGAGGGATTGATTTAGGGTTTAAACCCTAATCAATCCTTTGAGTTCGAGAACAGAAAAAAATAAAATAAGAGGGATTGATTTAGGGTTTAAACCCTAATCAATCGATCTTTTAAAAGTAAGGCAGTCAAGTGGAGCCTTATGCGGTTGATCAGAACATAGCTTAAGAAAATTTAGGAGCCCCCCTCCCATGGGACCACTTCCTAAGGGATCAGAAAAAGGGGCCGAACAGGTTTGCTGTAGCTAGACATAGGCCGAGTTGATATGAAGAGTTAGGGCCGAGTTACATATGAGGTACATCCGTTACGGAGGGAGTGATCAATCCAGAGCAAGCACATACCAAACTAAGCCACTTCTGATTTGCTTCCAAATCACCACCAAGACACTGCCATGTAGGGAAAACCAGAGCTGTGTTGGAAGAGAATATTGAGCCATGAACAAAGAGGTGTGAAGAAAAACCATAAGACAGAATAATAATATTTGAGATCAACCCAAATACACAAGCTCAAAGGAGAAGAAAACAAGAACCGAGATCTATTTTGAATCACCAAAAATGATAGTGCCCAACAAAATGGTTTGTCAATAACTACAACCTTATATATGCCCGACCAAGAAAGAAAAATAGATCAGGAAGAGGAGATCCATTTCTATTAAAGCCAAGATGAGAAATCTTGAGTCCGAACCAAGATGTTGAATACGAGGACGAGTCCAATAATTATGAGCCAAATTCAATAAAAAGGATGAATATATTCATGTCGAGCATCTCAACAATCCATGACCGTGCCAAGCTAACATTTAGGCTGATCTGTATAGAGGATTAACGCCCAAGGAAAGGCCAAATCTATCAAATGGTGGAGGCATCAAGGTGAGGACTAGCCTGAATGAATAAATCAATCACCTAAAGAGCAGATCTCAGCAGTAAGCTCCAAGACAGAGTAATATACGATCCAATCCCAACACCTTAGTAGTGGGCCAATAAACAAGCTGAAGTTTAAGCCAATATTGATAGGTTAGCAGGCGAGTTCACCAAATGCCAAGGATGAAATAACGAAAATATAAACCATTAGGATATGATTAAACAAAGAGTTCTCAAAATCAACCGAATCTAAGAAAAATAGAGCTTGGACTGAACAAGGAAGATCTCAATACAGACTAACATGGAGATAAAAAAACTTCTGCAAAGTAAAAACCTTCATAGGTGCATAAATTTGATCATGGCTAGTAAATCCCTCAAATGTAAAGATATGTAACTTTGACTTCAAGGTAAGTAATGGCTACATGAAGTAAGCTTTGATACCATGTCGGAGAAACAATTGCTTCTCATCCTAGGATCACTCTAGCAAAATAAACATGACTACAACCATAAAAGTGCACAGAAAATCAACTCAAAGCTTTTTTATAGAATGATGAAAGAGATGTACTGAGAGAAACAGGAAAATTTGAGAATCCCTCCGTCTAAGACCTAAGGAGCACTGTTTGTGGAGGAGAGTTTAAGGGGTGGTTAAAAAAAGGGGGGCTAAAAGTTCCCCCCACCCACTTCTATTTTTTAGGAGCATATTATGCCAAATGTCAATTTATAAATGAGCAGATTTGATTTTGAATTTTATTACAAATTTAAATATAATATTTTAAAATATTTCCCCTAAAAAATTGCACCATACTCGAAAAAACTTTTATACCATGGGACCGCATTTACTATAAATACTCCTAAAATTACTCTCCACACCAGCTAAGAAAATTTAGGAGCCCCCCTCCCATGGGACCACTTCCTAAGGGATCAGAAAAAGGGCCGAACAGGTTTGCTGTAGCTAGACATAGGCCGAGTTGATATGAAGAGTTAGGGCCGAGCTAAATATGAGGTACATCCGTTATGGAGGGAGTGATCAATCCAGAGCAAGCACATACCAAACTAAGCCACTTCTGATTTGCTTCCAAATCACCACCAAGACACTGCCATGTAGGGAAAACCAGAGCTGTGTTGGAAGAGAATATTGAGCCATGAACAAAGAGGTGTGAAGAAAAACCATAAGAAGCAGAAAGCAGATCTGAGATCAACCAGAATACACGAGCTCATAGGAGAGGAAAACAATAATTGAGATATATTTTGAATCACAAACAATGATAGTGCCCAACAAAATGGTTTGTCAATAACTACAACCTTATATATGCCCGACCAAGAAAGAAAAATAGATCAGGAAGAGGAGATCCATTTCTATTAAAGCCAAGATGAGAAATCTTGAGTCCGAACCAAGATGTTGAATACGAGGACGAGTCCAATAATTATGAGCCAAATTCAATAAAAATGATGAATATATTCATGTCGAGCATCTCAACAATCCATGACCGTGCCAAGCTAACATTTAGGCTGATCTGTATAGAGGATTAACCGTTTAACGCCCAAGGAAAGGGCAAATCTATCAAATGGTGGAGGCATCAAGGTGAGGACTAGCCTGAATGAATAAATCAATCACCTAAAGAGCAGATCTCAGCAGTAAGCTCCAAGACAGAGTAATATACGATCCAATCCCAACACCTTAGTAGTGGGCCAATAAACAAGCTGAAGTTTTAAGCCAATATTGATAGGTTAGCAGGCGAGTTCACCAAATGCCCAAGGATGAAATAACGAAAATATAAACCATTAGGATATGATTAAACAAAGAGTTCTCAAAATCAACCGAATCTAAGAGAAAAATAGAGCTTGGACTGAACAAAGGAAGATCTCAATACAGACTAACATGGAGATAAAAAAAAAACTTCTGCAAAGTAAAAAAACCTTCATAGGTGCATAAATTTGATCATGGCTAGTAAATCCCTCAAATGTAAAGATATGTAACTTTGACTTCAAGGTAAGTAATGGCTACATGAAGTAAGCTTTGATACCATGTCGGAGAAACAATTGCTTCTCATCCTAGGATCACTCTAGCAAAATAAACATGACTACAACCATAAAAGTGCACAGAAAATCAACTCAAAGCTTTTTTATAGAATGATGAAAGAGATGTACATATAGGAGAAGAAAAATGCAATTGCCACCTAGATCAGTGGTGAATAAGTTTCACTAGCTGATATTGGAAGTTGAGCTGACTCCACACAGCTAGTAAGTTAACTCAACACAACTAGTAAGCCAACTCAACACAACTAGTACACGTAAGCAAGCTAATACAACAAGTGTAGAGCTAACACAAGTGCAAGAATCATCCTAATAAACAAATAAAAAGATAAATAATAACCTACACTAATAATGTAAAGAGAAATATGAGGCGTAACAAAAGAAAATAAGGCGTGCGAGAAATGATAATCTAACAAGTGCAAATGGAAATACTACTCTAATTGAGGGATCTTCTCCAATTTATCTACTTCACAAATAAAAAATTCAATCCTAGAGTTGGTCATAATATGAAGTTTCAAATATTGAAATGGAAACGGATACTCCTTTGCCTTCACATCACACTAGAGTTGAACATCTTAATATCAACACATGTAGAACTTTGAAAAAAATGGTTCAGAATTCAAAATTTTAGTAATTTTATGTTCATTTAGGAAATATTTAATGATTTATGGTGTGTGTGATATTATTTTATCATTTCAATTTATATTTTAGAAATAACTTATTTTCATTTGTATTATGTTATTTTGTATATTGTCCACACAAATCTTATTAGTTGTTTTTTTAGTAATGGTATTTAATATCGTTTAACTATATGTATTTATAATATAAAATATGTTAATTTCATTTTACATTTAAAAATTCACACACAAAATATATTATAAATGTAATATATTTATTTGATAATTTAAATATTTATATTACAGTTTTTTTAATTTATTGAATGGATTTTGCATCACTTATCTGCCACCTGATAGTGCGGAAATGAACAACATAAATGTGGCACAAAAGTGATAAAATATTGTCACAAAAAATATTTAATTGTGTCAAGGTTCGTCGCCTTTTGCACTACATCCACAATGTGATTTCCTCAAAGAAACACGACAAAAAACCCTAAAAGGGATATGTTTTGGTGCAATATTGACCAAAAATGGTGTTATTCACACAAAATACAATAGTGAAAGTTTACTTCTATTATATTTTGTGGCTTTGAAGGCGCTCCATACAAAATTCCAAGATATGCAAGTGAAAAATATTGCTCTTAGAGATTTGTTGGTGATTGGATGAATTTGATAAGAAATGTAAACAAAAGCAATTCAATGGATTCTTATTCCTATTGGATTGAGTTATTATAATTTTCAAACAACACTTGATGCATAGAACATTGAGAAAATAATGGACCATTTTCCAATGTAGTCCCATATAAACAAAATTACTTTTGATAGGGAAGACTCTACGAAGCCTCTGAGAATGATTTTGAGGTAAGAAAGAGAGACTATATGAGGATGAATTTGAATCTATTTAATGGGTTAGAAGGAATTATGGATGATGGGAGTGACATGGAGGACCCCTTATACACTAAAAAAGTTTAATTTGTTCCTTTTCCTACAATAGATTATTCTTTGAGATAGGTCGTAGATTTGAATGAACATGCACCATTTTTATGTGAAGATTAAAAAAATTGGTTTGATAAAAAGATGTTGAATTAGCCATTACTAAAAGTCTAAAGGTTTGGGATATTCAAACAGGGAAAATAGAACGTTTGCATCAAGTACAAAATCATTTTGTATAAAGGAATATCTCGAAATCCCGCGTTCAAATGTATCAATGGGTAGTGGAAGTGATGAAGAAGATCCTAACATAAATAAAATACATGAGAAAACTTGTGGTGTTGGTTATTTTTCAAGACAAAATTACCTATCATAAGATCTCTTCCCTCTCTAACTAAAGAAGGTGAAATACTTCCTTCACAAACCTTTGAATCCTTTGTGTTGATTGACAACACTACTCTATAGTTTCTAGCTTTGGACCAAGGCTTTTCAAATAAGCCTATAATTTATTCCCCTACACATGTAAGTTTCTCATCCCCATCTCATGCACCTCCTCCACCTCCTCTTTCACATCTCAAGAAATTTAATCCTCATGTAAACTCTTATGTATATCACAACTCCCAATTAATTTTTTATTTTCATGACACATCCTTCACTTGGGTTCATTAATTGTTGAAACAAAAGAAGAAAAATATCGTTGAATGATTAAGTTATTTCCTCTTACTTTAATGTAGTAATAAAACTCTTTCAAAATTATCCACCCAAGAAATCTAAAGGTAATTCAATGTGGTTTCTGATTCATTGGGAGCATAATATGTAGAGATAACCCAGCCTACATTAGATAAAAATGAAGAAGATATGATTTTATCTTACTACTATCTGAGTATAATCCCGTTAGGATAATCAACTCATAAAGGATATATTTATAATTTTTAGGAGTCTATAGTAAGGTTGATAAAAAGGAAAGAAAGAAAATCAAGAGCAACTTCAAGATCAATTATGTGCACTTTCCACGTATAACAAAACCATTATTGAATAAAGATGTTGTACCCGTGGACTCCATACCAAACTTACATGCTATAAAATATATTGAAAAAGAAAACATGATAAACATCTGAAAATGCCAAAACCATGAACAAATGATGGAAACCTAGGTAGAGAAGTTACTCATTGATTGTCTCAAATTAAATGATGGAATTAGAAGATTATATGCATGTTTGGTTTTTTTATCAAGCCTAACCAACCATGGACATGTAAGCAGTGAAAAAATAATTCGGATTATAGAAAACCCTAAGGATATTTGAGAGATTTGGCCTTATATGAATGAAATAGTCGCGGTATCAGAAATAGTCTTCAGTTAGACAAATGAAAATATTTATGACACTTATGAGGTTATTTTTTAACGTCTTTTTATACCCTTATTATTTAATATTCTATATTTTTTTTATGGTACCTTATATGTAAGGAAGGAATACTTGTATTCTTATATTTTTGTTTTCTTTTATTCTTGGGTTCCTTTTTAATATTTTAGCATTCAAAGCACCTTTCTTGATTTGTGAGTTTCGATAGCCACTCTTTTTGTTGATGAGTAGTGCGCACTCATTGGGAACTAGATTACATAGATTGTGGACATCTCTGCTCATCCTTCAGAAGAAGTATATAGCGGATTTACATTTATGAGTAAGCATACAACTAAACTAGTTATCACCTTCAGCCTAAGTAGATATGAGTAAGGGACATCCACACCATCAAAGTAACCCAAGGAATGATCCTGGAATCAACCATTTTGAATCTCCGTGTCAGAGTATCTCTAGGCTTTGCACTTAGCAAGACTTGATCCTTGATGGGCTCATTGAAAGCCTAACAATATCACCAATAAACTAACGGCCCTTTGATGATAGCTACTCTTTTTCAAATCCTTAAAAATATATTTTCCCTCATTTTTCATGTGATTTGGGTCCAATGTTATGAGAGACCTTATAAAGAAAGTATTCAACACTCACTTTTTATGACAAATTGTGGTGGGAGTTTACTCTAATAAAATGTTTGTGTGTTTTTTTACCTTAGACTTGTCTAGTGAGTGAGTCATCACAATTTATATAAATGATAACATCCAAGAAAGGAAAGGATTAGTCTTCTTCTATTTCCACATAAAATCAATGTGTGGTGTTAGAGTAAGTATTTACCTTAGCTCATGTTCACCTAGGTACTTTATTTACCTTTATTGTATTTATCCTCACCCACTTATGTGTGTGGATATTTATTTATATATTAGGGGGATATTATCTAGTTGTTAGGTTTAGTTCTTTCCTTGATCTATGATATTGACTAGATCCTTGATGTCTAGTTCTCTCCTAAATATATGGACTTGACTAGTTCTTTGATGACTAGTTCTTTCCTTGATTTAATTCTTGATCTATGAGTTTGACTGGTTCTTGGATTGATATTCTTTGCCTATATAAGCAAGGCCCATTCTCATTGTATATAATTACGTTCCATAATAACATATGATATTGCTTCTCATTTGTTTGCAAAGGTTTTATGTAAAGTTATTATGCGAATCACTTTCATCTTATTGATTGTGGTGTTTGATTAACATCTTAGTTCTTTGATTGGTACGATATACTTATCATTCCTTTTATGGTAGAAGAGAAGGAGATTGCTATTGACATCTGTCTGTAAGTTTTATTTTACAAATAAGGTTTTTTAATATTCAAATATTCAAGATTTGTTTGTATTTTATTTCTGCATGCGGTTTTATGCAAAACAGAGCCTTCCATTTGATTCAAAAGGTGGAAAACCATAAGATCGACTGTAAACTCGACCATTTCTAGAGGTAGTCATTTTTTCGGCTTTTTTTGTGGCGTCCATTGAAATCCTTAGCCCTTGGTCATATGGTATGGTCTTATGAGGGCTTAAAGCTTGTGATTCCTAATAGTAAGTGTTTAATTCCAGCCCCCTTAATTTTATTTGTGTGGTGAAGGCAAAAGCATTTTATTTTGTTTTTGTGGAAACTAAAATAAATAGTAGAGCATAAACTTGTATTGGATTTGAGTGTCATTTTTTTACAAAAGTGCTTTTTTTTTATGCTCTTTCCCTTGGAAATATTTATTTTGAGAATCACACTATAATCATAAAGTGACGCAAATTTGAGGGGGTGTTGTAATCACTCATGGACGCAATTCGGGTGTTGCATTCTTGTATCTATCATGGATTCTGAGAATGATATGATTTTCCCTGAAGTGTGTGGACTTCAAGAGGATATTGTAAAATTTCTGGAAGAAAATAGATCACTCAAGAAGTGAAATTCTCTTCTACAAGCACTCATTCACGATAAGGATACACTAATACACTCACTACAACAAAAACTTGCTATCTTGTAGTATTGCCATAATATTGTGGACTATCATATCCATGCTCCTAGTCCATTGCAGATATTGCTCCAGTACCCACTGACCTTGATCTGTTAGTTTCTGTGCCTATTCTTGCTCCTAATGCTCCTAATCCTATGAGTCTTGATACTGCATGCTCTTCCACATATGTGCCTATTGCAGTAACACATGATGTATATCCTACTTCTACTCATATGCATTGCTCTTTCGAGAAGCATACCACTGCATTCGGTTCTCACATGCTCCGTTTTATGGGTTTCACTAGAGGAGGTATTGACAGACATTCACATGGATTATTTATCCTATTCCACATGTTAAGTGGAATTCTCACCATGGTATTGTTTTTCGAGTAGTTACTTCATTGGGATCACACATTGTCAGAGCTCCTACTTTGGTTCACTCGAATCTTATTGAGGATCATGAACTCCACATGAGTTCTTCTCCTTCACTCAGGTTTGAGAAACTTGAGATTTCAACTGTCAGACATGATTGACCTGAAACATATTTTGATGTTCCTTTACATGAACCCATTGCGCATTTTGCACCAAGTCATATGCAGACATCTTCTTCATCCATCCGTGTTGATTTGGGGTAGATATATGATAACTCGTGGTGGAGACATTGGCATTGGTTGAGAGGACTCTACAGGTGTGGCTCCTCCACCATTCAACCTCTTGCTGCACTTTCTATACCTCTTGAATTGTAAAGCTCTTTGTTTTGATAAATTTTTAGCAGGTGTAGTGTATCTCTCTTGTTGGTTGAGAGATTTTATATCTATATTTTTGACATTTTTGGCATGTTGATAGTCTCTCTTGTGGGGGAGCTATTTTGGTGAAGCCCAGTGTTATTTTTTCAGTGTTCGAGTAGTTGATTTTGGGCAACTCATACAGATTTTTGGTGTCACTCTACCCATTATGCAGTATGGGAGGGTGTGGTGTTGATACTGCTTCTTCGGGTTTGTGGCCTTGCCTTATTACCTTTACTTTTCTTGGATCATGACACTCCAATTTATTTGGATCTTGTGTTCTTGCCTTGTGTCTTGGTTGTTCTTGGATCGTGGCACACCTATTTGTAGTAGTTGATCGGTTATGTTTGGTGTTTTTTTTGCACTTTCGACATCACTTTGTTGACAGTCTCCTTGTATGGAGCTATTCTGGTGAAGCCCATTCTCAGCCATTTTAGAGTTCTATGATCAAGCAATGGATTCAGACCACAATGCACACCAAAAATCTTCAACATTGTACGAGTTTTTTGAGCTGAGATTCTTGGGATGCCTTGCAGTGGTTCTTACTCTCTTTAACTTGTTGTTGCTAGTTTTGGGTACCTTGCATTGTCCCTTTTTCCTAGTTATTGTACATAAGTACCTTATTAGGCCTAGTTTCCAAGACTCATACTGTGGAAATGCTACGTCTATTGTTTCCCCTAGCTTCACTTGAGGGGGGGGTGTTAGTGTAAGTATTTACCTTAGCTCATGCTCACCTATGTACTTTATTTACCTTTATTGTATTTATCCTCACCCAATTATGTGTGTGGTTATTTTCTTTTTATTTATTTAGATATTAGGGGGATATTATCTAGTTGTTAGGTATAGTTCTTTCCTTGATATATGGTATTGACTAGATCCTTGATGTTTAGTTCTCTCCTAAATCTATGGACTTGAATAGTTCTTTGATGACTAGTTCTTTCCTTGATTTATGACTTAATCTATAATATTGACCAGTTCTTAGATTGTTATTCCTTGTCTATATAAGCAAGGCCCATATAGAAATTACCTTAGACTTGGCTAGTGAGTGAGTCATCACAATTTATAGAAATGATAACATCCAAGAAAGGAAAGGATTAGTCTTCTTCTATTTCCACAATGTAATGAATGTGTGGTGCTAGCATATTAAGGTGCTAAAAAAATTCTCCCAAAATTTCCCTAATACATAGAAAATTCACAACACTGTCATCCGTGTAGCGATATTACCATTTAGGTATTAATAGGGGCACATTTTTATGCAATCTTTTTAAATTTTCCATTAATATGTTTTTTAAATTGGTGAAATCAAGGAGCCCATGGAAACACCTTCAATTTTTTTAAAGATCTCCCCCAACAAGTTAAAGAATGTAGATTTGAATCAAAACTCCACCAACCTATTAATATCCTCATCCATGACCTCTCAAATGGCAATAATTGATTTCCACTTGCTACATTTTATTATTAATTCACACTCATTATACAATGCCAACTTATTTCTACTCAAGTATCTCATTGGGAACACTCATAAATCCATGAGTAACCTCTTGGAAGAGATATAACTCCTATATTTGGAATTATCCTATAAGTTTGACCTAGATATATATAGGTACATTGAAGTAAGCACTACCATGGAAGTAGAGAGAGTTTCTCTCAAAAAAGTGAAAGATATTTTTACAAAGAAATATTTGAATCTAGCATGAAATGGAAAACATACAAGTTATTGACAATACACACACATGTTATTTGGCTTTAATGTTTCTCAAACAAAAAAAAACATGGATTATATCTCCATGCACTTATGGTAGTTCTATGAATTTTCTAAAGCTATTTTTTATTCAAAGAGGCTAGATTTTTCTTCACATGTGTTAGAAGGACATCACTCAAAACTTGTGACTGAGGATTTAAGGTAGGGAATATCATCAAGAACTATGTTATATATTACAAAAAATTGGATGTTGCGAAGGATAAGATGATGCAAAGGACATGGAAACTTTAGGGTTGACATCTATTACACAACCTAATCCCATTTCCTCTCTCTAGAATGTTATTGTTTCAAGTACAACTAAATAATATATTTTCCTAATTAACTCATTGGGATGAACTAACATTAAGGATATCAAACATGCTAACATTGAATTTAATGAAATTATAAATAATAACATCACTAACAATGAGGTAATTATTTGCAATGACAACAAGGTTGATAATATTACTAAATCTATGTCTAATAATAGCGAGGGAAATGTAAAATACATGATGGTGGTTCACTCAACTAAGATTCAAAGATTGACACCATTGAGAGCATGCAGATACAAGAGAGACTATTATTAGTAGAAGAATAAACGGTTTTAATTACAATAGCTTTGGTTTGAATGATGTTGATAATATGGTCAACATTTTTTCCATGACTCCTGCCTCAACTACAAGCATTATTTGTAAAGGTATTATTTTTTCCCATTTCTCCACATAACATACCATTCAAAAAAAATTATGACCTAGTATTAAAAGTGTCGTAGAGGGGTTACCCACCCATGTACCTAAAGAAATTCGACAATATTATTTTGTAGGATTACATAATGCTAAGTTGTTGAGAAACAACATATCAAAACTATTGTAACACCCTCGCTATTTTATTATTTTTATTGTGATAAGAATGTTGGATTTATGACATGCTTCTGCAGTAGGCCTACATTTTGTCTTGATTATTGTGCATGGTCTAAATGTATGTACATTGCTGTTGCATGCTTGAGGAAGGGAAATTAGTGCACTCATGGTTGAACATGTTGTGTATCATACTTACTGGGATTCTGTTTCTATATGTTGCTTTCTTGTTGTTGGACCAAGTCTAACAAATTCATTGATTCTAAATCCTACTTGTTTAAGTGCCGCAATATATTACTTTACCCAAATTTATTAGGTGATTGTGGACATGTATAATATCATGCTTCTTGTGATAAGGTATATGGACCTTGATTGTATTACTACTATTGTTTACATTGGTTTAGATGATCACTTTTGATAGGTAAACTAGATTTCATGTTTATTGGCAAAATGACCTTGTCTATTGCAGGAGCTAAAATATTAATAGCATTAGTATGATGATCATATTATTAAAAAAGGGCATAATGCTAAGGGGAACCTAACCTAATGCTAAAATCATGGTAATAAGGACTTGTGTTTTTAATTCTAAGCGAAGTGGTTTTATTCTATTCCTAATGTTATAAAGCTATGTTAAAAGAGGACCTAAGCTTATACAAACAAGAGGGCTGAATGTATTCGAACCCATTTAAAAACTTATGTTAAGGGGGCACATTGGTGACCACCCCTTTTTATACTCGATACAACTAAAAATATTAAAATAAGGGCATTTAATTTCCATTGCCGACTACTTATAAAGGAACCAACTAAGTTTAGTGGGTCTTGGCTAAATTGATGGTTATCTGTTAGCAAGTAATTGTTATTATTATCTAAGTAACACCACTAAGTTTAAATATGGAAGTTGGTGGAAAAAAAGTGGAGGAAAAAAGGTAATCACTTGCCATGCATTGAATGTCTCAAAATCTAATCCACTGCCTCGGGGAAACCACAAAGTAGTTTTGGAAAAAAAAATTTGGAAAGTTGTTCAGTTGTTATTGTTTTGATTTTGTGGGAAGTGTTGTTGAGCTCTGCATGATCGAGGGTTTCCTATTTTTGTGCTTCTTGTTTGATCACTAGAACTATTGCATGCATTTATGTAACTGTGAGTGAGATATTTAAGGAAAATATTAATATCTAAGGTCGATAAATAAATATTGATAATGTTGGAAGGTTTTTGATTTTTGTGGATTCAACTTTTGAGCTGTGTATACAAATGAAGCTTGGAAATGGAAGGATAAGAAGGAAGCTATCCTTTTTAGGCATGATGAGCTCTATCTCTCTCTTAATGGCTTACACCATTTATTATTTGTGTAAATCAAATCTTTGCAGTTCTTGTTTTTGAATACGTGGAAATGGGTTCTTGGAAGTAATGCATTCTTGGGTTTATCTTTTGATTTCATTGTTGAAACTAGGTTGAAACACAATGTCTAAAATTCTCTAAGTTTTATTGACTGTTGTCTTTATGTGTTTAACATAAATGGGTTTATGGAAACAATGTCTTTCTGTTTCTGCTATCGTTATCTAATTCTTGATATGATTGAAAAATCCCTAGAAAGTTATAGTGTAGTATAGTGACTTGTTATCCAATTTGGCACACTTGGAAAATTTGGATAATGAGGGTCAATTGGACCCTGGGACTAAAATTCTTTTGTTTTGGAGGATAATGTTTTGTTTAGAATGATAGATTGTCATAAGAGTCCCACATTCATCTAATTTAGGCAAAACATCTAAAAAGTTAGTGTATAAATTTTTTCAAGGGTCTTTATAAATATACATGACGCCTTGATGCAAGAAGGACTCCTAAAATATTTGAGGGTCAAGGAAAAAGCTGAAGACACCTATGGAAAGAGTCAAGCTTATATTTGAGCAAAAAATGGCTCACCGAGTTGCTCATCGAGCAACTTGGAGAGCTCGTGATATATTAAAATAGTTTTCCTAAAATGGCTAGGTCGATTAATTAAGATCGATAAGTGGCATATTGTTCTGAGGAACTCGGTGGTCCACTCGTCACATTGGCTCAATGCAAGAGTTTCATGATGAGAATTAGGTTTAGGTCAATCCACATTTAGGATCTTGACAACGACATGAGGTAGAGGATTTGGTGGTTGAACAAATTGCTCAAGAGCCCTGGGAATGGAGATTGGAAACGAATCAACATTGAGCCCTTGTTTGGTGTCATGGATTTGAAGAATCGAATGAGCTTGCAAAGTTTGGGTAAAATAATGGTGGCACTGCAGGTAAGACCATACGAGTTTGGGGTTGGGTCAAGAAGGATCTAAATTATCACTTGGAAAAGGTGGGCTCACAAGCCATGAAATATTAGCATGTCAACACCATCGAGTTAGGTCGATGTGCAAGAACTAGGGAATAATGAAAGCTCAACATCAAGCGTGAGGAGCACAAGCCCGGTACACATACATGTGATTAGGAAGGACTCGAAGGGATTGATAGATTCAAGTGAGTTCAAATTCGAAATAAAGATGAAGAAATCGTGCAATGGGATTGAACTTTCCGTTGGTTTAACGAACCATGCATGAGCGCGAATAAGCGTGGCAACGATGTGACTCGATGAGCCACTCAAGGCTTTGGATAAAATGGTGTGAGCTCGCATGGGTGAACTCATAGAAATGAAATCGAGACCAAAGCCAACTAGCTCGGGCCTAGTGCTCGGTGTGCTCTGTAGGGGTTGACGACAAACCGTGCCTTGGAAAAACAAAAGCTGAAGTATTCGCACTAGGCACAAGTTGAGGTTCACATGAGAAATCAACGCTGAAGGTGAATTAGTCAAGCTCAAGCTCGTGAGGCCTTGTATTGGAGGAAACAGTAAGCTAAGTGTATGAACGTTGAGCATGGAAGGGAGCTAACATATCATTGAGCTCAACTTGGCTCACGGATGACAGTGCAGGAGTATTCGGGTCAACTTTAGAAAGGTGTAAAGAACTTAGGCAAGCTTGAAAGATGATTCCAAAGCAAGGGCGAGTTGATTGCCATGTGAAATGGTTGAGCTGAAAAGTGACATCGAGCAGATGAGGAAGACGAGGAGTCGATCCAAGTGAGTTTCTTGTTGAGAAGTCGTTGAAAGGAACCAAGGGGATTGCTCGATGTTGCAACGCCGAGTCGAGCTCATTAGGTAAGACATAGCTCACTGCGATGGAGTTTTGTTGACGAGATCATGAGTTTGGAAAAAATCTGTAACATTCAGCAAAAACAAAAGGCGAATATGTTTTGGAGTGAGAGTTGAGTTGGCTTGCCAAAACAATGAGATGTGTCGGTAGATAGGAGAGCATCGAGACGAGATGGGGCGAGTCACTGGGTGCTAAGGCTAGTTGAATAGAAGAGCTTTCCCGATCGGGCATGAAGAATCGAGGAAACCGCAGGAATGACTCAACATCATGGAAACTTTTGGAAATGAGTCAAGGCCATGGTGTAGGATAGTGCCATGATTGAGGAAGGCATGGTGAGAAATTTGCAAAGGAATTTAACTCAGAATCTATAAAATTCTTTTCTAAGTTGATTCGAAGCCAGTGAACAATGGTGCGATGCAACTTAACTAGGAGGAGATCGTTGAACAACCCGAATCGGTGATGGGAAAACGAGTTGTTCAGGCAGAGTGCTTGGATGGTGTGGCTAAGCTCATTTTAGAAGACAAGTACGAAGCATGTGGCAGAGTCTTATTGGTTCGGGTCCGGGTCGGGAAATGATAACATTTAGCTAGGCCTGATGAAGTTGCATCGAGCTACTCAGTGAAGCGCAGTCGAGTCATGTGCTAGGGAGAAATGTTGGAGTCACTCGACTGAGCTAGTTGTTAGGATCACTGAGCTCAAGCTCGTGTGGTAAGTGAGTCAGGAAACTTTGTAGGATAAGTTCAAAGGGAATCCATGATGCGGGGAGTTTGGTGGCGAGTGAAGATGGGAGTTTCACGTTCGTGGAATTGGGGAGATATGGAGCCAAATGACCAAATTCATATTTGGAAAACCATAAGTTGGGTTCCATGGCTTGTCAGGCCCGCATGACAATGTGTCAAGAAATTTGGCAATGTAATGGGACTTGCCCGACGGGGAGACCCAGTCAACATGTTACATGGCGAGGTGATTCCCAAGCCACTCGGAGAATAAGGTGGCGAGTTGATAGATTTGAAAACATCATTTAAGGTAAACGTGGAATTCCCAAAGCGGTTGATGGTTGGGTCAGTGAGGTTAAATTTCATTCAATGTAAAATGATATGCCCAAGGATTGGGTGGCGACATCAACATGTCAAGTGTCAAGTAGTCGACTAATGAATAGGTTGTAAACGTGTTCAAAGGATATCAGTGGAGGTTACATGAGGAACTGTTAAAGGCACTTTAAACATTGTATGTTACAGTATTCCCAATTCACATGGTGGAGTAAAATGTGGAGAGCTCAACACGATGAACGAGGAGACCTAGTCAAAGTGGGTTGGCATTACATGCATTGAATGGAGATGTTGCAACATGGAGCTCACTCAATGCGGGGTGGTCATGTTACAAGGAGTTGTCGAGTTGATGGGGAATAAGTTATTGGCGGAAAGTTGTGAAGGTATCGAAAAAGGTTAGAGTGTGAAGTGAGAAGTTTAAACCCACCATGCGATGCAAGCAAGAACTCGCCAACCAGCTCGTCGAGCTGGCTAGCGAGCTGGTTAGCCGAGTTAGCATTAAAGCCCCTTCAAAACACCAACCGGACCTTAGGGGTCTTGCCTAATCAAATTTTATTTTTATTAAAATATTTTAATAAAATAATATTTTTTATTATTAAAATATTTTATTTAAAATATTATTTGTATTTAATGGATTATTGAATTCAAAATTTGAATTTATTAAGCATGAAGGAATGTTCCTAAGTGATGTCTTTAATGATGTAATTAATGTAGGCCATCATGTGCCTTCATTTTAGGCCAAAATTTATGATTTCTCCTCTCTTCTCTCACATGAATTTTATATAAATGTAAGGTAGAAGCTCATTCCAGGGGGTTACAAGAGTTAGACATGTGACACAAGTTGGACAAGTTAGACAAGAGACATTGCACATTCTTTCAAGAATCCTCTCTCTTATGCAAGTTATCTTCATGGATTGGGAACTTTGAAACCTCTCTTCCAAGACTATAATGGTAACCATTTCCTTTTTTGAATGTAATGACACATTGTGTATAATGATGAAGTAATACAAGTGCATGTTTTGTGATCACTATCAATCCTTTCATAATTCTATATATTTCTTTGTGCCTTTCTCATGCTTGCAGGTACATTGTGCAAGTTTAATTTTCCATTACAGGTTCTTGGAGTTCTGTGCTTATCAAGTGGTGGAATTCTACATGTAGTTGAGTTGTGGTGCTTGTTCACCCTTCTCAGTCTCATCATTCTTCACTGGAAGATTGAAATATTGTTTTTCTGATTGATTTTAACAAAGGGAAATAATGCTTCTTAGTCAGTGGTATTTTGTTTACCCTCTCTAAGTTGTAGGAGGTGAAGTTGGCTTGTGGTGCATAAAACGCTTTTCAAATTGAACCTTCTCAAAGTCTAGAAACACCCTTTATTTGGTGCATTACCATCCCTAGTATAGTTTTATTTCTTGTAAGTCTTTCCCTAAAACCCATGGAAATGTTAGTATAGGTCTAGGTAACTTTTTTTATTGCATTAGGAGTAGTATAACACTTAGTTTAGGAAGAGGAAGCTGACCTTATCTATAGGTTCACCTTGAGCCCAAGTCACACATCTTGAGAGGTGATCCCATGTTACCTAATCACATCAAATTCCCTACCTATCAGCTAGCCATTCAGAGGGTGCATTGATTTGGCGATAACATGTTTTAGCACGCCTTGTGGGACAAGAGTTGGTAATTTTTTTCATATATCCATGAATCAAAGTACTGAATGAATCCATATCTCTAGATTTCAAATCTTAGTGTGTTAACTTATGCGAAGAATTGAGACAAGAGATTTTGCGAGATGAGAAGGAAATTATCAGCATATCGAGTTATCCTTGTCTCCTCCAAGGAGAAGGAGAAGAGGCATTTCAACATCACCAGTTTCAACATGACCTTGTAGGGATCATTCAACTCCTCCTTATGGAAGGTTTCCTCCACCAAGGAAAAATCAACCTTTCGTCACTATGGAAGCCCTTGCAAGAAACCAAGTTTTTCCACCTTTCAATGCAAGTAGTCCTCTCCAGTTGGCTCAATGTGATCCTATACTTGGTGCGACACTCAAAAGTTTACCATTTTACACAGGGGAAACTCATATTACTCCAGTGGAACATATTATTGATGTAGCCAACATTTGTGCAGTACATAATATTACAGAAGATAATGTTTCGGTCAGACTCCTTGCCACTTCCTTCAAGGGAAAAGCACTTCAATGGTTTCATGGGTTAGAAGCTGGCACTATAACCACTTGGGATGAGTTGGGAGAGAAGCTCCATAAATAGATGCATAAAATGAAATCCTAATCTACGGAGGCAAGGGGAAAGGGAAGGAAATGATAATGAAGAGGACTGGATATGAGACACAGATCAAAATCACTCCCAGAATCCACTTTCATGATACACAATAGACAAAGATTCAAAAAATGAAACATACAACACACCTGCGAATGAAAGAAAGGCAAGGAGTGCAATAAAATAAGAACAAGGGTAGAACGAGCCACAAGATTAAATTTTATTGCCTGAAATTGTGCACAGACTATTACAATCATGAGAGGAAGATGTGAGCATTCACTGAATCAAGATCCAAGGCATGTGACCCTTAGGACATACACACAACACAAGAGAGAAGCCTTATATTACAAGATGCCCAAATTCTAAGAGTATCCAACATAAACAATGTGCATTGCTTTACAATATATAGAAAAATTGTGGAAGGGAGAAAGAGAAGAAATTAGAGGGAAATTCAAATTCCTCAACCAATCCCAACCACCTTCATTAATTTCTCTTAGGGAATAGGGTGCCACTCTGTTTATCCACTGTTACATGCCTTCTTCAACTGGGTTCCCATACTGCATTTAATACTGGTGGTTGTGCCACCTGGAACTGCACTTTTTGGGTGCTGGAGAAGTTTCCTTGACTCTTGCCCATTTGCCTTGATTTGACTCATGAAATCAGATTTGATCGCATAGAGAACAACAAAATCTTATTGAATTTACAATATTTGATAACTAAATTGAGGACTAGTTGATTTCTAATTTCCATGAAGAATCATCATTTTACTTTATTACGTGGCTTCTCCACTCAGTCTTGTGTGGCTATTTGACATCTGTGGATCATTCCTTTGTATCGTGGCACCCTAGGTCTACATGGATTTTGAAAACCTTCCGTGGCTTGCCCCAATGATGTGACTTGCTTCCTTGTGACCTGCGGTCCACCTCTTACTGTTGTCTTAGCCCGGACACTATTTATAGTAGCGGACTTTGAATATCCACCCACATAGTCTTTTCATCATTCTGTGGGACTTTCTTCTTTCATCGGTTTTGTGTAGATCCTCCATGGTAATGTTCCTCCATCTATGGCATGCTCAAAGCCTCTGTGGTTTCTTCAAATTTTCCTCTGAATATCTGCCAAGTCTAACACTTGTGCAAGTTTCTTGAATTTTGCAAGGGATGAAAAATTGGGAAACAT
Source organism: Taxus chinensis (assembly GCA_019776745.2). Classification (NCBI taxonomy): domain Eukaryota; kingdom Viridiplantae; phylum Streptophyta; class Pinopsida; order Cupressales; family Taxaceae; genus Taxus; species Taxus chinensis. The sequence continues at coordinate 197,406 of JAHRHJ020001288.1, forward strand.
TTTGGCGACTCACATGGGTCATCTACCTACTAGATGGATGATCAGTAGCCTTAGGCATCCATTGGGCATGGAGTCAGCTGATTGATTTAGTTGCTCTGCATTTGAATCCTTCACTTGATGGTAACTGATCGTTAACACTTTGGACTTCATTTTACAACAACATCCTCTAAAAACATGGAACCTGTGCAACAAGATCCCCAAACAATTAAACATGTGAAAAACACTTAGGAAAAAATAACCTAAACTACCAACAAGACAATGTGTTAAAAGTACTTGGAAGAATTAGAAATCTAATCTACTATGTACAAGATGCATGAAAATCTTAATGAGAGGGTTTGAGATAAATCCCATTTACTAGGATTTGAAATGCATTCCCATCAATATCAGACAACTCAAAAGAATTAGCCACCTTGCAAGCAAGTAATAATGTATGGTCCACTCCAAATAACATCAAATTTGGAGTGTCTTCCTGGTTTAGCTCTGTCTTCATGTCCCATTTCAAGACCAGATCTCTGACCTTGAATGTATGAGGCCTAGATTTTCTATCAAACCACTATTTGGTTGAATTATGATGTTGTTCCATCCTGACCATGGTGACATTTCTATTTTCTTCAAGTTCCACTAGTTCCACCATTCTGATTTCTCTTTGATTGTGCCTTCAAATTCTAGTTGTTGTGCTAATTCGAGTGAAGGTAACTCAAGTGACAAAGGAAGCCTAGCTTCTTTGCCATATACCAGTTTGTAGGGAGAAGTGCCAATTTCCTTCTTCGTTAATATCTTGTCCTCCTAAAGAGCATTTTTCACTTTTGTATGCCACTGCCTTTGATTCATGTCCATGGTTCTCTTCATGATTCTGATCAGATTTTTGTTAGTAGATTCTGCCAATCCATTCCTTGGGGGTAATAATTGGAGGAAATCTTGAGATAAATCCCAAGTTGAAGATCCCAATCAGATATTTTTGATCCCAAGAAAGCTTTAGCATTATCAGAAATAATGGTTTGGGGTATGCCAAACCTTGTAACAATTTCTTCAAGAAATTCCAAGATGGTTGATTCAATAGCTTCCTTCAATGGCGACTTCAGTCCACCTGGTGAAGTAATCTGTTGCTGTGAGAACCCATTTGTGACCCACACTAGATGGAGGATTGATCATCCCAATGAAGTCAAGACCCCATTGTGTGAATGGTTGATCCACCTGAATTGGATGAAGAGGAAAGGCCACCAATCTTCTCTTTCTGGTAAAGAGAGCACACTCCTTACATTTCCTAACCCACTTGTGAGCATCCACGAACAATGTAGGCCAGAAATATCCTACTTTTATGATCTTCATAGTTGTAGCTTTAGCAGAGAAATGTCCACCTGAGAAACCATCATGAAACTTGGCAAGGATCCTATTACATTGTTCTCCTTCAATACATCTGAGCAACACACCATCAATGTTCCTTTTAAATAGTATGCCATCAACCAACACATATGGAAAAGACTACAACCTTAAATGTCACCTCTTTGCTTTGCTGAGACCAAGAGGATATATACCAGAGGAGAGGAATGTTATCATTATCTTCATCCAGCTATTTGTGGCTATGTCTTCATTCTTATTAGGTTCTTTGTGGCTCTCCTCTTCTAGAAATAAAGTAGTCTTTGGGTCATTCCGCGCATCTTCAGCCAACTATCTGCAGAGAGCATAGCCTCTTACCAATTTTGTGGCCTTAATGGTCACATCATATTCCATGATTTTAGTTACCCATCCAACTCATTTCTCACTGATCTCTGTTCCCATAATGAAATCTCTGATGCTGGAATGTGATACCAGAACCTTTATGCGGCTAGCTACAATCATGTTTTTAAATTTCTTCAAAGGCACGCATGATGGAAAACACTTGCTTCTCAATATGGTTGTACTTAAGCTCATAATCCTTCAAGGTTTGGCTGAAGAAGGCTACTGGTTGCTCCAAGTCTTGATCATTTGGCTGGGTTAAAACCATGGCAATGCAAGAATCAACTCCATATGCATATAAGATAAAATATTTGGAGTAATCTGGATTAATCAACGTAGGAGCCTGGGCTATTTCTTGTTTGATATTTTCAAAGTTGTCCTTCCCCTCCATGGTCCATCTGAAAGTTGAATATTTTCTGAGCATAAGTGTGAGTGGCTTTACCAGACCCATGAATCCAGGTATAAAGCACCTAACAAAGTTAACCTTTCCAAGGAAAGACTGCAAAGCTTTCTTGTGAGCTGGCAAGGAAAGAGCAAGGATGGAAGAGACTCTTTCTGGATCAATGGAAATGCCTTCTTTAGAAACAACGTGCCCCAAAAGCTTACCTCTAGGGACTGCAAAATTACATTTCTTGGGGTTAAGAGATACCCCAAACTCCCTGCATCTTTCAAATACCTTCTCAAGATGACTAATATGATCTTTGTTATGCTTTGAGAAAATAATGATATCATCAAGATACACAAGGATAAATTGATTAATATATCCTTTGAAGGTGATATCCATTTCTCTTTGGAAGGTGGCACCTACATTTGATAAACCAAAAGGCATTTTTTGATATGCATATTTCCCCATTTGGTGGTGAATGCAGTCTTGTATTGATCCTGCTCCTTCACTTTTATCTGATTGAAGCCCGAATATCCATCAAGCATTGAAAATATCTCAGATCCAGCCACTGTCTGTAGAATCTGCTCCATTGAAGGAAAAGGATAGTGATCCTTGAGAGAGGCCTTGTTTAGGTCCCTGAAGTCTACGTAGCCTGATTTCACCATTCTTCTTTCTGACTGGAACCAAGTTCACCACCCAAGTGGAGTACTTAATGGGAAAAATAATCTTAGCCTCGATGAGTTTAGACAATTCTTTTCTCATGAGGGGCTCTATCTTGGGGTTTACCAGCCTTTATTTTTGCCTAACTGGTTTGATATCAGGATCAAGATCAATAGAATGTTGGGCTACAATTGGATTGAACTCTTTTAAATCTTCATAGCCCCATGAGAACACATCACTAAAATTTTGACATAAGGAAACAAAATTTTTCTTTTCATGTTCATCACATACCTTTCCAAGAAAAAGTTCTTTTCCTGGGGCAATTGCAATAGGCTGACAATCTTCTTGTTTTTCCACCATGCTCTTTTCTGTACCTTTGAACTCATCATTAGGACTGAAAATATGTTCTAGAGTGACCAATCCTTTTGGAAATTTATTTGTTTTGAGCTGAATAATCTGATCACCATAGATGTCCTACAAATCAGACTACATTTTTGAAGAAAATTCAGCTTCATTCTGTATGAATTGGACAATTTGTTCATCACTATCAAATACTTGCCAGCTGGTTGCATTATCAGGTATGGATGGCCTAACAACCATCTTGATATGTTGCATCTTTCCTTTAACCAGGTCTTCTGTAGGTGAAAACTGAGATCTGAGATCCGCCATTTGATATGCTTCCTTGTTCAACTTTGTGGTACAACCTGTAGGTTGAGAGCATCAAAACTCTCCAGCAAGTCCCAAAATCTATGTCTGTAGGCCTTCAATAGCTTGTTCTTTGTAGCACATCTACCATGGACTTGGTTAATGACTAGCTCAGTATCTCCAAAGATTTGCAACTTCTTGATCTTTCTTTTTTCCACAATCAACAAGCCATGCACTAATGCCTCATATTCCACCACATTATTGGAACAGGAAAATTGCAATCTGTGGGTGAAGAAGAACTTCTCTTCCTTTGGAGAAATAAGCACAACACCCACCCCAACTCCATTTCTGCTTCTAGAACCATCAAAATACATCCGCCATAAGCCAAAGACTGGCTCCTTGTCTTCTTTGAATGTCGCGGGCATAACAAATTCTTCTTGCAGGACACAATAGGTGCCAAGACCAGTTTCATAAGCTTTAAGTTCTTCAGAATATGGATCAAATTTGTGATCTCTCTCAGCCCATTCATCAAACAGTAAATCAGGCATGAGAGGAGGAGCAGGATGTTCTTCTAGACTTGAAACTTGATCCCGTTCCTCTTGTATTAAACAATTTGATTGGATAGGGGAAGGTTCATATGACTCTATGTGATAGGAAAAGATAGGCTCAACTTGGATTGTGAATCTTGTGCCATATCTGGTCCTTAAAGCATGTGATTCCAATCTGAAGATAGATAACCCCCTACCTTAGTAGTAAAATCTCTAGACAAGTAGATTGCAAACATGGGTGGCAAGTCTATGACTGATATATCATGAGTTATTGTGAGACTTGGGAAAGCATGGAGGGTTAACTCTAAATATTTAATTACTCCTAATACACCCACAATTGACCCATCAAGTTGTAAAACTCCCCTAGACACAGGACTGTATTTGAGACCTAGGATATCAACAATTTTCTTGGGCATTACAGAAGTACTAGCCCCTGAATCAATCATACAATTATGAACTAGGTGTTTACCCATAATTAATGACATGTAAAAGGGTGGGGTCTTAATAATTTTACTTACTTGATCACTCTTTTCTTGACAGACATGAACCATGGCGACATGAGTCTTTTGCATTACTGGATCCACCAGAGGTAGTTGCTTGAGGGCTTCACATAGAAGATCTCGCTGAGATGGAATGGAAAGTGCATCCCACATTGAGACATTGACATTAGTCTTCTTCATTTTCTCAACTATGTTGAATGGGAGACCCATGGATTTCTGCATTTGTGGCATGCTAATTTATTTCTTTTGTTGCGACATTGTTTGAACATGTGGCTTTACTTGAACAACAACCTCCTTTTCCACGGAAATTTTATCAGGCACCACAGGATGCTTTGACACATTTTCTACTTCATTCCATGGTTTCTCATACCCTTTTGTTTCTTCTTCAGTCCGCAGCTTTTCCTTAATCCCTCCAATGTCTTTTCCTTTCCCTGTGACATTGTTCTGATCCATGGGAGTTACAACTTAAGCTTCCAACATTATTTTCTTATTCCACGTGTTGTCAAGCAACACTCATCTGAGGTCTACCTGGAGCTTCTAGACACTTGATTTAGTGCACATAAATCCTCAGCTCCAAAAAACATGAGGTTAGCATCAGGTGTAACTTGTTGACCTTCATTCTCAGATTTGGCACCTCTAAAAGTGGTTCTTGTTGACTGGAAGAACCTTGGATCATGTAGGCTTGGAGATGCATTTCCCTTTCAAAAACAAGTTGGTTATGTGGAAAATTACATGGAAAACACCATTCTATCTCCTGCACCATATTATTTTGTGTTGGAACTAATGCTTGACTAGAACTGGGGCAGGGAGTGCTTGTGGAGGAGGAATTGTTTCCAATGGAAGAGGAGCACTTTGATTTTCCATCTACTATTTTTCTGGTTTTGTGCATATCTTTGGTTAGACTATTGGTTTCTATATGGTTAATATCCATGATTTGAATATTTCCCTTAATTTTGGTAATTTCTAGATGACTAGGCTTGCTATTTTCTAGGGATATAAATTTGTTTGTTAAGTTTCTAATCAGATATTTCATTTCCTCATCTTCCTTTTTTTGTGCGGGGGTTTGTGATGTGGAAGCAATAGGTTGCAAGCTTGGTAGAGGAATAAGAGCAATGGAAGGTTGCACGGCTTGTGGAAATTCAGGGGATAATGGCATAGGTGGCCTAGGAGCTAATTTTCCAGCTTGAATTAAACAATTTTCAGCCCTAATGGCCAATGCATAAGCTGTGGGTAAGGTTATTCCTCCCATTGATTGTATCATAACAACAATATCAGAGTTAAGAGCTTTTAGAAAGTAAAGAAAGGCACCTTCTGTTATAGGTCTCACAAGAACTAGAATTCTGTCCCAGGTTCTCTGGAATCTGAAGTTGAAATCCACCATTTGTTCATTAGGTGCTCTCTTAATTGTGGTCAACTACTCCAAAAGAGACAAGTTATCATCTCTTTCCCTAAATTGATTGTACAAGGTTGTGCACAACTCGTTCCAATTCCTGATTGAGCCCTATTGGTTAAGCTTCTAAACCATTACAGAGATTTTCCTTTAAGAGATGAAGCCAAAAGTTTTACCACCACATCCATTTCAGCAATTTCATGGATAACACAGACATTTGCAATGTCCTGAATGTGGTCAACTGGAGTAGTGTGATTTTCTCCAGTAAAATATGGAATATTCTTCAAAGCCACAACTGGAATAGGATTATGGGAATTCAAAGCAAGTGGACTTCTACCTGTGAAGTTTACAAATGGATTTTGAGGTGGTGGCAGTTGATGAGCCATTATGATAGGTCTGAGAACTCTTGTTGATTGCAAGAAGGGTCTACCAGGTGGAGGTGTTGAGAGAGTTTTATTTGGAGGAGATGGAGATCTCTGAATCTGTCTTCCTCTTCTCTATCTTCCTGGAGATATTTACAAGTACTCAAATACACCTTCTTGTCTTGTTCTAGACCACGTTTGTATCCTTCTCATGAATCAGGGACACTTGAACTACTGAATCCAGTATATTTACTACTTGGAGTCACCAGATGTGTTATCACAGAACCTCTGAAAGGATGAAATTTATCAAGCACACACCAGAACTTGATAAATATGGAAATATTTTGACTTCTTGTCCCACCGGGCATGCCAAAACTGTTGGAGCTCAAAATTGCACCCATCCCAGATCATAGACAACTAGAAATTTGAGTCAACATGGGACTGTCTCCAAGTTGTGGGACTCAAACTGAGACAGACCTCTAGAGAAGGTCGACTTCCTCTACTTACCTCTACTGCTAAACTACTCCTAGAAATTGAAATGCAACTATCTAATCCTATTCTAACTTTCCAAGGGACCAGGGTGAGAAAGAGATGCATAAAAAAATCCTAATCTACAGAGGTGATAACACCAGAAAATAAGGGGATGAATACATTTAGATAAGGGGAAAGGGAAGGAAATGATAATGAAGAGGACTGGATATGAGACACAGATCAAAATCACTCCCAGAATCCACTTTCATGATACACAATAGACAAAGATTCAGAAAATGAAACATACAACACACCTGTGAATGAAAGAAAGGAAAGGAGTGCAATAAAATAAGAACAAGGGAAGAATGAGCCACAACATTAAATTTATTGCCTGAAATTATGCACAGACTATTACAATCGTGAGAGAAAGATGTGAGCATTCACTTGAATCAAGATCCAAGGCATGTGACCCTTAGGACATTGTGCAACACAAGAGAGAAGCCTTATATTACAAGATGCCCAAATTCTAAGAGTATCCAACATTTAAGAATGTGCATCACTCTACAATATATAGAAAATCATGGAAAGGAGAAAGAGAAGAAATAGAATATTAGAGAAATTCAAATTCCTCAACCAATCTAACCACCTTCATTAATTTCTCTTAGGGAATAGGGTGTCACTCTGTTTATCCACTGTTACATGCCTTCTTCAAATGAGTGCCCATATTGCATTTAATGTTGGTGGTTGTGCCACCTAGAACTATTTTTACATGTTGGAGAAGTTTCCTTGACTCTTGCCCATTTTCCTTGATTTGACTCATGAAATCAGATTTGATTGCATAGAGAACATAAAAATCTTATTAAATTTGCAAATATTTGATAACAAATCGAAGACTGGTTGATTTCTAATTTCTGTGAAGAATCATCATTTTACTTTATTACATGTCTTCTCCACTCAGTCTTGCATGGCTATTTGACATCCGTGGATCATTCCTTTGTATTGTGGCACCCTAGGTCTACGTGGATTTTGAAAACCTTCTGCAACTTGCCCCAATGATGTGACTTGCTTCCTTGTGACCCATGACCCACCTTTCACTATTGTCTTAGCCCGCGACACTATTTATAGTAGTGTCCTTTGAATATCCACCGGGGGAGTCTTTTCTTCATTCCATAAAATTTCTTCTTGCCGTGGTGTTCTTCTCTATGGTAATGTTCCTCCATCTGTGGCATGCTCAAATCTTTCGCGGTTTCTACAAATTTACCTCTGAATATCTGCCAAGTCCAATACTTGTGCAAGTTGCTTGAATTTCGCAAGGGATGCAAAATAAGAAATCCCTCAAACATCAACAAAAACACTCAACAAAGACCTCTTACCATTTACAATTCTTCAGATACATGTTGATTAAATAAAATATGAATATTCTAAACTAATCTGATGTTACTGTAGCGGTAAGTAAATGCATAAATAAGTACAATGTGTATCCAAGCAAACTAAGCACATAAGTATGAAACCCTAATTACAAAATAAAAGAAATAAAATACTTAGTTGGTTCACAATAATGTCAAGGGTATGCCAAGATGAAATCATGGTAAAATGGTAGTATAGATTGTTGTAACTGTGCTCAGAAAATTGTGTAACCGTCGGATGAGGGCAGACAAAAGCACCCACGGAAGGGACTAGGGTGCCTGATGGCACTCCAGTCCTGATCTAGACTCTGTAGCCCTTGTAGGTTTCTAGGATTTGAATTTTTCTGGGTCAGAAGAGTGTCTCCAAAATTCACTTTTAAGTCACTTTGAAGTCACACCAAGATTGATGGATTTGCCAAAAACCCTACAATGAAGAAAAAACAAAGCCAAACATCAAAACCCTAAAACCCTAAAATAAGAAGAATGCAAATGAATGGGTAGGACTGACCTCAGTTGCCATAATAACCGACTTACTAACTGAGTGTTGCACTATATTTCAGATCCAAATGTAGTTCTAGTGAGTGTGTGCATGATGTTCCCTAGGTTCTCTTGTGCAAGTTGCATTTTGTGAAGTAGTGAGAAATAACTAGATGTAGAAAATGTGATAGAATGTGTCCATGGAATAGAATAGAATCCTCCCCCTATGCTGTGTGTGATGCATATGACCTAGCATTGTGTCTTGTGATGGATTTATGTGGATGCAAGTGATCTCCAACTCAATAGATGGATGTAACTCTAGATGGATGATAGTAATGATTGGTGCTAGGTCCCTCATTATGGTCTCATAACTTTATATTTATAGGGTTCTCTTTATCTAAATTCTTAATTAACCATGAAATGGCCAACCACCAAAAATATAAAGATCTAAAACAACTAGAAAGAACCCAAAAAGTGGTGGGAAAGTGTAAAAGGGACCAGGGTGCCCTTGGTGAGACCAGGCACCCACGGGCACCCCAATGTTAGCCTGGGTGCCATAGTCGAGTCTTAAATAATGGAAAATGATCGAAATAGACCAGAAATGTAGGTGTAAAAAGTTAATAATGAAGAAATAAAATTAAACGAGGTGGCCAAAAGACAAGGGTTAGTTAGTGTTTTCTTCAGTTAAGAACCTTCAAAATAGTAGTATGAAACCGAGATAAATAATACCTAAAGTGCATGATTTTTGTGTCTACATTTGCCCCACTTTATGTTGGTGAGTGGAAAGCTTGGTAACATAAAGTAGGTAGGGATGCGTACCTGATTTCCATGAAGAGTGTAGTAGTGAATAAAAACATGTTAAAGGACTAGAAAAAGCGTGAAATGACAAAAAGATGGAGAAGCATGGAAACTAAAGATGAAAATACGCAAAAACATTATGAGAGTGAACCTAGGACAGAATGTGTTTGTTAATGCTAATGTGTGTAGTGTACCTACATGATTAGTATAGTGTGTGTTGTAATAAAGTGTTGTTATTGTCTTCATTGTTGTTGTTGCTTATTGTTGCCTCCATTTGATTGTTTGTTTCTCATACGGTTGGTCCCGTAAGGACAAAACGATCAAGTAGTCAAATATGTATGTGTAAAAATGAAATGTAAAAGATACATGTAAAATTATGTAAGTGTAAATTATGTAAATGAAAAAGTGTAAATGGAATATGTGCACCTGATCCATGTCGAGAGAAATAGTGTAAAATGGTATCCTTACTCCTGGGGTTTTTTTTGAGTAATATGATGCCATAGGTTGAAGAACTATACAGAGAAAATTATATGTGTCCTCCGACCTTTAACTGCTTCCCTGAACAATGTGTGAAAGAGATATTTGTATTGTCTTGGTTTTTTTTGGGTGATTTGGCACCATTGGCTGAAGTAGTGTAGGGAGGCATGCAGTGAAAAACTGCACAAATTAAAAATGCAAACCTTCCCTGTACTTTCTCCAATGCAAACCTCAATAAGGGTTGTGAAGACCTTGTCTATGAAACCTTGCAAGTGAATGTCAGAGATGATTTGTGGGTGCTCTTGAGTGCTCTCCAAGCTTTGAAGGAAAATGCTACAGACACAGTTCAACAAATTTTTTGTGCTTCAAATTCAAGAGGATTTGAAAGGAAGGTAAGCCTGTAATTTATAGAAGCAGAAGGTAGTTGGAATTGGTTACACATGGATAAATGAGTATGCTAAAAATAGCATTGTGGGAAGTTGCAATAGTGTCAGGGGCAGTAAATGAATTAATTGCAAAAAGTTACATCCAGAAAGGTGGTTGTACGTGCATTTTAATTGCCCCCACCTTTCTAGGATTCTAGAAGTGCAGTTAACTAGGGTAAGGATAGGGAGTCCAAGTGGAGTCTAAGTGGAGTTTGATCAAGTGGTAGATGACTAGGATGTGCACACACTTAATTAATTAATTATTTAATTAATAAATAATAATTAATTTAGCCAAAGGGGTACAAAGGGTACATGGGATTAATTTAATTAATCCAAAGGGGTACAATGTATTAATTAATTGATTTAATCAATTAATCACAAATGGGTGAATAACAGGGTGTACTAGAATAACACTGGGAACAAGTGGAAACAGAAGTGTAATTTTGGGGTGTCTACATTTTCCCCCTCTTTAAAGTGCTATTGCAGAGTAATAGTGCTTTAAAGATAGTAGACGCATGCAGATCGGTGAGTGGAAAATTTTGAAGCATTGGGATGCCCCAACAAACAGAACAGTAGAGGAATGCCCCCTCAAGTGGGTGGATGATGCAACAAGGCGGTGGACAACTGCTTGATAGGAAGAAAGCAAGGGATTAAAACAAGGATGGGAAAGGACTGTGTTTGTAGCATGAGCGTTATTTGGAGAGTAATTTTTTAGAGCAACCTGATTTTTGTTGTTGCACAATAGAGTTGTCACCATGATTATGAAAGAATCAAGATGGTTAACCCAGATGCGCGTAAACAAACACACACAACAAAGAAAAGATAAAAAAAGGAAAACAAACCCAATATACAAAGTAGGTGCCGACATCAGGGTTATAAAGGAACCAAGATGTAATCACACTACTTGTAAGTGGTCCAAAAAGAGTAAACATCAACAATGCAACACAAAGTCAAAAAATAATACAATCAGCTATGCCTCTAATGCATGCCACAATGATGATTAAGTAGATACAAATGCTCCCAAATGGGAATAGGATCATACTGGAAGAGTGGAGTTAAAGAGACTCCTTATGACACTCTTGTTGAATCCATTGTGTAAATGATCAAAGTTGAAATTTCCCCAGGTGAAGTTATATCACGAAGGAAAAACAATTTGTGTGACTTGCCCCAAGCAGAGTTGGCATATCACGCAAAGGGGAAAAAAGTGATAGTTGTAAGATTGGCACGAGCACTAGAAAGAAGAGTAATAGATAAAAGTATGACATTTATCAAGATTGTATTGAGATGTTGAAAGATTAACTTCAAGGGTTTTCCAATTGTAGGATTTCTGTGACAAGTGAAGGTTTATTCGAAAGTTTTGTAATTGTTTTTTTTTTTTAATTTTTTATGATTTTGAATTTTTGATATTTTTTTTTTGAATTTTACAAGTTTTGAAATACAAATGCAAACAAAAATGAAGACATTCCATGGCTTAAATAAACCAGGAGGAAAACACAACACGTGCAAATGACAAAAAGATATAAAATAAGTAATAGAAAGAAACCCAATATGAACAGGAAGGAACCACACCAAAGTTATATGTGAACTAGGATGTGAATAAATTTCCTGCAATTGGTCCACAGTAAAGATAAACAAAGTAAAACACAATGACAAACTGAAAGAATAAAAAGCATCGTCACAATGTTAACAAACTGCAACAGTACAATACAACGTGTAAAAATGATGTCTAATGACACTCTGAATGTGTTCCACATTGAAGAACTAGACATATTTGAATGCCCCCAAGTGATAGCTTAGCATGCGAGAGGATTGGATCAGGGTGAAGAGTGGAGTGATACTTAGATACTCCAAAAGATACTCTTGTCAGATCCCATTGAAGTTTGATCTGTATTGGATTAAAATGTAAAATCCAAGTGTGCCCCAAGAAAATTTATATTGCGAAAGGGTAAATGATTTCCTCGAGAATAGATATACACCACGGGCAATAAATATGAGTATGATCTGGAACAATCATGAGGAGCACCATCAAATGGTGAAGTTGTTGAACTGTGTTATCCAGTTGCTGAAATTTTGTCAAACATTATCTGAATGTTTTGATTATGACAGTTTGAAACTATTTTTGGAGTTTTGGACAATTTTATATTGTTTTTGTGTTTTTATTTTATATTGTTTTTTGTGTTTTTGAACAATTTTATATTTTTTTGAAGTTTTTTTGATATTGTTTTTGAGACATTTTTTGAATTTTTTTTGTATAGTATAACTCGGTAAAAAGGTACACTACTTGAAAGCAGGTACAAATAATTAAAAGCATTCCATTCCATTGGTAGAAATGTAGATGATAAAATGATAGGGTGTTTCACTCCACTCGTGGCTCCACGCAACTAGGAAGATGTGAGGGATCATCACCAAGAGACAAAAAGGACGTGAAAATGAGATGAATAGTGATATTAAAGGTGAAGAGAAAGGATGTGATGACACAAGTTGTAACAATGATCTGTATGAGAAAAATGTAACTCATCTCCAGTCAAGATTACCTTGACTGATTACAAGATGATTCCACTTTATAGGTTTTGACTTGACTTAGATCCATTGATGGCCTACTGATTGGAAAAATCTGATTGAAGGAATTGGTGTCTCTCTTAACATGAGCAGCTAAATTACTTCTTGGGATGTTTTTGATTAAGCACTTTGATTCAGATTTCATAAAGGCTTTATTGAATAATTATTTTTTATTTTTGTGAAGGAACCCCTACATGTTGCCCCATGCCATCAGTAAAAGGCAAGGGCTCAACACCGAAGACAAAATGTAGGTGAGTAAGGGCTTTCTCCATTCCTAGTCTCATACTGCCAGTAAGAAGTATGGGCTTATCACCAAAGACTGTGAAGGATGAAAGGTGTATTGATTTTATATTTTTTTGTATTTTTAGATTGATTTAATTTTCCTTGTATGTTGATAGTGTGCTTGTTGGGAAGGAAAATTTTTCCCCCAAGTCTCAGCCTCATGCGACTAGTAGGATGCAAGGGTTCAACACCGTAGATTGAGATGGGTGGTCAAAAAGGACCGGGTAAAGAATTTTAGTGCTTTCTATTAAAGAGAGAGCTTATTTGAAAGGAGGATTTTTCCATCAGTAAGCTTCAAGACAAAACCGTAGGTAAAAAGATCTGAAATGGTAGAAACCATAACAAAGATGAGACACACAATGCCCAAGAGGAACAAGGTTAACATGTGTCGTAATAGGTGAAGAAGGTGAGTATATGATAATGGTATGATTAAGGTATCTTCCAATAGATGGAATGCCTAACATTATTTGTACACACTTTTCCATTTCTGATTGGCAAACAATGCTCTAATACAAAGTTTTATTCTCTTTTTGTGATTTTTGAGTTTTCTAAATTTTGGAGGATGAAGGTTTGAAATGGACTTATCAAGAAAGATGTCCATGTTTATTGAAGTTGAATGGTCTTGAGATACAAGACTTGTGTAGATGAAATGCAAGTCAAGAGGGAGAATCAAAAGATTTGATAAGTCCTGAAATACGAGACTTGGATGGACATGAGCCAAGTCAAAGGAGTGAAACCAAAGTTTTGATAAGTCCTGTAATATGAGACTTGGGTGGATAGGATCCAAGTCAAAATATTGAATCAAATGATTCGATGGGTCCTGAAGTACTAGACTTGGGCAGACAGGATCCAAGTCAAAGGATGTGTGATTAGATAAGTCTTCGATGAGATCAAAATACATATGTGATGTTAGAAGAAGATTTTGATGTGGGGAAGATGTTGAGATACATATTCACCTGTGAGTGAAAGAGCATGAGGAAAGAAGGATAGATCTCTAGATGCATACTCAAGGTTCCTTGTAAGGCCATAGAGAGGAAATAGTCAATGTTTCTCCTTCTAGGTTGTGAATTAGTTGATTGGACAAAATATTTGCAATTAAAGCTTGAAATGGTTGAATAAGGATATTCCTGGGTATACGTACCTCAAAGAATGTGTGCATGTAGATATCTTGACAAGTAGGAATCATTGTTGATGAGATTCCTATAGGATGGATCATGTGAGGTATAATGGACATAGAAGGTTGCGTTGAAGCAAGTGTCCAAGCTTGTTGTGGTTGTATTTGACAACAAGACTAGAGATGTTAGGTGTAGGAGCTGGAATGGAAAGAATGGAATGAAGCTCAATGGTGTTTGATGAAGGACCCTCTTCTGTCATGTCAAGGGTTGAAAGAGAGTCTTGAAGAAAATTCAAGTTCTTGTTAGGTGTTAGAAGATTGTTGTCCAAAACAGGTTCAATGTCTGTTTGGACTATAGGAAGAAAATCTATAGAAGAAATGGATTGGTTTGAAGGGGGAGATACTTGACCTTCGTCATGATCTCATGGAATGTCAGTATGAATAGAAGTGGGAATAATATTCAACTCTTCATTTGAAGGTGTGGAAGTTGACATGTCATTGGTTGCAAGAGCTTCATCGTCAAGATCTACAAAGATCTCTCCATCATCAATTAAGTCTTGGACATAGATTCTTAAAATGTGTACATTTATCAGTTGAGTGGCCATCAATGATGAAAATCACAATATGCATGAGGTTTGTTTGTACCAATATGGCTTAGGTTCTCCTTCAATCCAAGGTCTTGTAAGGGGATATTTTATCATCCTAGCCACTTTGAGTTGATGAAAGACACTAGAGAGACTTTCACCGAGGGGTGTAAACTTACGTTTAACTTTGCATGGCGTAGTGTCTTGGCTAGGTTGTATGATTGGATTTTTGATTGATTGGTCATGTATGTTGGGCATATTGTGATTATCCGTGACACCAATAGTGATGACATTGTGGTTGCGATTGATGTACCAAGATTCATCGTGAGAAGCTCTAGTACGGTGATTATTGCGAGTGAGGTTGAAAGAAAAATGTTTGACGAACTTCTCTGAGAGGTCCATGAAGGTGGTGATAGATCCCTTTGGAAGGTGTAAGAACCAATCCAAAGCTTTTCCTCCTAGACTTCTAGGAAAAAGGCACAAGAGAAAGCTATCGTTATATACTTTGTGACATGCTATGGAAAATTCTTTAATATGTTGTCTTGGATCAGTTTTTCCCTTGTATTTATTGAATTTGGGTACCTCAAAATACTGTGGGAAGGGTATGCATAAGATTTCCATATTAAAAGGGTATGGACACAATTCATCAAAATTGAATTGTTTGTGTTGTTTTTGCAAACCCGCAACGGTGTATTTCATCATTTTTCATTCTTGGGAAAAGGATGAATTGTATAAATCCACCATTGTAATGAGAAAAGAGGTAGAGTGAAGAAAGGTATGATGAATAACGCAACCCTTAGCAAAGTGAATGCTAAGATGGAAGCGTGATGAAAATGTTTGAAAACCTTGACTCCTAGCAAAGTGAATGCTAAGATGGAAGAGGGAAGAAGATGGAAAAATTTTGACCCGTAGAAAAATGAGTGCTAAGAGGGAAGAAGAAAAAAAGGTTAGTCGAGTGCCCATCTCTTAACAAAATGATAGTAAAGAGAAAAAGGGATGACAAGAAGTTAGATGTGCTCTATTCCGTAACAAAAATGAGTGTTAAAGGAAAAGAGACTTAACAAGGTGGATGTGATCAACTCGTAATCAAAATGAATGATAAGAGTGATGAAGAAATGTAAAAAAGGTTAACTCCTAACATGGTAAGTGTTAAGAGAAATGAAAAAGGGGGGAAAAGTGAAATGTGCTCGACACTTAACAAAATGAATGTCAAGGGAGACAAGACTTAACAAGATGAAGGTGATCAACTCTTAACAAAATGTGTGATAAGAGTGATGACAAGAGGGGACTTCGCAACACCTAACAAAATGAATGATGTTAAGGTGGAAGATGGGTTGAAATGTTAGTTTAGATGATTCTTAACAAAGTGAGTGTTAAGAAATATGAAGAGGTTTGAAATGATTTTATGATCCTTTACAAAAGTGAATGTAAAGAGGTGAGAGATGAAAGAAATGAGTGTGCTCAACTTGTGACAATTGTAAGTGTGACAAGAGGAGACTTTTAACACAATGAAAGATGCTCAACTATTAACAAAAAATGTGTTAAGTGAAGAGACTTAGGAAAGAAAATGATGGATTTTCTCAACTTTTAACAAGATGAATGGTAAAAGGGGAGACTTAAGAAGATGATGATCAATGTCAACTCTTAACAAAAAGTGTGTTAAAAGATAAGACACGACAAGGAAGTGAAAGCACTAAAAGAATGAAAAGGTAAAGGTCATCACAAGAAGTGAATAAACGATGATAAAAAGGTCCGAATCTCACAAAAAATGGAGATAAGAGACAAGGGGGAAGTGATGGATTAGTGATCTCAAATTAAAACAAAGTGAATGCTTTAATGAGAGAAGTGAAGAAATAATGAGGATGTCAACAATGCAACAAAATGATTGTGAAGTATGACAATGTAAGATGATAGGATACAAAAATGGAAGACGTCGCAACTCAACAAAGTGGATGTGAAAATGTGACGACGTAAGAGTGAGTAGAGAATGATAGTGAAGAATGTCAATAAGTTGAGAAAGTAAATGTGAAATGTGATAATGTAAGAATGGGGAATGCTTAGAGTTCAACAAAATAATCAAACTTAAGACTTATGATGATGAAAAGATCAAGGTGATCAAGAGAGTGCTTGACTGTGATAAAGTGAGTATCGCAACGTCAAGACTTAGATGAAAATGAAAGTGCTTAAGTGTGAATATGGATGTCCACAACCCAAGACTTAGACATGTGTACAAAGTGATAAGATGGATGAGAGAGAAAACATGAATGATGAAAGTGAAACAAAAGTGTGTAACATGCGAGAAAAATGAAAAGTGGTGAAGTGAAAGTTGTGGCCTCTACCTTAGATTGGCTTGGACAAGGCGTGGCTTCCTAGGTGGCTCTCTCAACTAGGTGTCAACAAAATATCTGAGTGAGCATGATGCTATTGCTAGCTGATGGATTTACTTTACCCCCTTTGAAACCCTGAGAAAAGACCTTGCTCAGAATGAATCACACTGGGGTCGCCACTAAGGATATCCATGACTCTAACTCACAAAGGCTTTACTAGTCAGGTAGGATAAAAAGGTTCCCATTTCATCCACCAGTTCCCTCAAGGTGTGGACTACTTTGGGGTTCCTAGAACCACCCCCTTTGTTGTAGCTTAAGGCTTATGCCAAGGGGGTTATGTTCTAGTTAAGCGGTCGAGCCGTAGCTCTTAACCGAACCTGTAAATCAAGTGTTTTGAATGTGGTGTTTTTTAATCTTTTGATTTTAATGTGGTTTGGTTGTACTCCTTTGGCAACCTGCAGTTAGTAGTTTTTGAATGTTTTGTCCACCTTTTTTTAGAGCGGGTCCTGCAAGAAAGGATTAGAAAGTTCTCCTGAAGGTAGGTAGAAGATAAACCAATCAGAAGCAAGTTCACACTTTTGATTTCCAAGATCACTTTAAAAAGCGTGAGGAAAGAGCATACACGTAAAACAAGCTTTGATTAAAAAAATAAAAGAAAGGTTAATTCCCAAAACAAATAGAAACCATCACGTTTATGATTTCTAAGATCACTTTTAAAGTGTGAGGAAATATCATATGCGTGATGTTGTTATGTTAAAAAACTACTTTTTTTTTTTTGAAAAAAAGACAAGTGTTAGAAGAAATGAAACCATAATTTTTTCTGTAAATCCAAATCAGAGAATTATTTTTCCATTGCATATATTTTTTCAATACCTTTCCATAAGAAAAATGAATTCATTCCTAGTTCGGGAGCTAAAATGTTATGGCTTCCGGAAGATGGGCTACGGTAGCACTCTTAGTGAAAAATTTGAACATGAGAAAAACACCCTAACGAGCTGGTTTTTTTTTTATTTTCTGACTTCTGTACTTCACCTCAGAAGCTAAAATTTTGACAGCAAAGGTTAAAAAATAACAATAAACATAAAGAAATATTTAGATCACAAAATTTTCAAATAAAATGAAATAAATAAATGTGGGGAGTCCCACCGGGCATGCCAAAATGTATGTAATGAAAAACTACAGAGTAAGGAAAGATGAACAAATTAAACAATGCAAACCTTCCATGTAACCTATCCAATACAAACATCAGTAAAGGTTTTAGAGACTTTATCTGTGGAACATTGTAAATGAATTTTAGAGGTTCTCTTGAATGGGTTGTCCAAATTTGAGTGCAAATGTTATAAACACAAGATACTTGAATGGAAATTCTTCAGAATGCACAATTCAACAGAGTTTATCTATGCGAACAATTCAGAGAGGATTTGAAAGGAAGGAAAAGGCCTGTAATTTATAGAAGCATATGGTAGTTGGAATTGGTTACACATGGATAAATTAGTATGATAAAAATAGCATTGTGTGTAGTTTCAAAAGTGTCGAGGGTAGTAAATGAATTAATTACAAAAAAATTCATCCAGAAAGGTGGATGTAATTGTATTTTAATTTCCCTCATCTTTATAGGATTATAGAAGAGTAGGCTAACTAGGGTAAGGATAGGGAGTCCAAGTGGATTTTAAGTGGAGTTAGATCAAATAGAAAATGACTAGGATGCGCACACACTTAATTAATTAATTATTTAATTAATAAATAACAATTAATTTAGCCAAAGGGGCACAAAGGGTACATGAGATTAATTTAATTAATCCAAAGGGGTATAATATGTATTAATTAATTAATTTAATCAATTAATTACAAATGGGTGAATAACATGGTGTACTAGAATAATACTAGAAAACAATCGGAAACAAAAGTGTAATTTTGGGGTTTCTACACACAAAGCAGGTTGTAAACATGGGACATCACTCACGATGTCATAAGACATGCAAGGCCATCATGGCCGAAAACATCAAACAAATGTGCACACCAAGCAAAGGGAAATTCCCGCAAACAAGAGTAGACAATGTAACAAACAAGTATGGAAGAAAATATCCCTGCATAAAAAATAATGTACATGAAGCACCCATTAGTATGTTAGAAATATATTAGTATGTAAAAAGCATGTATAACCAAGTAATGTAATGTAAAGTGATAAGTAAAAAATAGATAATACCACATGTGAGAGACAAGTGCAGATGGCCCCAGCGACCAGTGTAGGAAGGGTAGAAGGCAATCATCCGTGCTACATGTAAGAGACATGTATGTGTGATCACAACTAAATAGAGGTGTGAACGCACATGTGTGTATGGTATAGATAATGATATATAAGAAATCAATCTAGCATGTGTAGTAAACTGTTCATGAACAAGTAAAAGTAAGCAAGAATAAGAGCAACCATAGTATACAGTATGTTGTGGATGGATGAAATGGAATGAAAAATGGAATGATAGGAGCCACGTGCCCCCTGAGTGAATGGAAATGTATGCAATGAGGTTCATTTGGTTTCCCCCATTAGCAGTCAAGAATGAATCGTAAACAAGAGAGCGTCATCGGGAAATGACAACGCTATGACGTATGTATGACTATGCAAACTGAGATGAGGCTAAGATGAGGTATGCGTAAGTGTTAAGAGTGTGATGTAGTACTATGTAAATATCCTAGAATATGGGGGATTGTAAAGACTATTCCCCCCAAGTATGTAAGCAATGGAATTATAATCAAAAGACACTAAGTAGACCCACGTAAGGAGTAGTTTCCTTAACAAAAGTGATGGGACGATGAGGTGGTAATGTCACGGAAAACTTGAGAGGAGGGGTATTTGCTTTAACAAGATGATTAGAAAATTAAAGTGGAGTAGGATGGCAATAAATCTTGAATATTGGTAGCTTGGTGGTAATGATGACACTACCGAATGAGAAGGGTGATTAATTTTGAGAGGCGGTTGTGCACCTTAACTTGGTAATGTTGTAGATGTGTTGGGAGGAAGAAGGGATATATTGGTTGTTATAGGTGGTTGCTTAGGTGGTGCTTGTCTTTTCAAAGGATGCACACGAGAAACAATGGTGTGATGCAAATTAAGTGGAGAAGAAGAAATATCAGAAATAGGAGAACCATGTGATGGAACTATGGTATTTTTCTGACGAGGAGAAAAATCATTATCCACATGTGAGTGATGTCAATATCAAGCATGTAGTGAATAATAGAATCATCTAGAACTTCCTTAGAAAGATTAGAAGGAGGCTCACTAGTAACCGCATAACATGGTATAACAATTGTAGATGGACATGCAACATAATGTTGTGCATTGAATGAGATAAAACCCTGATGATCAAGATGTTTGATTATTTGTGGAAAATTTTGGTAATCGTTGTCATTATGTCCATTGGGTGTGATGATAATTGCAATATGGATGACCTTGATATTTTGCTAACTGATAAGGAGAATAGTGATGAGTAGGTGTTAGAGTGATCAATTGATGACTAAGGAGCTGAATACGAATTTCATGTGGCATAAAATAATTCTCAAATATGAGAGGATCAAGAAATGAAATGTCTTGAGGTTCAACTAGATGACATGTAGTGGAAACAGATTGCATATAATA
The DNA here is from genome assembly GCA_019776745.2 of Taxus chinensis. NCBI lineage: Eukaryota > Viridiplantae > Streptophyta > Pinopsida > Cupressales > Taxaceae > Taxus > Taxus chinensis. The sequence continues at coordinate 218,166 of JAHRHJ020001288.1, forward strand.
TGTAGAAAGACTACAAACATGTGATTGAGAAGCATCCTTAAGTTGCTAAATTTCAGATTTGAGAGAGGTGATCATGGATTCCATGGCCTTACATTTATCTTGTAATAAAGTATGTAGATCTTGAATGGATTCTAATAGGAGTTTATTAGATGGAGGATCACTAGGGTCGTCAAAATAAACAATCAAATATAGGGCTGATTTTGTGCAGCGGTGTATTGTCATACATATACATGGTGTCTAGCTATTTTACAAAACAACCTAGCAAAGGTGATATCTATTAAGTAAATAAGATAAAGAGACTTGAGGAAATTTATGACCCATGATAGAAGAAAGATGAGGATCCTAAGCGTGAAAGCATTGGGGTTCACCCAAAATGATTACCTAAAATATTTATTTTCTAGACTAATATGATGTTATTGTAGTGGTAAGTAAATGAACAATTAAGTACAATGTGTATCCAAGCAAACTAAGTACATAAGTATGAAACCCTAATTGTAAAATAAAGGAAATAAAATACTTACCTAGTTCACAATGATGCCAAGGGTATGCCGAGATGGAAACTTGGTAAAATGGAAGTACAGATTGTCGTAACCGTGCTTAGAAAATTGTGTGACTGTCAAATAAGGGTGGAAAAAAGTGCCCATGGAAGGGACTAGGGCGGCCACTGGCGTTCCAGTCCTGATATGGGATTTGTCATCCTTGCAGGTTTTTAGGATCTGATTTTTTAGGTCAGAAGAGTGTTGCCAATATTCAAGTTTTTTCACTCCGAAGTCACACCAAGATCGATGGATTCGCTAAAAACCATACAATGAAGAAAACATAAATCCAAGCATCAAAACCCTAAAAAAGAAGAAGAATGCAAATGAATGGGTTAGACTGACCTTAGTTTCCACAATTGTGGGCTTAATAACTGAGCACTGCACTATATTTCAAACTCAAATGTAGTTCCAGTGAATGTGTACATGATGTGCCCTGGGTGCTCTTGTGTCAGTCACACTTTGTGAAGTTGTGGGCAATAACTAGATGTAGAAAATGTAATTGAATGTGTACATGGAATATAATATAATCCTCCCCCTATGTTTGTGTGTGATGCAGATGACCTAGCCTTGTGCCTTGTGATGGAGCTATGTGGATGCAAGTGATCTCTAATGTAATATATGGATGCAAATATATATGGATGATAGTAATGACTAGTGTTAGGTCCCTCTTTATGGTCTCATAACTTTATATTTATAGGGTTTTCTTGACTCTAATTTTGTAATTAACCCCGAAAATAGCCGACCACTAAGAAAGATAAAGATGTAAAACGGCTAGAAGAGAGCCCAAAAAAAGTGATGGGAAAGTGTAAAAAGGGAACGGGGCGCCCCTAGTGGGACCAGAGGCACCCACAGGATTCCCCAGTACAAAGGTTGGGCACCCCAGTTGAGGCTAAAATAACGGTAGAATGACCGAAACAAATGGCTAGGCATATGGGTGCAATAGGTCACAAATTACAGAAATAAAATAAAACAAGATGGCCAAAGGATGAGGGGTTAATTAGTACTTTCTTCACTCAAGAACCTTTTAAATAGTAGTATGAAGACTGAGATAAATAAATGTCTAAAGCGCATGATTTTGTGACTACACATGCATGCTCAGAATTTCTTGAATGTCAAAAGGGTACTACACCCTATGTAATATCAAGGGGACAAGAATAGTGTGTACAAAACCTTTGAATCTACAAATGTACTTGGAGCACCCTTGTCTACACTGATAGACCATTTGAATGATGATAGAAACAATTACAAGAGAGTTTTGAATATGCTTAACAAGCCTTCCCTAATTGATTCTTGGGATCATAAAGTCTCTTAAAAAATGTATTTATCTCTTTATTGGCTCATTACAGACCTAGTCAAGTCTAGTATCAAAAATGACCTAAGGCCTAGGCCACAAAAAAAGTCTTATTACGACTCCTTGGAGTTCATTTTTTCTTCTTTCAAGTTTCTCCTGCATGCATTATACATGCTCTTCTAGGTTACCCAGGTAAGTTTTTACATTCATTTAGCTAAAACTACCTCCAAGGTTTGAAATAATGTATTTTAGTGAGCTTAGAGTTGTGAAGATCAAACTAAATGAATGATCTGGTAATTTCACTAACTCACCTAATTAGTAATCATAAATGACATTTCCTAGAGTACAATCTTGAAAGACAAAATTAGTGATATCATCCATATGTAAAAGGTAGGAGTGATGCTCATGCATCACTTTCACTCTTCTTTTGCAGGTCCGTCTTTACAAGAAGTAACTCACATCAACAAACACAAGCTCAAACAACATTTTACTACGCATACACCTCACCCCTAGTGTCTACCTAACTTTTCCTATTTTCCACACTTCATATTATGATAACTTGTTGTTACTTGTCCACTTGGCACACTATCAGCTACACTTTTCTTCATTTTACAAGAGTACGCATCTTTTATCATACTGTGTTATCGAGTATTCACTCAAAAACATAAAGTGGGGGGAAATGTAGACACAAAAATCTATGCACTTGGGTATATTTCTAAGTCCTAAAGCATACTAATGTGTACATGATTGCTAATAAATAAAACTAGTGGTTGACAACTTCTTTTGGTTTTTTGGTTGTTATATCTTTTGCACTTTACTGGCCTTACACACCTTTCAAATTTGTTAGCACTTAACTAATTTATTTTTCGATGACCTCAGACACAAGTACCTAGTTAGGACAGAAGTGCACAGGCACTATTATCCCTCTTGGGAACTCATGCCCCTCTTTTCCTTCTTCTTACCATTTTGGTTCTGTTTCACCTCTTGGGCATATTTTAACACTTTGGGTTAGCCTTTTAGTTGTCTTCAAATAAGGAAATCATATATGATTAGCTATTGCTCTCAAATAAGGGTTCCAAACACTATAAGCATTATATAACATCACCTAAGCTTGCATCAAAGGAACAAGAGCATTAAAAGACATACATCTAACACATCCATTCAAGGATAAGAACTGCATTATTTTACATACACAACATAAGAGGGAAGTTCATTCTATTGAATCACACACATCTTTCATACTTGGTACAATCTACATCTAGCTTACTATCATCATGCAACATGCATACGGGAAACCTAGGGCATCATTACACACAAAAGCAAAAATAACTACATGGAGTCTCAAATGTAGTGCAACGCTTGGTTGTAGAGTCAACTCTTGGGTGACCGTTAGGGTCATTTTGACTCCACATTCTACATATTTTTTAAATTATATTTGTTGTGGTTTGTCGACATGTGCAAGTAGACAATTTACTTTGTAGGTTAAAGGTACAATCAATGGTCCAACAACAAAACCATAACGACAAAGATCGAGTAGAAGCGAAGCTCCTTTAATTCAGAGAAGAGTAGAACTTGAACATTTACACAATCATTAGTGCCTAGATCAATCACTAGCACTTGGGTGTTCCGTGTCCTCCCATGGGAACTAAAGTATAACTTTGGGTAAGTGCAGGAAGTTGATGGACAAATATAGGGTCATCCGTGGACATCATATTGCAAATAACAACATAATATCAACTTGTAGGGATTATTAGCAATACATACACTCACAAAATTATATTAATATGAATCGTAGAATCCGGAATCTAGTTTCTAAAATACTAATTTTTGTAAAAAATGGACAAGATTAGCTATATTAAACACTCAAAATTCAATGACTTAGTTTTTTTTTTTTAGGAAACGCCGATAAGATTATAGTCCGTTTGCCCACAATTTGGATGACCAAAAATTGATATATATTTTTTTCCTTTGGTGAGAAGTTATATGCCACTATCTATCTTGGGATGGATTTTATTTTGTATTTTTTTGAGTAATATTTTATTTTTTATAATTTTTTTCGTGAAAGTGGTATGAAAACATAAAGAAAACAGAGCACTTTCCGTTTGCCCGCCATAACTTCATCAAAAGATATTGAAATCAAATAATTTTTTTTTGGAACATGTATATAATTTCACCACGGTTGGGATGGTATAAGTTTTATCACATTCTGATAAGTGAAACAAATTTTGCAGTCTTAAACGTAGACATAAACATTCACAGGAAAAAGTTTCTTAATGACCTACTATTAGTAAAAAATTATAAAATGATATTTATCCTCTTCTATTCACTTTAAAATCAGTATTTCTACAAAGCTAATAGTCTCCCCTATGCAATGGTACCATTTTTATGACATATTTTTTACTTTTTGGCATGGTTCAAGTCCGTGGAAGACTAAATTTGATGTTTTGCTGTTTTTAATGTAAAATTCAGGATTTGATGTCCACTTAATTGTCCCCCAACTTGGTGCACTTACCCTTGTATAGTTTCGAGTTCTAGAACCTTTAGTGAGCCTTGGAGATAATATTTCTAGTTTGTTCTAGTAGTTACTTAGTGCAGATCACCTTGAGGTTGCATGTAATCAGCTAAGTCATCTCCCCCTTCCACTTCCTTACAGTTTTACATTGTTGAATGATTATTTACTTATGTATTACTATACTTGATTAACTAAAATATCATACATTACAGTAGTTGCTCTAAAATTAAGGTTTAATTTCATTTAGATTAAATCAATAGGACTCTAGAATTGAGAAAGAGAAAGTGGGAAGAAAATTTAATGCATTTCATTTGGGTAGATAATATTACCCCAAAGAAAGACACATGTAAGAGTTATTTTGAGTTGGTTTATGGTATGAATTCCATGTTGCATGAAAACTATTGGAAGAGGCAATTGTCTATGATGTTGATCCATATATAGAGAGAATTAATCAACTTATCTAGATGGATGAAGATAAAAGGAAATCACATGAGAGATGCATGGATTTTATAATTAAAATGAAGAGGATATTTGAAAAGAAAGCATCTACCAGAGAGTTTAAGTTTAATTATTTGGTGTTGGTATAATCCATTAGGCACAAAGATAGAGGAAAATGTCGGAAGCTTGATCCTATTTGGACTAGACCATATGTAGTGGACATACACAATGGAGATAATACTTATTTATTGAGAGATATTCATGGTGAAGTGCTAGATTTGTTTGTCTATGACATCAAATGTCAATATGATATACAATTAATATAACATGATGTAATAGATGCTACATTGTACAAATCAGTGCATGCACATTTGTATCTTTTGTGTAGGTTCCTGCCATGTCTCGGTTTATCTACACTATGTTCATTCATTAGTTCCATTTACAATTATGTCCTCCTACCTAAGAATGTTACACGGTAAAGATGTGCATTGACATTCATGTAGACTCTGGCTAGATACTTGGGACTAAATCAATTCAGTTTCATATTAAGGTATTCACATGAGGTAATTAATTATAAAAAGTAATAAAATATATTTACCTTAATACATGTTTACAAGGCATTAGTTTGATTCATAACTAGCGATAGATATGTTGGGATACATCTATTTAAAAGACATAGAGAGATATATCAATTTTTCATCAGTGCCTGTATTGGAATCCTCACATAAGTTAGATAGGCATCTCGAGATTGATATCTCTCATCGTATTTTAGATGGATGTGTACCTTAAGATATCCAATGCCTAGTTTAGTTTAATAAATAAGGAATATAATTTAATAACATAGAGGAGTTTCTTATATTTTTCACCATCTAAAGGATTAAATTAAACATAATAATGGTAGTGTGAATGCAATTTGATATGTTTTATTTTTAATATTTTTTAAGTAGAACAATATAAGTTGCATTTCATTTTTAATGCATATTCAGTTATGTAGAAAATATATGCTTGCATTTATTTTTAAATCATAGTATGACGTGTGGTTTTAAATGAATAATTAAGGGAATTTAACGACATTTAGACTTTGAATATTTGTTTGTTATTTTTAATGATTCATGTTATGAACTCAATGTATTTTGCTATTTAGTTTTTAAATATGGAGTTGTATTGAATAAAATTTTAATTTTAAATGTTTATGTCTTCTTTTCCCCGTGAAATATCAGAGACTCCAACTTTTTGGTGATGGAAGAAACTTTTCATTCATCAATTTTCCCACGTGGGAAGGTTTCTAAACTTGGTTTTAATCTCCATTTTGGTTAGAACACTAATCATCCACATTTGGAGGCATTTGAAAATTCCCCCTTTTCTTCCTTTTGAGATGCATCTTGGACATATGGACCCAATCAACATATAATATTGTTTCAGAGCTTAGATTACTTCCTTTATAACCTAAGAGTGTTGATGAGACAGAAGTTGAAAAAACCAAAATCCTAGGTGCTTTAAACCTTTTAACTCTTGCTTTATATCCCGTGGTATGAAGGAACAAGTATTGAGGATAAGTGGTGACCATCGATTCCTTTAAACACTTAGGAAATCATGAACTCTAATTATAATGGATGAACTACACATGGTAAACACGTCAAAGATGGTTCCCTCAAACCATTGGCCTTTAGCTTTTTTTGGTTGAAAAAGTGTCGATGAGTGATAAATAGTAGCGATCAGTTCAAAACACTATCTTGATCCTTTAAGACATTTCCCCTCGCCACATTGAATGTGGAAACACAAGTAGGTAACATCAACTAAATGTAGTAGAGGTAATGTTTATTATAAAGTCTCTTCTCCATGTTCTATATGATTTACACACATGGTTAACAATGTAATTGTTGATTTGGCTAAGTTAGACACCCATGGACAAAAAAGATAGTTCCAAGTTGTTCAATGGTTTTTATTCCATGAAAACTATAGTAGGGAGATAATTTTTTGACAAAATATGGAGCACGTTTTAATTGAGAAGACAAATAAACATAATTTTGTTATTTTTCTTATAACTTTTCATTGGAAGCTTCATTTTGAGAATGGGTGGTACCATTGAAAATCTTGTTCAAAGATATTTGCAATGATTCTATTTTAATAAAAATTACTAAGAAATTAATACGAAATTTATGATAGGGTCTATAGTTTTCTCTTGGTCTCATAATAAAATCAAATGGAACTCTCACATTGGTCCCAAGTGGAAATGTTGATCAGTTAACAAGTGGTAACATAACTTCCATCCATTTCCTTGATTATATGAACATGCATGTTATCTTTTCATGGATTTACATTTGTGATTTCTCAAGGATCAATTTTGTGTCAAATTTTGCTTGTTTCTAAGAAATACTTGTGTTTACCTCCACTTTGACTTGGCAAGAGTGATCTAGGTATGCTCCTTTCTCTGTATTCATTATTGGATGGTTTGATTTTTCCTTGTGTTGACAATTAGATCCCTCTCAACCTTTGATTGCTCCTAGAAGAATGTTTTGAGTACCTTTGCTTTCCAATTCTAGAAAGGGAATTGTTAAAAGTTGGAGGAAAAATCCTTCATCATGGTCTTTTGTATCAATAGGAAACTTTATTTTCCTATTTAGCATTCAATTTCCTAATTTCTTAGAAATTTTTAGTAGTAGCATTTTGATGTAGAGAAAAAAAACACAATTTAGAAACCCAAAAACATGGTTAGTCAAGCAAATAATTGTTCATATTTGTCTTAACTTGCTTTTGTTTAGAACTTTTTATGTCTTATTTTTTTCTATTAATATAATTCTCCCTTACCTCTTAACTCAATCCACCACATAATTAGGAATATCTGTTCCAAGCTCTTCTTAATCCCATATGTATCTCTCGATGCCTTATAACAACTCTACTCATAGTTTATCTCATCAACTTTGGTTTGTTTTGTTAAAGTATACCAAATCCTCTGCTTACCATCCCCTCATGTACTCTCTTATATCCTTTCTCAACTCTGATATCTCCTTAACACCTTGTTTAATAACTCAAATCCTTCACTCTAACTTCTCAACTTTGGTCTTATTGAATTCATTGAGTTTAAAGTTTACTTGACAAGTTTACAAGTCTAAGCTTGACTGAGTTACACCTCTTATGTAAAAACTTCCTTAAATAATCTACCTCTACCTTGTCTTTCTTATCTTTACATTACTATGTTGCCTCATTTAGGCTTCTTATAACTTTGTTATCTTCTTGAGTAACTTGTATTATCTATCCTTCTTCTTGTATTCATTAACTCAGTCATTATCTACTTTCATATACCATTTCCCAAATGACATTAACATCAATATACACCAAGAATTTTTATTATACAAACTTAACTCAATTACCTTACTCCCCTACTCACACTTCTTCACCTCCTTGTTCTCTCTAACAATTGTTTATTCACTCCTTGATCTACTACTTTTTTTACTAGGTAACTTGAATAATTTTTTGGTCTTCAACATGTGTACTAAATCCTAATATTTCAATTCAAAGAACTGTACACACTCATCCCTATATTCCTTCTTAAAAATTTCCTAACACAACATGCATATAATCAAAGTATTATGTGATATAGGCATGGTATCTTTATGGGATTGTTTTGACTGTTAAAGAGAACCATGCTTATTATTGAGTCAACACTATTACCTTAACTATGTAATTACTAAACTCAGTATTTCACTTGTTAATAACTTTGTTCAACTCTAAGACTTGACTCCAAATAATCCACATATGCAATAATACTCAAAACTGGGAATGACACAATCAACTATGAATGTCATGGAAAAATGGAACTTATTATATTAAAAAATATTCTTATCTGTTCTATATCACTTCTTCAAATCTCACTAATTTTTTATAAGACCTTATAACTCCTTACACCATTACCACATTTCAACAAGTCATTGATACCCTAAAGATTCAAGACTGATTTCTTGTTCATGTATTCCAACACTATCAAATAAAAACTCCACTTCTAATCTTTTAATTCCTTTCTTATTCTCCACATGACCTTGAATATTTTAAATTCAATGCATTACACCTTCTACACAAGTTTACCTCGTGAATTTAGTCTCCTAGATCAATTTTTTTCTTCAAGTTATCTCTTAAATTGGTAAAATGATAGGGTTTTTTTTTACTTTTTTTTAGTATTTTAGTCCTCAAAACCTCATATTTTATCCTAAAAATTTGTACATATCTTTCTTAACCATAAATCCACATGTTCACAAAATTTCATCCAATTTCATTAGCTAAATTTGGAGTTACAATTATTTCTTATTGTTAAACCCTAGCTTAGGGTTGCATAGACCAGTGACATGACTTTCTTAACTTATTTTAGATTTTCAATTCCCTAATCTCTTCCTCAACTATCCAAATATCATTTAAAGGTATTTAATTCCTCCAATGCTTTCAAAGGTGTATTAATTCATGAATGTCTCTAAATCCTCTAAAATAACTAGTTAGAAGACTGGGATGAATTTATTATAAACTTTCAAGCATTTTTATGTTATGAAATTGTATTATAACCCCTTACAAACCTATAACCTTCTCCTTAATATATTTTATCACTCCTTCTACGTGACTTCCAAGTATATGAATCTTATTACCTTTCTTTTAAATACATGTATTTCTCAACCTTACATGAAACACCTATTTAACATTCCTACCTGTAATAACCACCATGTCTTTGTTGTTATATACAAAAATATCAATATATATTTAATGACATGATATAAATATATTAAACAAATAGTAAAATGCTATAAAAAATCAAAGGAATACAATAATTTAATCAATTTTCAATCATTGTTTATATTTACAAGAATTATCCATCTTGAATCTATCCCTTGTCTGTACTTACAAGATCTTTATGATTACCTCCAACCTCCTCCGGACCTTCTTGGCTCTTCCCCATATAATTACAACATATACCAACTTCCTTCATCCTAAAAATATATCCTTCTCACATACGAATATTACCCTTTATGTGCACCCAGATGCAGGAGTTACAAAACTCAATTTTCTAATTAGGGCTAATATCTAACCATCCACTTAAGTATCTTCATGAGGTGAGTGTGGACATTTTATTACGTTGTTTCACTACCTTTAAAACATGAATTAAAGTAATTGCTAGACCAACTTACACAAACACAACAATTTAAATATTTGAATTGTCCCCTTTTAGAGAGAAACTCCAAATTGGCCTTATTACACACACATGAGGATCTAATTGAGTTAGAATCCATCCAAGACTAGTACAAATGACTTCTTAAATATAAAACCACAACTTGACATTTCGTATGATTAGATTCTCATGCATCACCTTTTCTGCTTCAAAGAACAATTATCATAGGATGTTGACCAAGTGTTGTAACTTTTTTATAAGTCGTGAATGTGTAGATCATTGTTTGGTAATGAGGTAATTATATGTGTTGTGTAGACATTTATAAATATTGATTTATAAAATCCTTACAAGATCTCCCTTATTTGTATTTTTTGTAAATTGTTACAATATCAGTTTATTTTCATTCTTTGATATATTGGTTTGATGCACAAGAGGCGTCTATGTAAGGTCATCTCATTGTATGTCTAAATTATGATGGAGTGTGTAATAATTTTCTAAGTTGTTGTCCTATATTGACTATTACTAATACATTTGTTTAAATATGGGAGAATATTTTCCCAAAGAATTTTAAACACTGATTGTGGTTAATATGGTCACCTTTTTAACAAAAATTTTACCGAATTATGTACCTTATTAACATCTCCAATCAAAATTTGCAAATCCTTTGCAACTTTATCTGTTGTAACTTAGGATTTAGTTTTATAAAATTTCTTATGTTCATTCTTGTTGTCTTGAGAGTAATTATCCTATGATTAATATACATCTTTACCATAATAATCTATTTATTTACAAACCTTTGACCAATATTAAGAAAATTTATGATTCTTCCTACTTGTGAAAATAATTTTGGTGGGAAATCATAGTGGTTAGGTTACTTATTTGGCTATGTTGCACTATCCTTTTAGAATTTGTGTTATTTTACACATTTTGGTTATTTAATAATCTCTCTCTTTGGTTTCACAAATGTAAAAGAATGAGAGGCTAACCACCTTCTCATTTTTCCTTAAATCTACCCCCCAATTGGTGAATTATACAACTATAGTGATTATCCCATTCTCTTCATTTATTGCACTAAGGAGCAATTTTGAGAACCGACTACTCCTACTTACATTGATGTACAATATGAGATCATTACTATTACTACAAATCATCCACCCACTTTTCACCCTCTCATATGACTCCCAAAGTTAATTTTGTTACTATAAGACATAATAAGAAAATAGTTGAGGGAAATCCACCTTTACCTCCACAACCTGCCGCTCCCATTACTAAGCCTAATGATCCTTTTAAAAGGAATGGTGTATTAAAAAATAAGTAATACACCTACTACTATATCTCTTTTTGAATTACTTAAGGAAACACTTGTCTACAAGGATATCCTATATGAAGCTTTGCAATCTATTGTCTTTCCTATTGATACTCATCCCACTAACTTTTCATGTATTATGGACACATTCAAAACTATGTATAAGGCCATCACTTTTATTCCTAATGAGATCCTTTTTCAGCACGGGGTGGATCAATTTCCATGACTACTTATTACTGCCTATATCCAAGGTTATATTATCAAGTGCATTTTGAATGATAGTGTGTTTGGTTTGAATATCTACCCTAGTTCGGTACTTAAAGTAAATGATTATATCTATTACTATAATTGAAAATATTAGTACTACTATGCAAGTCTTTGATAATATCCTATTTAATCTAAATAGAATTAAACCTTAATTTTAGAGTAGCTTAATATAGCGAATGATATATAAGTAATAAAATACAATAGTGTACAAACAATAAGCATTCAACAATGTAAAACCATAAGCAATTGAGAGAGGGAGGTGACTTAGTTGTTTCTATGCATCTCGGGAGTGATTGGGGCTGAGTATATATTGAGGCTAGAAAAAACATCGTAATGAATCGATGAGGGTTCAAAACCCTAGGAATTTCATAGACAAAAGCACCCATAGGAGGACAAGAGTGCCCCATGCGCTAGTCACTGGTCTGGGTTCCTGTGTCCATTCAGATGCTTGGCGTTTGATCTTTTTCTCAGTCAGAGGAGATTTTATGTTGATCCTTATTTGTCACTTTGGTTTTACTCTTAGACCACCAGTCGTACCTGTAACCTAAAAACTATATAGCTAGCTACACATGCCCCCAAACTATATCAAATATAATAAAAAATATGCAAAATGGGAAGTTGGAAAAACCTCGACAATCACCCAATGAGTGTAATTATGACCAAGTGTTGTACTACATCTCAAACTCCATGTAGTTCTCTATGTTTATGTCTGTAATGATGCCCTAGGTTTCACTTGTGAAATTTTTCACTATGATAATAGGCTAAATCTAGATTATACCAAGTATGCAGATTATGTGTGATGGAATAGAATGAACTCCCCTCCTATGTTGTGTATACAGATCAATGTAACTCTTGTCCCTTTTATGAATGTGCTAGATGTATGATTTGTAGTGCTCTTATGCCTTTTGTGTAAGCTTAGGAGATGATAGATAATGCTTACAGTGCTTGGCCCCTTATTTGAGAGTAATAACTAAGTATATATATCATTCCCTTGTTTGAATTTCAAAATTGATGATTGGAAGGCTAACCCAAAGTGTAAAAAGGTGACCAAGAAGTGAAAAGAACCCAAAAGGGTAAAAAGAAGATAAAGAAGGATATGAGCACCCAGGAGGGACAAGATTGTTTGGGCACTTCTTTCCTAATTGGGTGCTAGTGTCTGACGTTACTAAAAGATAAATTAGTCAAGTGCCAACAGAGCTATAAGATGTGTAAAGCTAGTAAAGTGCAAGAGATAAAACAATTAAATATCCAAAAGGAGTTTTCAACCACTAGTTTTCTTTCTTAGGAATCATGTATACATTAATATGCTTTAAGACCTAGAAATGTACCCAAGTGTGTAGATTTTGTGTTGTTTGGTTTGAATATATACCCTAGTTCAGTACTTAAAGCAAATGCATATTTATATTACTATAATTGACAATAATAGTACTACTATACAAGTCTTTGATAGTATCACACAATCTACATCAAGTAATATCACCTTGGATCTCTTAGTTGGCCCTAAGAAATTCCATACCAAATTTCACATCATGGATAATTATCTTCATTACAATATCCTCTTTAAAAACCCTTGGATCTATGTTAGGAAGGCTATATCATCTATTATAGATCAATGTGCCAATTTTATACGTGGTGGTTATGAATATACAATTATTTCTGATGAGGATCCTTTTGAATGTTATAATATTGACTCCTCCAATACTTTAAAACCTATTATCACTCGTCCATTGTATCTCATTCCTATAGAGAATTCGCATGCACATGTGGTTGGTGAGACAATCAATAGTTATGATACTTTGTCCTTTTTGCCAAAATTAGTTGAACAAACCCTGATTTTATCCACATAAATCCTATTAATCAATATTACTCATATCATATCTCCTTCATTTGTTACGATTGTTCTTCTTGCCTTGGTGGCTAATGTGATACAACACAACAATGTTGTTGATCATTACTTTTATGGTAATGATGATTTTATCTAAATTATTAATGAATATTTATCAAAGCTTAATATCAATCCTATAGATGAAGACGAGTCTATGTTTCATGATATTTTTACCTACTAGCCTTGGGAATTATTGGCTTAAACTTGCCATTGTATATACTTAAGACACAACTGCTAGAATGTAAACTATTTTTACTCTCCCTTTCATTCCATTTGACAGTACTAATGCTAATAATTCAATACCCACTATGATTAACCTTGATATCTTGTAACATAATTTTAATGAACTTAATCCTATCCATGATATTATTTCTATTGGTTATTCCTAAGCATCTAAACACACCTTAATATTTTTATCTATCTTACTTGATCATCACACACTCATAATGTTGGCTTCATAAAATCACTCTACTACATGGGTATATTGATAACCCAACAAGCCCTTTTGTGACTACCACCATTTATTTGGTCATGATGATAATCATTCTCAAATATTATTTGCCAAAATCAATAAGCTCAAAGCTAAGGGAATGATTAAAATTAGTAAGGCATTTTCACACACACCACTTTTATCAGTTGAGAAATATAGTCTTACTTCATAATATACACACCTTTATCAGCCTATAATTATAGTTTACATTAATCACAAGTATTGGGACCATGTTCCCCTCGATAGGGATTAACCACATAAAACATGCACTCGGTCCTCTCTATAAGAACTTGTCCATACTTTATCACACCTCATATGTGATTCTATATGATCTCAATATTACATTTCTATAAATATATTTATGGCTCTTGGTACGTGCATTGCATGCACTACCTTTTGGGTCCACATATATAGCCAATAAAATGAATTTTTTCTTGGCCTATCTTGGTTCCAACACCTTAGAACAATTCTAGATGATGATTACCATCATATTTTTGTTTAATTATAATGGTACATTTATTGTTATCCCATGTTATTCTTATGCGGATCACTCATCTAGCCTAACATATTGGAATTCTCTTCCAACATGGCACTCTTATCAGTTATGAACAATTCATTACAGGTACCTTTTACATTTGACAGGTTAGTCACTTTGATGTTCCTTATCATTAGTGATTACATAATTTAGCTTACCTAAGGATGGCTATGCATAATCATACTAATGGTTTCATATAATAATCACATAACTCCTCTTATTGTACATAGATAATTCAAAATATATATAAATAATCAAATAATCATGTAACACAAAAACATTGAAATATTTTTAAAAATACAAAATTAGTAGTTACATGTGACATGATTTTCTAGGTTATCACATTACATATGTTGTTTTTCATATTGGTTTGATAGATGACATATTTTTGTATATATACTTTTTACACACATGCATGTATGAGGTATGTTGAGCTTGATGTATACCATACACATATCAATACACGATGACATGTGTTAGCTTAGTCACTTCCTAGTTGACCCCCAATCATTTGGGGCATCTCCCACACTATACAAGTGTTTTTATTTCATTACAGTTGATTTCACTTCATTATTATGCTCAATTATTTATTTTGTGTATATACCATCCTTTGGACTAACAATACTAACACATGTATGAAACCTATGGTCTTTGTTATGTTTATTTAGTATAACATTTATGTCCCTTGGTCATGGATTGTATATGTTATTGTTTATGATTGTGTGTGTGAAAAATTTGTGTCCCATGTTTGCGTCATCTTGGGACTTTTTGCATGATTAGCATATGCAACATTGTTTGTGTAATTTTCTAGATTATTGGTACACTTGAATGAATCTACATTTATTTATTACTATACATGATTTTTTGTTTGATTGTTATTTTATTGTTATCAGATTTATGCACCATTTGGATTACATGAAAAATAAAGCTTTTCAATTGGTATTCTCAAATCATAGGGATCCAATCTATTCCTAGCCTCACTGTGTAAATACAAATGTGCTAGGGAGTACTAGTATCGTAATTCTAGAGGATACTTACCCTAACCATAGGATACACTTATATTTTTCGATGACCTAAAACTAAGATAAATTTTATAGGATTCAAGAAATAATCAGTAACAAAGAAGTGGATAATACAAGGTTAGTGCGTAATATAACAAGACAATGCACTAGATCAAAGAAAACATACATATACTCTAGTCTATAATAATGAATGACAAACATAAAGCGATATATGTGGAAGATAATCATACTAAAGATTACAACTTATAAATACTCACGTTGTAGTGTGTGTGTGCAAATGTGTATTTAATGTGAAAACAAGTGTGTGTTGAACGATGATGCATATTTTCCATCCCTAGAGACAACAACACTGGGAGATGCTAACTATGGGTGGAGAAGGGGAAATCTCAATAAGAATATCTCCAAACTTGACTCACTATGGTGACCCAAAATGCACAAGATGTAAACTCCAAGACTCAATCAGAAGTTAACACATACAATGTGAACATATATGAGCAAGACATAATTATGTGAATGTTGATTCAGTGATGAATTACTATGTATCAAGTTTGGTGATGCAGTTATAGGATAAAGGTAAAATCCCTATACACATGATGTCCACCAACCACGGGCAATAGCGTTGGCTAAGCTTGGAAAATCCAAATTAACCTGACACCATTGGCCATTGGTAATGACATTCGTCTTGGGGGAAACCATAATGATCATTAGAGGTGTACAAAATGTGGAATAGAGGCCAAAAGCTCATATGTAGGTACCATTGATGATCTAGGTCTAAGGTGACATAAAGGAGGGATAATAGTGCACATTAAGAAGCAATCAAGTAGACACAATGGGTACAAGCGAACATCATGGTTGTCATGTGTGAAGTTTAATGGGGGAAACAAGGCAAGATAATAGGGTAGACTAAGGTGAAATAGTGACTATGTCTCAAATGTTGTGCTCTATCCCATGTGATCAAGTCCGATCACATCCCAATCCTAACAAGCCCCTTAGGGCACTTGCTCAGGAGGATAATGCATAAGAAACCCATGCACAAAAGAAATGGTTAGCAAGCATAAAATATAGTGTATACATATGACCCAACCAAAAATCATCACACCCAACCTTAGTTTATCATCAAGTCATGGTAGTGACAAATAATATGGTCTTGTCAAAAAATATATATGCAACATCTAAATCAAAATGAAATGTTAAAAGTCACTATTTGTAAAGAAATAATTGAGGACTATACCAAATAAAATATACCTACCTCAAACTTACATGTCTCGATGCCACTCGAATTGCATATTATGAACATAATAGCTACTTAGAACTCTGAATAAGAAAGATTGAAAAGTAACACTAGAAGATAATAAGTAAAATAACTTATGTATAAAGCACCTACCTAGGAGGTCACATCTAAGGTATTAATAGTTTAGAGGAAGATGGCAGAATAGTTTCCATGGGAATTCACCAGCTAAAAATGAGATGAATTTGTATAAAATTGGATTGTCACTACAAGTGTAAATTATTATGAATTAAAACAATTATATGACATGGTTGAAGGAGTCCAAGAATGTGAGCTAGAAAAATAATTAGAAAATGTGAGTAATATCCACCTAATGAAAATTAGTTATGCACAACAAATGGTAAAAATAGAGTCATAAATTATACTTGTAGGAGATAGTGGCCTTGCATGTAGTCACTAAGATAAATAGTGTCAATTGCATAACATGGGTACTATCTCACAAGCTATGGCAACTTGCATACTTGAGATGATCCTCCAGAGAAAGATGGTTCTTGCTCCTAAACTACCTTCTAATCTAATCCAGGCAAACTAGCTAATCCTAATCTATTTTTTTCAAGGGACCAGGGAGAGAGAATTTTTGCATGTAATTACAGAGCCTACACTAAAGCGGTGATACACCAGAAATGAGATGTGAGAAATCAATTCCAAATGTTAAAATACAGATTTTCAAAGTGAAGCACAAGAAGTGATGACAGTGCACCATCATGGTACCAAAGATAAAATCACATCAGGACATTATTCAAAGCCATTAAACAATATCCCAATGAATTCCTGTTTTTTTAGAAATAGATTAAATATGACACAATATACCCTTACAATAGAAATGCATGTAAAGGTTGAAGATTTTATCTCCAGCGAGGAGAATTAGCAAGGGCTTATATCCAATGAGTACTAATATTTTATTGCTTTATGATATGCAAAATTCCATTACAAATCATAAGGGCATGGGATTAAGTGAAAAGTATGTCCTACATTCTACCCAAGGGATAGCACTGAGCTTGCTATATAGCAATGTGACAGATTGAGAGAAACAATGAAACTCTCCTCCTTACAATGAGTGCCCAAACTTACAATTTTTATATTATTAGAAGGAGAACTAGAGAATGATATAATCCAATTGTTTCAACCACCTATGATCATTAAATGAGTGAATGGGTATTACATTTGGAAAAGGCTCCCCATGTTGTCCCATGTGCTGCAAAAGTAATGATGGCATGCCTGTTAGTTGCACTCCCGCTACCAAATATCTTATTGTGTACCCGTGTTTTTGTGTTTCTGTGAAAAATCTCCATCAATATATCATCAAATCTGCGAATTTATTGATTTTTTTTGTGCTCATCGGGCTCGGAGCCCACAATTCCAACGGTACCAATCTTGTGCGATTTCGTTGAGAGAAATACAAAAGTTATGGCCTTCTGAGTGTGGGCAGCTATTTTGGGTCTGGCAGGGGTTTTCTGTCATTTAACGGGAATGAGCATTAACTGACTGAATATGTTTGTTTTATTTAAATATATCTACCCTTTTTAAAATTAAGAAGTTTTTTTGGCGTAGAGGAGTACTCGTTCAAGAAATTCCAATTTTCATGAAAATCGGCAGCTCGGAGTCAAAAGTTATGGCCGTTTGAAGTTTCCGGATCCAAACGTTGACTTTTCTTCCCTGAGTTTGTGATCGGCCATTTCGGCTTTTCCGCGTCCCGCGCGTCCCATTTATGCAAAGTGCTCCTTGTGCTGAAACCGGCCGGTTCGCGCCCATTTCGTCCCAAATGGACAAATTCACCCGGTTCAGTTCGCGCATACTTTTGTCCCATTTGTTTCGGGATCAAACCCGGTTCAGCCGGTTCGCGCTCTTTTGATTCTCTATTTCGGCCGATCCGGCTGGTTCACGTACTTTTGGCCCGCGCGTCCTAAAGGCGACCCTCTCAGCAGTTAGTCGATTTTCTCTGTCGAACTGGAATTTCGCGCCCGCCGCGTACTTTTGTCCCATTTGTCCCTACTGCGTTTCGGACTGTTTGTGCTGATTTCACCCGGTTCGGCCGGTTCGCGCTTTTCTGTCCCAAACGTCCCAGAGGTGACCTTGAGCGGGACTTAGCCAATTTTCACGATTTTTCCTGGATCAACCTATTTGCCTTCTGCAACCCTTTTTTTTCGCATTTTCTCAAAACTTACTCTCTTCCTCTTGGACAGGGGAGTTAGACAAATATGAGGGGACCCTAGAAACACGACTTTTTGCCATGAATCAATATAATTGCTTGCATGTTATCAAAGTTACCTTGGGGGTGAATTTTGGATAACAAAGACTAGTGCTTTAATCTCATCCATTGGGCATGGAGTCAAAGCCCAAACCAATTCTTGTCTTTTATACTAAAAAATCTACCTTTTTCGAGTAAAACTAAAGTATGATTTTTTTTAGAAAAACCAGATCCTATGCATGAAATGCACTTATTGAATTGAAAAATAATTGCAAGTGTGCGTGAGCCCTTTATTGAAATAAAAATCCTACCTATCCTACTCTAACCAAATGTAAATGAAGCCAAATGAAAGTTGACACAGGAAGTGAAAAATAACTTCCTTTTCTAAATAACTGAGGCCACGAGTTCATCTTGAAAAACAGGTTAACATGACAAAACTGGAAATGAGACATGTACCTTTATTTTTCTCCAAAGACCAGTCCAAAACAAGAAGAATGTCTCAATTAGATCTGTAACTTGTTCTAGAAGGCTTTGAGGTTGGATTGTGAGAACATAAAACTCCTCTTTGTGTTCTAAAACATGCACAAATTCTGGTACTACTGAAGTAGGCTTTAAACCAACCAAATGATTGATAAGACATAGAATCCTCTCATGTAGAAGGTTTGTTTTTCTGATTTGATCTATCTTTTCACCGCCTTCTTCTCCATCTATGAGCACGCTAGGTAACTGATAAGAATGCTGATTTGTTTTATGAAACTGCTATCCTGTTTCATCCATGGGGACATTCTGAAACTGATTTGAACTCATTTCATCCTCTTCAAGCTGTTGTTTATCATCTATCATGGCTGATTTCAATCCTTCATCATTTTTATTGATCATACAACCTAAAAACTCATGTTTATCCTTTCCAAAATCTTGTTTCCCAATATTGGTAATCTTGCATACATCTTTTAATTTATCTGTCACAAACCACTGCAACTCTCCAATAATACAACAATATCTAAACATACATCACAATAAGGGTATTTAAATTCACGCTGATGATCATGTTGATAACTGTTGATAGTTTTTCTTCTCCCTTCATGGTCCTCATCCTCATCTAGCGAGAAGTTTGCAAGATCAAACTCATCTCCTTCTTTGATCACGAGGTTTGATTTGAGAAGCAGGTATGTTTTGTTTTGTTGATCCCCTTCATTAATGATCATCTTCATCAATGATAATGAGGACAGTTTTTCAATGATGAAAACATGAAAATGTTCATGCATTAAGAATGTTGACTCATTTTCAAATCCGACCTGAAAATCCTCTTCAGTTGAAATACTGATGTCTTACCTTCTACTTTAGTATTTAACGAAGTTGGGATGAATCATTAACTTGTGTGAATTAATGGTGAATTCATGCACACTACACTTAGAACATTTGAGATTTCTGATCATCTCCCTGTTGTTATAATTCCATCAACTGTTACAAAATCAATACTCCACCTTATGTCATAGGGTTCTTTTTTAACAGTGGAACATGATAAAATTCCGGTTAATTGTTGTAACATCCATCCCTATTTATTAGGAGGTGGTTTGTTGTTGTACTTATGGCTATATAATAACCCTTGATAATGTGTGGAATGATATACAAAGTAATATATTGAGAGTGATATTACTTTGTAAATCTCCAGCTATGTTTATATTTTGTATCAGAGCAGGTTGCAAGGAAGGTGTTGTAATATGAGAGTCTCCAAATAAATATACCTGTCAATTTGGAAGCAATAAAAAAAATTAGTTTAAAGGTTTCTGCATATAGTTTTGATATAATTTTATTTTATTTTGAAAGCAGCATTATGGAGTTCTAATACCACAGGGAGCTGTATTCTTTCATTTCCTTTATGGATGGAGGCATTATTATGTGAATCTGGATGGATACATGGTATACTCATCAATGGCTGAGCGTAACTTGCCGGCACTTTCCGGCTCATTTTTAGCAACAGATTCGACTCCGCGATCTGCCATTTAACACTGCATAGGTCTCACCAACTGCTCACCGACAATGTGGTAAACAGTCATCCACTTGTATTTATTTCAACTGCACTTGAGTCTGGAACGTGCCGGCAAGATAAGGGCTTCCCTCATCAACATTTAAGGGGTCTAATTCTCCATTACTGAATTTCATTATTTGTGCCTGGCGCAATTAGGTACGTCTGAATCCTATTAGAATTCGCGAGAAGGATAATCAACGATTGTTTTTTTGGAAGGTAATTTGTATGGTATTGATTTCTAATATATGTTAAATCCATACAAAAATGTGAGGAGGAGACTTTTAATAATCCCATAGAAGATTTATTTTCATCGACCATTGACGAATTCTACGAATATCTGTTTCATATACGTCTGCATTTCTCCAGTTTGAGGAGCTCGACTCTCTCTCATCATCACTTTGGTTTAGGCATCTAATTTGAAATCCCGCACAATCTTTGATATCAATTTTTAACTTGTGAATTGTGCAGTTTCTGAATTCATTCGGTATTGGAAAAGGTAGATCGAGACATGTACATGGTTCAGATGATAGATAAAAGATAATCCATTTTCCTCCTTCACGTGATCTTTGCATGGAATAGCTACATCTACGAGTGGCATAGCCGTTTCTTCCCTTTAAGCTTCTCAGCTGCTCGAGTTATTTTAATGTGTTCATCTATGGTGGCACATGTATGTCTGAGAATCGAGATGGTGTAAAGGCTTGGGACGTCAAAAACTTGTGTGTAGCTTCTGATAACTTGCGCAGGGATTTCTTTGTGGTTGATTATTTTACTACGTGCACATGTGTTCTGCAACAAAGCAACCACTATTAAAACAGGAGACGGAGAATACTTTTCCCATTTGCTTCTAATGTTCTCTTATGCATGAGGTTTCTCTTCGCATTACTATGTTTTTTCATTCAAGCATCTGCATACAATGAAGCTCTTTGCAATATACTTGGTGGGTTATCAATACAAGGAAAATGAAATTTCTAGGCTACAGCTCCCTCGGCCCGCCTGTGCACGGTTTGTAGTCATTTAAAGAGTCTTAATTTTGTTTCGTTTTGAGTCGTTTGAATTTATATTATTATAATTTGTGCCCATAGTCTTTGTGTTAAAAACATTGTCATTGTCTACTCTAAGTTGAATGCTTTTAAAAAGAGGTTTCAACTCTTAGTTATTTGTTAGTCAAAAGGAGTCGTGGTCATTGTCAATTTTCCCGGTAAACAAGTCTCTATAGCTGATACTCTATAGTCCAAGTTCTCAAAACTCGAAAAAAAAAAATGTTAATTCCGTTATTTAGAGTCTTTGCATTTGAGTCACATATTCTTATGTCAATAAAGTTTATATAATCTTCTCTAAAATTGTCTTGTCGTTTTGTAAAAAATTTCATATAGTCAATGTGATAAATTGTCATTGTCAAAGTAAAAGAGTAATTATGATCAGGTCAAGTGAAGAGTCAAAAATTGTACAAATAAAAAAAAACTGCCTTACGGACGCATTTTCGGTGTCACCCGACATCCAAAAAAATAAAGTGTTTCACATTGCAGGAAGTTGAGCTTCATACCCAAATCAGGCTGAGTTAGCAAGTTGAGCTTCATATTCAAATCAGGCCAAGTTAGCAGCATGTTACGTGGAGGATGGAGGCATCGAAGGCTGGAGGACAACTAACGACCTCTCGTCATTTACCAATGACGGGGATGCACAACGCTGTGGTGGCACATATATAGTCCGAGTATATGTTTTTCAGTGTGGTTTCGTGCACTTCAGTTTTTACAGTTTGTAGTTTTCAATAAGTAGAAATTTCACATTGAGGGGGGAACATGATCAACATGAAGCAATGTTCCATTTCCAGTTTCTCAATTGTGTGTGTGATTATTCCTACATAATTCCACAATGCTAGAACATAGTGAAGAACATATATCACAATGAAAAGTAGCATCATGAGTCTTGATGAGGTAGGATAGTTAGATGTGTTCTTGTTTGTACCTAGGTTTGTGGTTAGCCTCCTGAAAACCATTGAAGGTTGCTCAGATGTGTTCCTACTTGAGTTCCCACACTGCTAGGCCATATGTGTTCCCTAGAGTGACTGGTTGATAAGTAGATGATTCCTGAGCATGTTCCCATCCTCATCGGTCAGATGTGTTCCCGAGAGTGCATGTTCGATAAGAAGTTGATGTGTTCCTTCTTCTACCTTCAGTTCAGGTGTGTGCCAATATCATGAGCGCGCAGAGGCGGCAAGCTGTAGAGGAAATGCAAAATTTGTTTGCTACCATGTAAACATTAAGGGGGGAATGTTTACATTATTAAATGGTATTTACCGAAAGGTAAATAAGTAGTTTGTTAGTTAATATTTAATGTTATTATATATATTAAATATTTGGTTAGAATGTATATTGTTATAATATATTTTTTCAACAATATATTATTCATAGAGTATGTTTTACCCGTGAATATTATTTCGGGTTATTTGTTGTAACACCTCCCTATTTATTAGGAGGTGGTTTGGTTGTACTTATGGCTATATAATAGGCCTTGTACTATGCGGAATGATATAAAAAGTAATATATTGAGAGTGGTATTGTTGTGTACATCTCCAGCTGCGTTTATAGAGAACAATGAAAACAATGATAATGATGATGATGATGAAAACAATGAAAACCATAGTTATCACTATTATTATAATTATAATTACAATCACGATCATAATGACCATGATTGTGAAGATGACAATCACAATCATGATCTAACAATGATTATGTCGATGATGAAAATTATGACGATAATTGAGATGATGATGCAAATGAAAATGATGAAGAATACGATGATGAAGACAATTATGATGATGGTGATGATTAAGTTGACAATAACCATAATGATTATATCGATGATGAAAATCATGACGATGATTATGATGGTGATGAAAATGAAAAACGATAAAGAAGATGATTCATACGAAGACAAATGTGACGATGATGAAAAGGACAATGAGGATGATAGTGATGATTAAGATGCAAATAAACGATGACGAAGAAGTCACTATAAGTGTTAATAAAATTCTAATAAAAATATTAATATTATTTTTTAATAATAATAATAACAACATTAATATTAATAATAATAATCATAATAATTAATTTATTTACAAATTCTACTAATAATATTGATATTACTAATAAGATTAATATTCATGACGATGATGATAACAACAATGTTGGTGGTGGTGGTGCAGATGGTTTTTATGATGAGGATGAGGATGATGATGACAATAATGACAATGATGGCGATGACGATGAAAAATATGACAACTATGATGATGAAGATAACAACCACCAAAAATGATGACTATGATGATGATGATGACGAAGATAACAATGATGGTATTAACAATGATGACGATGACAATGATGATGAAAATGAAAATGATAACAATGACAATGATCAAAATGATGACGATGAGAAAAATGACGATCATAATTATCACTATTATAAGTACAATTATTCAAATTATAATTATAATCACGATCATGATCACAATGACCATGATTGTGAAGATGAAAATCATGATCATGATCTGAAAATGGTTATATCGATGATGGCAATCATTACGATGACTATGATGATGATGAAAATGAAAATGATAAAGAAGACGACGACGAAAACAATTGTGAAGATGATGACAAGGACAATATGGATGATGTTGATGATTAAGATGACAATAACCATGATGATAAAGATGATGAACTATAGATGATGACAACAATGAGCACAACTATGTTGACCATAATTATCAATATAATTATAATTATAATTATAATTATTCAACTTATTAATATTATATAATAATTACAATTATTCAATTTATTATTATAAACTATTCTTTCATACTATTATAAAAACTTATTATTAATATTAATAATTATAATAAATTAATATAAATTATTATTAATATGTAATGTTGTAATTTATATATAATAATAGAATTTATAAATTAATATTAATATATTATAATATTAATTTTAGTAAATTTATTATATTACAATTTATAATTAATATTATATAATAATTTATAATAAAATTTCTATATTATAATTAGTTTTATACAATACATTATTATAAATTATATTATATTTATTATAATGTATAGTGTTATACTATTATATTAAACTTATTATAATTTATAATTTACTCTAAATTATAATATCATAATAAATTAATAGAATAATTAATATTATAATAAGTAGTTAGAATAATTATTTTATATACATGTTATTAGTATTTTATATTGTATCCAACATATTTTATATGTACAAATGCTCCTTAAACCTCCCTAAACCATGACTGAGTAGTAGAGAATCTTGAGATCTTTCCGACGATGCCAAGAACGTTAAAAATAGAGTTCAGATGTAAAATCTATCGTAGGTCACAGATGGTTTGAAAATAAGTCAAACTTGGTCAACTGTCCAATCAGGATGTGACATGTGGCAGCAGTGAAAAATGGGTAAAAGAGTAAAATTGTTTTTTAACCTTCGGTCTTCGACATACGGTTAAAAAATTGGTGGGCCCTGTTATTTTCTGGCTAGGGGCTCTCAGTTAGGTTCGGCACACTCTTTTAACGGAAGGGTGCCTTGGCCTCTAACTCATTATATGATTGTTACAATATTGCTTATATATGCCACATAGTTCTATCATATTGCTAATGTGGGATTTTATATTGCAGGGTTGGTTATATACTGTGTTGGGTCAATTAGCTCACCCGAGCGACTCGCCCATACAACTCGGACCTATCCATATAAACTCGGCACTTTACTAAGCCGTTCAAATCAATGCCACAACTCAACATACCTGGAAAGTTTAATGGCATGGTTGTTCAAACAAACCCACCATCCATTCATCGTGGTAGTAAAAGGATCTCCAAATATGGCCTAAGCCATGACAAAATTGGGGGGGAAAATCCTATCAAAAGGCTTTCAACAAAGTTTATCCCGTCAATGTGGGATAATATCCCCACATAAAAAATGCTTTAGTTGGAAAGTCAGTGGTGCCAACCGCTTTATGGGGAGTGGAACCCGTGACCTCCTCAAAAACATTGTATAGTTTTACCAACCCACCACTTTTTGAGAAGTGATAAATAATGAGATCACTTATATTTAAAGTGACTTTTGGACAAGTATGTGAATGGGACAAAATAGACCCGTTTACAGAAAACCTTATTTTTTAGGCATTTACACTCAAAACTAAAGCTCGGACTAAACTAGACATTTTTCATGATTCTGATACTCTCGCGAAGGTATAATTATTTTCCCATTTTGGAACTTTTGTGGCATTGTTTTATGCTGCAAAATTCATAGGAAGGCAAAATTCATAAGGAAAAGACATCTACAAGTGATTCAGGAAGGTGTAAGACAAGTATTGAGCTTCGTTAGGGTCTTTCGAAGCTCTGATAACATAGTATTGCATGTTTTGATATATTATTTGTTAATTGTATTTGCAATTCTAACAATTTTAATGGATCGGTTCTAAAACAAAACTAGGGACGTAGGAATTCAAAACCCCGTAAACAGCTTGTGTGTCATTCTCATTTTGATTTTTTAGTTTCTAATTATTCACATAATTTTAAATTCTAAATTTGAATGTGGATGAACAATTAATCAGAATTTGACAATTTTGAAAAAAATAGTTAAATTGAGTAAACGAATGGTAATTTGAATTTTTGAAAGGCATTGAGAAAACGATGAATTAAGGAATTAAAATTCAGTTTGAAATCAGTCCCAAATTAGATTATTGATCAATTTTGGAGTATTTAAATCTAGAAAAGTGATTAAAATTTTAAGATCCTAGAAAACAGTTAAAAAGTGAAATTCATTACTACCATTTTCAGATCAAGTTTTGGTATGAGAGATGGTTTAGCTTGATAATTTTCTTTAGTTTGTGTAGTTGATTTAAGTGGTTTTGCATTTTTGGCTTGATACTTTCAGTTGCAGTGTGCAGAGTTTGGAAATTATAGGTTTGCAGGAAACCATGGGGAAAATGTCACACAAGGCAATGTTTGATGAGCTTGAAGCTTACAATCACTAGATTCAGGAAGAGAAAACTCTCTCGAGATCAATGTATTACTCCTTAGAAGAGGAGAATACTCGACTGAAATCTGAATTGCAAGCTAAGGATGAGCTCTTGGTGAAGTTACAATGTGGTGATCAGAAAAAGGAGATACCCTTAACGACAGATGCAGAAACAATGACTTATGAATGCTCTGTTAGTATGGCACCACTAGATTCCTCTTCCTAGTCAAATTCAGATTTAGGTAATTATGTTTTTGGTGGGTTTGAAAGGTACACTAAAGGAATTAGATCTAAGTTATTAAATAAAATGGGATTTAACAGAATTGACCTTGGTAAGAATGCCAAGGAATTGCTAACCCAATACAGGTTGAGGATCATACTCGTTATACAGGTTTTGGTTTTTCTAGTACAGGAAAGGAAATTGGAGAGTCCTCCAAGCATGCTGAAGGAAGATGAGTTTCCGATAGAAAAGTGTATAGCCCACTAGCACAACAGAATGAAAATGGTAAGAAAGATCAGAGAAGAGGTAATGAAATTCCACCTCCATTTTCTTATCATAATCATAAGCTTGGGAAAAATTATAAATCTTCTGAGGATCTACTCTTTCTGTTTAAACAATATGGGTTTAATATGCAGAAGATGATGAATGCTTTTCCATGCTCTTTTTGTGGAGGAAGTAATCATTTTGTTTCCTATTGTTGGAAGGGAAAATTTTTCTTGCAGAAGTATTTTCCAGATGAGCTTAAGAACCAATCTCATAGCATTTAGGAGAGAAATGGTGAAAAGGTTTCCTCATCCTAGAAGAATGAGAAAAATAAGAACTATTGCACTCATTTTCATATGAGTGGACATTAGGTTTATAACTGTTGGAAACTTCACCCAACAAGCCATCCGATGTCTGATAAAAAAAGTTGGAATACAAGGTAAAAAAGTTTTTAAACCCTCGGTTAAAAATGAATCAACCTTGGATCTATCCACAGATAAACTACTGATGAGTCCACTCTATTTTAATATGGAAAATGAAAACTCATGTGAATTGGATAGATTTGTATTTGCGTAGTTTAAATGTTGAATACCATGCATTATTTTTAGAGATAATTTTGTGGGATTCCGATGTATGTTGAAAGGAAAATTCCCATATTTTTATTTGCTTTGAAATTGGAAAAATGGTGTCACTTGTAAAGAAGATCTGAGGGACAGGTTAAACATACTCAGATTTTACTTCTTACATGTTAAGGATGACAAATACCATTTCTATTTTTAGCAGCAATGTATGCAGATTCAGTGGGCATGGGTATAATGTCTATTTTTCGGATATTTGCATTTAAGTATATGTTGTTAAATGTCATTGTGCAAATTTGGACACCTTTTTGGTTTTGTAATTAATATACAAACTTGTTGTGTCTACAAAGGATAATTGCATATACATGAAGACCCTTATTTTAGAGCATTTATTTGTAAGTACCCTATGCAGTTACAATTGGTAAGTACATTATATTGCACTAACAAACTGGTGTGTAGGTGTGCCTAGTGATCATTTGCAGTAGATAACAGTTCACCATTGTGGGTAAGCATATAATTTGTTTCTATCCTTTTTATAGTTCAACTATGTGGGGATAGATATGATAGATTCATCGTGGATTCAGTTTTGACTATAGCTATTTTTGGTGTGAATGGATTAATTATTATGGATCGTGATATTTGTAGTGTTTTACAGTTTCAGATGGATAGTGGACACTAGCCTAATTGTGGGAAAGTTTAGATGTCTATTATATTGATCTATTTTAATGGAATTGGAATTAAGTAATTTGTCATCACGAAGTGATGAACACTAGTCGTAGATTAGTTGTTATTACAAATTATCATTTGTGATGGCATTACAGTGGGGATTAGAGTTTACTAGTTGTTTAATTGATAGGGTTGCATGTATCAGTTGCACACTAGCAATAGGTGTTTATGTGATTCTAGACTAATCAAATATTTGCATTAATTTAACCCATAATGTTATTTTTGGATCATGTATGTGTTTGTGAAATGTAGAATGGTTTAACACAATTTATGGGTGGAAAACAACTTTTTTGTGGACAAAAAGCATTCCAAACTAGGAGGAGTGATATGGAGGATACTTTGATGTTCAAATGTTCCCTAAAACTCCCTAAACCATGACCAAGTAGTAGAGAATCTCAAGATCTTTTTGACGATGTCAAGAACGTTAAAAATGGAGTTCAGATGCAAAAGTTATTACAGGTCAAAATGGTTTGAAAACATGTCAAAGTTGGTCAACTAGATCCAATCAGGTCGTTGACACGTGGCAGCAGAGAAAAATGGGTAAAAGAGTAAAATTGTGTTTCGAACCTTCGATATTTGACATACGAGTTGAAAAATTGTTGGGGCCCACTATTTGCTGGCTAGGGGGCCCTCAGCATAGTTTCAGCACACTCTTTTAACAGAGGGGTGCCTTGGCATCCGACTCACATGATACGACTTATACGATATTGAGATTATATATTCCACATAGTTCGCCACTCATTATTCCATTGAGTACATTTTTATTGGAACTGAATGACTCGCACATCATACAAACTTGGGCCAATCCATGTTACCAACTTAACACTCTACTAAGCCGTTTCAATCAATGCCACAACTCAACATACGTGGCAACTTTTAATGGCAACCTTGGCCGTTCAAACAAACCCACCATGTCCATGCGGACCATCGTGGGAGTAAAAGGAGCTCCAAATGTGGCCTAAGCCACATAAAGATTAGGAGGACAAATCCGTATCAAAAGGATTTTCAAGCCATTGTTATTTATTCGGTGATTGTGGGATAATATCCCCACATAAAAACAAAAATATGCTTTATTTGGAAATTCAATGGAGTTAACCTCTTTATGGGGAGTGGAACCCGTGACCTCCACCAAAACATTAAGTAGTCTTACCAACCCACCACTTTTTGAGAAGTGACATATAATAAGATCACTTATAGTTAAAGTGAATTTTGACAAGTCTGTGAATGGGGCATAATAGACCAGTTTGTAGAAAACCTTATTACTTAGGCATTTACACTCAAAATCAGAGCTCAGAGTAAACTAGAAATTTGTTCAAAATTTTGATACGCTCGCAATAGTATAATTATTTTCCCATTTCCATATTTTTTGATGTTGTTTTATGTTGCTGAATTCACAAGAAGGAAAAATTTATAAGGGAAACACATCTACAAGTGATTCAGGAAGGTGAAAGACAAGTACTGAGCTCTGCCAGGGTCTTTCAAAGGTCTGATAGCACAGTATTGCAAGTTTTATATATTATTTGTTAATTGTATTTTCAATTCGAACAATTCTAATGGATCGGTTCTAAAATGAACCCGGGGACGTAGGAATTTTGAACCCCATAAATAACCTCTATGTCATTTTGATTTTGATTTTCAGTTTCTGATTATTCACAAAATTTTAAATTCCTAATTGGAATGTGGATGAACAATTAATTAGAATATGAAAATTATGGAAGAAATAGTTAAATCGGGTAAAAGAATGGTAATCTGAATTTTTGAAAGGCATTGAGAAAACAGTGAATTAAGGAATTAAAATTCAGTTTGAAATCAGTCTCAAATCAGATTATTGATCAATTTTGGAGTATTTAAATCCATAAAAGTGATTAAAATTTTAAGATCTAAAAAAAGTTAAAAATTGAAATTCATTACTATCGTTTTTAGATTAGAAAACTTGAAAGTCCTAAGGGTCAAATGTGTCACACATATTATAGGGGAAAAGAAAATGGTACCAAGTCTATTATGTTATTGCAAATTGTTAGAGAACAATATAGAGTTTGAAGTGGAATTCAAAGGATTCATTAGGGATGCTTAAACTTGTACATGTTGAGAAGGAAGGCGTCTACGAGACCTTCTAGCATCCTTTCGGGCATGATACCTACATCTTTTCTCAACATTTGTGCACAATCAATTTTTCACATAATACTTCCTTCTATGAGTTCTTATTTCTTGAGTCGACATGTGGGAGTCAAAAACTCCTTCAAGGGAACAATCTATATGAAAAGTATGGAATGAGTAAGCAGATCCACATTTAAAAACTTAGAAGTGTTCAAACAAAGGGTGCTAGCACAACCAAAGAGTAATATTATTTTTTCTTGTAAAAAAAAACAATCACTAAAATTGTAGACATGTTAAATGGCTATAAAAGAGACAAATTGTACAATGCCAACTTTAAATAATTCCATTTTTCTATATATGAGGGGGATAAAAAAGTAGATTGAGTATACATGGTAAGAGTGGGATGTATGAAGTATTGCATTTGCTGCAAAATCAAATCGAAGAGAAGACCTATAGTTATAATATTGAAGTATAATGCCAACTTTAAATAATTTCATTTTTCTATATATATGAGGGGGCTATAAAAGTAGGTTGAGTATACATGGTAGGAGTGGGGCCGTATGAAGTATTGCATTTGCTGCAAAATCAAATTGAAGAGCATACCTATAGTTACAATATTGAACATTAGTATTGCATTTTCTACAAAAACAGTCACCATTTTCTATCTCCTAATTTTTTTTCTCGTATTGTCTGACACCAACCATTTGATGGAGAGTTGTGTAAAATAATTTTTCCATGATAATGTTTTTCACTTCATCCTTGACTGTTACCCACTCATTATTTTAAAAATTCCCCATCTCTAAAATATGTGGCAATGTTACAACAACGACCATATTTTTTGGAGGGCCTATGAGTGTGTTGGTGACAGAGGGGCATGAAATAAATGATTGTTGTGAACCTATCAATTCACAGAGTGAAAAAAGCGTCTAAAATAGGAGGGTTGACCAAAGCATTTGGTTGCAGAAAACAGTGTCAATTGTAGTTCCATTGAAAGCAAAAACCTAGCCCAATTTTATTGCCAAGACAGGGAGTTTCGGCACTAAAAGTATCTCTGAAACCTTTTTTCTTAGATCATCTAAATTTCAATCCCATAAAGTAACATAAATATTGAATCCTAACATGTCTCACATTTGCAATAATCTTTTAACATTCTCATACTTGTCTCTACGATGAATAGTGGATCAAGGTGAAATGGCCATAACAATACCAATTAAATCAACCGTAAAACCAATAGAGGAATATAGTATATATTTTTTTTCGTTTGAAATGGAAGTGGTGAAGAGGTACTTCATATTTCATTTCAAGGTGATAACAAAGGTGTCCTAAAAAAAAATTCTAGTGGATTGTTTAAATGATTATAACTAGGGTTCACATTTCCAACTCGTCTGTTTGATATAATGTATAGGTTTTCACTTTCAATTTGATATTGAAACTTGTTTTTTTCTTCATTGAAACAAGTGATACGTATCCCCCTTTTTTCTCCAAAAAATTTGAAGGTAAAAAAAGTACTACTTCCCTTTGTATTGTGATATTCCCATGACTTGTGAATGCTTTGCAAGTATGTCACCACTATATTCCTCTTCCAATCAAAGTAAGATTCAAGTAATTATGTTTTTGGTGCTTTTGAAAGGTACACTAAAGGCATTTGATCTAAGTTATTAAATAAAATGAGATTTAACGAAATTGACCTTGGTAAGAACAACCAAGGAATTGCTAACCCAATACGGGTCGAGGATCATCCCCATTATACAGTTTTGGGTTTTTCTAGTGTGGGAAAGGAAATTAGAGATCCCTCCAAGCATGCTAAAAGAAGATAATCTTCCAACAGTAAAGTGTATGCCCCACTAGCACAACAGAATGGGAATGGTAAGAAGGTTAAGATAAGAGATAATGAAATTCCACCTCTTGTTTCTTATCATATACATAAGCCTGAAAAAAATTTTCAAACTTCTGAGGATTGACTCTTTCCATTTAAACAATATGGTTTTGATATACATAAAATGATGAATGATTTTCCTTGCACTTTTTGTGGATTGCGTAATCATTTTGTTACCTTTTTTTGTAAGAGAAAGTCTTTCTCACAGAAGTATGGTTTCCTGATGAGCTTCAATGTGAAAAACCAATCTCGTAGCTTTCAGGAGAGAAATGGCAAACATAATTTCTTTTTTCATAAGGATAAAAAGAGGAACTATTTTACTTATTTTTGTATGAGTGGACATTACGGTTGAAAAATGCTGGAAACTTCACCCAACAAGCCATCCGAGGAATAGTAAGAAAAAGTTGGTATACAAGTTAAAAGAAATTGGTAATCCACAAGCTAAAAATGAATCAACCTTGGATCTATCCACATAAACCACAAGATGAGTCCAATCTATTTTTATATGGATAATGCAAAATCATGTGATTTGGATAGATTTATATTTTCATAGCTGTAAATGATGAATATCATGCAAATTTTTAGAGCATTTTGTGGGATTTCGATGAATGTTAAAAGGAAAAATTCCCATATTTTTATTTTCTTTGAAATTGGAAAAATGGTGTCACCTGTAGAGAAGATTTGAGTGATAGGTTAATCATACTCAATTATACTTCTTGCTTGTTAAGGATGAAAAATACATTTCTATTTTTAGTAGTAGAGTATGCACAGATTCAGTGGGCATGGGTATAATGCCTATTTTTGGAAATTTGCATTTTAGTATCTATTGTTAAATGTCATTGTGCAAATCTGGGACACACTTTTGGTTATTGTAATTAATATATAAACTTATTGTGTCTACACAGGATAATTATCACATACATGAAGACCCTTATTTTGGGTAGTTATTTGTAACTACCCTATGTGGTTACAATTGGTAGTGTACATTTATTGCACTAACAAACTAGTGTTTAGATATGCCTAGTGATCATTTGTAGCAGATAGCAGTTTCACCATTGTGGGTATGCATATAGTTTGTTTCTATCATTTTTAAAATTTAGTATGTTGGGATAGATATTTCATTAGCAAATTCATATGGTTCAGTTTTGACTATAGCTATTTTTGGCATTGGATGGTCTAATTATTCTGGATCGTGATATTTGCAATGTTTTATAGTTTGACATGGAAAATAGACATTAGCCTATTGTGGGCATTTTATGTCTTTTATATTGATCTATTTTGGTGGAATTGTACTTTTAGTGATGGGCCGTATCACAGAGTATTAGTTGGAAACTTGATTTTTGTTGTTGATTGGGTGTTTTTATCTCATCAATAGTTTGTGAAGGACATCACAGTGGGATGATAGTCTTGATTCAGTGAGACCTTTCTATTATTTGGGCATTGGTTTGTATTTTTATATTGATTCAAGTTGTTTGCAAAAGTTGACAGGGTCAGAGAGTATCAGTTGGACACTTGTTTCCTATCTGTTTATATGGGTTTTTATTTTGACTGATCAATTTTTTGTGACTAACTACTCAACATGGGATTTCATTAATTCAACCCATAATGTTATTTTTGGATGTTGTATGTGTTTGTGAAATTCAAGATGGTTTAGCAACATTTTTGGGTGGTAAAACAAAAATTTGTGGACAAAAATCCTTTCCAGTTGGGTGGAGTGATCCAGAGGACATTTTAAAGTACATATGTTCCCTAAACCTCCCTAAATTATGAAATAATGAAGTAGATCATTACGAGACCTTTTTGATGATATCAAGAAGTCGTTAAAAATAGAGCTTGTATGTAAAAGATATTGCTGATCAAAGTTGGTTCAAAAATGGCTCAAACTTGGTCAACCAACCAATTGAGGACTTGACACGTGGAAAGAAGAGTAAAAAATGGGAAAATGTAAAAAATTTTTGTTTTGAAATGCCGGTCTTTGTCACTCCTTCTCGGACAAGTGGGCCATGTTATTTACTAGCTAGGGGGCCTCAGCCAAGGTCGACACACTTTGTATAATGAGGGATGCTTTTGCTGCCTTTTCTTTATATTAAAATGTACAACAATTTTTATATATATACCTTATATTGTCACTGTAGGATTAATGTGGATTATATTTCTATTGTAGGGTATTGATATTGTGAATGCGATTGGATCAGCTTTGCACATCCAGTGGCTAGTCCATAAGCTCGATGACCATACAAACACATCATCCCACATTTCTGCCAACAACTCGAGCCAACTCGCTTCACATCCCACAATCAGGCGGTCTATATCTTACGTGGCATAAACATGCCACAATAAACCCAAATCACAACATAACAAACTTTAAAATCCAATGACCTATCAAACATTGACCTTGTGCTAACTATGTGGCACTTGTGAAAAAGTGGGCCTCTTAATCCAATGCTAACAGGCCACAAAAATGGCTTACTGGCATTTTAAAGCCATCAACTTAAGCTAAATTTAAACAAAAGCTTTATCCGTAAACATGTGGGATAATAGATTTGCATGGTGCTATAAAACACAAAGTCAATGCTACTTTATTTGGAAATTCAAAGTGCTTAATGGGGATGGAACCCATGACCTGTGGTAAAATAATAAGTAGCCTTACCAACCTGCCAACCATTGAGCAAGTGAATATAAAAGGAGATCACTTATTTATTTAAATGAACTTTTCTGCAGGTATGTGTAATGGGACATAATAGAGCAGTTTGCAGAAAACCTTATTTTTAGAGCCATTAGAAGGCTCAAAACCAGATCTTTGATGTAAAATAGAAGATTTGTGTAAAATTCCAAGATGATTCCAATGATATAAGGTTTTTTCCAATTTGGAGTTCTTAGACTAATTTTGTGAAGATTTTATGTCTGCAGAAGTCTAGAAGGACAAGCTACTGCAAAGCCAAGAACAAACACATAGAGAGGAAGTGAATTTGATTGTTTCAGAGCTCACAGGTTCTTAAGGTAACTTCTGATAGCAATTATTAAGATTCATTTATTTATTTTTGTATATTTTAATTGTATTTGCAAATCTGAAATTAATGGATTGGTTCTAAAATGAACCCAGGGACGTAGGAATTTCAAACCCCATAAACAACCTTTGTGTTCATTCTATGATTTCTTTTTTAGTTTTCTGATTATTCGTAGAAATTTAAATTCCTAAATTGAATGTGGATGCACAATTAATCAGAATTTGAACAATTTGGAAGAAAAATTAAATCGGGTAAAAAATGGTAATCTGAATTTTTGAAAGGCTTTGATCAAACAGTGAATTAAGGAATTAAAATTCAGTTTGGATCAGTCACAAATTAGATTATTGATCAATTTTGGAGTATTTAAATCCTAAAAATTGATTAAAATTTTAAGATCCTTGAGTAAATAGTTAAAAAATGAAATTCATTAAAAGGTGTTTTTGGATCAGACAACTTGAAACTCCTAAGGGTCCAACCTTTTACACCTATTATAGGGGAATCTATGAGAATGAGTAGACCAAGTCTTTTCTTTTACATGCACATTGTTCATGAGTTGCAATATAGAGTTTGCTTACTTCAGTGGAATTCTGTTACGCTACTATTCATTTGAAACTCGGTTGATCTGTGGCCATCCCGCTTGGTCCTCATTCTCGCATTCTCTCACAAAAAATCCTCTTTCAGCACTCCTTATCATGCAAGATACCTACATCTTTTCTCAACATTTCTGCACAATCAAGTTTTCGCTTGATACTTCCTTCTATGTGAAAATCATTTGCAATATTTTTCAGTCGACATCTGGGAGTCAATCACTCCTTACAAGGGACTAGTTTCCTTTTGTGCACTGACCAAATGCATGGAAGGTGTGTTAGCTTTGATCTTCTTCACTTATCAGTTTTAGAAGTGTTGATTCTATGTCTCCTTCCACTACTCTTGGTGTATTATATATCCCATCATATAGAATTCCTAGTCAAGCCACATAAATTTTTCCAGACATGTTAGATGGCTATAAAAGAGACAAATTGTATCAATGCCAATATTACACATAATTCCATTTTCCGTATATATGAGGGGGATAAAATAGTTCATCCCCACCTATGCAATGCTATTACAGTGGGATGTATGAAGTATTGCTTTTCCTTCAAAATCAAATCGAAGAGATTACCTATAGTTATAGGATATTGAAGTATATTGTCTACACTTTCAATCCCAATTTCATTTTGCTATATATATGACAAAAGCCATATTTTATGTAGCTTCCATTATCAACATGCCACTAGGAGTAGTGCCGTATCCCAGTATTTCATTTCATCTTGTTCAAAATCAAATTGAAGTGCCTTTCTATAGTTTCTAATCTTAGTTCTTTCCCACAACCTTCAAGAATATCTTCTACAAAAATAGTCACCATTTTCTATCTCCTGTTTTTTTTTTCTCGTATTGTTTGTCACCAACCATTTGATGGAGAGTTGTGTAAAATAATTTTTCCATGATAATGTTTATCACTTCCTCTTTGATTGTTACCCACTCATTATTTTCAAAATTTCCCATCTCTAAAATTTGTGACAATTTTGCAAAAACAACCATAGTTTATGGAGGGCCTATGAGTGTGTTGGTGACAGGGGAGCATGGAATAAATGATTTTTGTGAACCTATCAATTCACAGAGTGAAAAAACCTCTAAAATAGGAGGGTTGACAAAGCATTTGGTTGCAGAAATAGTGTCAATTGTAGTTCCATTGAAAGCAAAAACCTGGCCCAATTTTATTGCCAAGACAGGGAGTTTCGGCACTAAAAGTATCTCTGAAACCTTTTTTCTTAGATCATCTAAATTTCAATCCCATAAAGTAACATAAATATTGAATCCTAACATGTCTCACATTTGCAATCATATTTTAATAGTCTCATACTTGTCTCTACGATGAATAGTGGATCAAGGTGAAATGGCCATAACAATACCAATTAAATCAACCGTAAAACCAATAGAGGAATATAGTATATATTTTATTTATTTGAAATGGAAGTGGTGAAGAGGTACTTCATATTTCATTTCAAGGTGATAACAAAGGAGTCCATAAAAAAATTCTAGTGGATTGTTTAAATGATTATAACTAGGGTTCACATTTCCAACTCGTCTGAATTTGATATAATGTACAGGTTTTCACTTTCAATTTGACATTGAAACTTGTTTTTTT
This sequence comes from Taxus chinensis, assembly GCA_019776745.2. NCBI lineage: Eukaryota > Viridiplantae > Streptophyta > Pinopsida > Cupressales > Taxaceae > Taxus > Taxus chinensis. Next base: position 256,100 of record JAHRHJ020001288.1, read on the forward strand.
CTTCATTGAAACAAGTGACACGTATCCCCCTTTTTTATCCAAAAAAATAAGGTACTACTTCCCTTTGTATTGTGATATTCCCATAGGGGTGTTTTGGCCAGAGCTTTGTCTTCTATTGACCGCATTTTTAAAGATGTATTCAATGCATAAATATATATGGGAAACTTTCCATTATTTGATGGAACATAATTTTTGCAAGGAGACATGTGTGGATAAAATTGGATTCTTTGAAGAGTCAATGTTTTGTTGCTTGTTTTTTTCCCTCGCAAAATGTGGTCTAGAACACGGACGGGTAAGCCTTGTCTAGGGTGGCTAGAAACAATGGCGTCCATGTCATAGATAACTATAGTCCTACAAAATGAAAAAGGGAATGCAAATGCGATAAGATAGTTATACAATACTACCTTTAAAATGTAAAATAATATTAAGGATAAAACCTACAGTTCATTTTTAATCAACCTACAAAGATATTTGTGGAGTCGCACAATGGAGCCTTTATGAAATATTCTATCATGAAGCCCTTCAAAAAATTTAGAGGGTAAGAGGGAATCCTGAATATGATATCCATCATAAAGTTCAACACGATGTTGAATTTTAGAGTTGAATGCAGAAGAGAGGAGGCACACGTTCAATAATCGTGGTGCCAATTCTATATCAAGGGATCCTTCAATGATTTTCAAAATTCCTCCTTTTGTTAACATTATCTCCATTGGCTGAAGAAAGGGTGTGTATCTAGTCAGAATTTCTGCAAAGCTATGGGACAAGTTTACATATGTAATTAACTCCATGTTTGTTAAAATAAACCTGAAGAGATTAATAAAGAATGTTTCCTTTAGGTTTGAATACACAAGGATTTTCGACACTCAACCAAAGGTGAGAAAACATAACCTAAGGGGCACAAAAAATCTACAAAATGTAATTTGAATTATAATTTCAACATTTCAAATAGTTCATTGCTTGAGAATGAAGACATAGTATATGAATTTGGAACTAAAAAATGTTGAAACTTAATATACAAATCATTTCAGTAAAAAAAATATTATCTATTAATTATAAACAAGAAATTTAATATTTGAATATACAACCGGGCACCCTCAAATTCCTATTTACAAATACACAAGAGGATTTGCAAAAACCAAATAAATGTGGTTTGCATCCTTTTGTTATGTCCATTAACACGAATGCACCAAATAAATATTTATGGAAAACACTTGTTCTAGGAGAGTACGCCATACATAAAAGAAACAAAAAATAAAATATATGTTTAAGCAACAACAATATAACAATGTTCATTAAGGGTGGGTTTCACACCATCTTTAATGCCAAAAAAATGAGACACCTTCCTTTTTAATCATGAGTACAACAAAGCAACTAATTCAATATATAGAGAAAAGAATGTTGCATTCGAAAAACAAACAATAGATACATTTTATTTGCATTCTAGATACTATTTTACTGATGCATCAAACTTGTACAAGCATAAATAAAAAAGGCAAAACCAAATATAAACCAAACAATCAAAACATGAACATGAATACATGAACATGAATAATGGTTACAAATGTGCATACATGTGTAAGAATGGTTGGAAAGAGGAAGAAAAATACAAGTTGCAAACTATTTTTTAAAACTATATTGACTCATTTAAATAACAATTCCAATTTCTTGAATGTATTTAATGCTTTATTTGTCATCTTAACCTACAACGCCTCAAAAACATCACATTGTTGGTTATCAATAATCAATTCTTTGTAAATGTATGATATATGTCATTACAACATTTCCAATGGAGCGTGGACATCACACCACACATCAAAAACACATCATCCTAGTAACTATTCCTTTTAATAAATTGGTTCAACTTAAAGATATCATAGATTCAATTTTCAATGACTTCATCATAAAAAAATTCTTTAAATGATTTCTTGCATTTTCAGTAGTATATTTCCAATGGTTTGTTTTTACTATTACATGTTGGCCACATTAAAAAAATTTAGCATAACATGCAAATTGATATGGAACAATATTATATCCATATACATGAATCAACATATAATCCATACAAAAACATACATTCAATTTATATATCCAATCATTCACCAAAAAGAGGACGATCCTTTACTATAGTTCAATAGATAGACATGTTATGAAATTACAGAAAGAAGAACATAGCTAATATTAAATTTCACTTTTTCTTTCCAATTTTTTTGCTATACTCGTGAGGGATTTTTTGTAGATTTCCTTTTTTATGAGCATGTTTTTCCTTGTCAACAAAGACACCCATTTTCTTCAACTTTTGCGGAGGTTCACAATTATGTGCATCTACACCTGAATCGTAAACCAACCCAAACCTTCTTGATAGTGAACCAACAGTGCAAAATTCGGAGAGAGATATATAATAGATTTCTATAGTAAGCTTACACATGCCTTTAACATTTTTGTAATCCGTAGTTTTTCCGGCCTTGGCTTCATGCAATGCAACACATTCACATCATATTTAGTCCTTTTAAATTCATCTTCCCTTTGCAAGTGCGGTGTTGTGAAAGTGACACCTGCTAGAGGGTTGCAAATGGCATTGTGTATTTTCATTGCTCCACATTGAACGTTAAAAATAAGAAACCCATGAAACATAGCAAAAATTTATGTCAACAAAAGGGGGATGCAAAATAAAACATATTAACCATCAAGTTCCTTGCTCTCCACACCATCGCAAATAAAACAAAGTTTGGGGAGGAGGAAAGACACAAATGCAATGGGGAGAAGGATTTGTTTCCGATAGGTAGCTTTAAAAACCTTTCTAAAACAAAGTCTAATGCCCAACTTGGGGCATATCGAGGTGGCCTCATAGAGGAATAAACCCCCTCGGCACACAATGATTCTTGGCCTAGGAAGATGCACGTGCCCCCACATATCGATAAAGGCAAAAGCAAGGTCCAACTTCAATCATTAAAACTATGTAATGTTTTTCAGAGAGAAATAAACCATTCACCAATATTTTGTAAACAAAAATATTGGTCGTTAGTGTAGACAATACAAAGGTGCTCTTTCAATGCTAACTTCCCACATATTATCAAAAAAAGATTTATGAAAAGTTAAATAAATCCATATGAAAAGAATGCATGCATATGTGAGCAACTAGCAATATAAACAATATTTCAGTTCTACTACAAAGTAAGCATTGACACCACAACCGTTCTATTCCAACATTATGCAAGAGTACACTAAAAACATGTTTCTTGTCTATGCCAAATGTTAATTTTGCGTATGGTGAATACAAAACAAAATATAAATGATTAGTGCAAACAATACAAAGGCGCTCACATTTAAACGATCAATGATAAATCTTACAATGCTAACTTCATATGATTATCAATTTTTTTTTTTTTTAATCAAAAATTAAACAAATTCATATAAAAAACATGCATGGAGTTGTAAACAACTAGCAATATAAACAACATTTCACTTTTACTACACACTAACCATTGACACTACAACCGTTCTATTCCAACATTGCGAAAAAGTACATTAAAAACAACATGTTTCTTGTCTACGGTAAATGCTAACTGGGTATTACAACGAACACAAAATAAAATCAAACCCAGGGTAGTATGTTGCGGAAAGGAAAACATTTTGTTACTAAATCGCCATACCTTGCAAAGACCTGCAAACGGACACGTCAAACCACTGTTGCACAAGGCTTTGATTATTCACGGCTACGGTGCTACCAAAACTTTATTCCATGCCAAAAGCATGGCCGGTAACTTCCACCTCGAAAAGAATTAATGGCGTCATCAAACATCCACGATAACTCTAATCAAATCTACATGCTTCTACCTCACGGCTAAAGAACTCTGCATACTTCCGCCTCACGCCAGGTAAGGGTTTCATTAGTCATTCATAGGGATATGTTTTTTCCTATTTCAACCCACTGCTTGTGTTCAATGTCTTTAGTAATCAACTGCTGCAATTCCTTTGACGCATCAATGATACCAGACAAAGCACAATCCTTGTGCTCTTACGTGAATCGTCGCTTCCTTCAATACGTTTCTATTTTAATTTCCCAGCGAAGGACATCTATTGAAGCATTACTGCGTTGGAAAATATTGGAGGATAACTTTTGAACTATTACTGTGTGGGATAAAATATATTTTCACCTCTGTAAAATAAGGAAGGAAGAAATATAAGCTCATAAATATATTCCAAATAATATCTACAAACAAAGAAAATTTCACCTAAAATACCTAATTGTTTTTACATGGATAATGACTCGCCATACCTAATTGTTTTCAATACCATCCTCGTCATTACTAACTAAAATATTGTATAGATATTGTCCTCATCACTAACTAAAATTCAGACTATACTAAATTGAAAATTAAATTCAGATTAAGCAACCACCATATCAAAAATGTATCACAAGTCATTATAACTTATCTCCGTAATTACATTAAAGGTATTATTTTTAGGGGGATTCTATTTCTCATTGAGGATTAAGTGCCTAATTTTAGGAATATTTTAAATGTGTGCTGCAATAAAAAGATTTTGAGAGTGTGCTGCAATTTTTCAGGGGATATATGTAAAATTGTTATATTTTAATTTATAGTAAAATATTGAGACAAATTTAATCATCTAGTAATTGACATTTGACAATATATCTCACTAAAATATATGTGGGAAACTTTCTACCCTTCTTTTCTATCCTCAGCTTAAACACTCCTAAAAAATTTCTGCTCTTTATTTTAAGAAAAAAATTCTAAATTTTCCTATTTTCTCAAATTTAATTTTTCATAAAATCACTTGCTGAACAAAAAATAAGAATAGCAGCCACTCTATGAAACCCTGCCTTCAATATTTCAAGTATAGAGCGGTAAATTTTGATCGTTGGATAAACCCCATCTGGACATATGTCGTGTTGACCATTCTTTTCTCCATGTTTAGAAACAACTAAAAAAATCACCTGTTTTTGTTCCCCGTGCGAGGCTCCATTCAATTCGCGCTTAAATCCTGCTACATTGAAATTAATGTTTGTCGTTTTTAAATCTTTATTTGCAGCGTGGTGTTTCGGCCAATTCTTAGACCACCTCATTCGAAAATCTGTTACATCAACAACAACATTACATCCTGTTTAATGGACATGTTTGCACAGAATATATTTTTATTATGTATGCACACCTAAATTCTATATATTGTTGTTTGGGATACAGTTAAAAAAAAAGCAAACAAGGGAGGATTTGAGGGTTTTAGTGAGCAACGAAACTTTAAGTGGACTGTGTTACTCATTACTTAATTTTTCTTATTTGGTGTTACTTGAATATCTCATGTACTATTTTATTGTTAATTTTCTAACAATGTCATAGAAATGGTGGGCATGTTAACGACGTTGTCTATGTGATTCATCTGTGCATGTCTAGAAATCACCATAGTGCAACATTATTCTTAAACTCGATACTATTTTTGAGTTAGTGGACTTATGTTACTTATTATTTCATTGTTTCGTTTTTGGTGCTACGTGGATATCTCATGAACCATTTCATTGACAATTTAATAAAAATAACTCCAATATTGTGTTGTACAAGTTCAAACATCATCTCTCATCCCTGAAATATTATTTGGAACATCTTGTTTAATTCCAAATTTGAGCTCTTCGCAAGTGACTAGGGGAACGAAATGACTCGTGCATAAAGGGGCAAGTCTTAGGCCATTGACCATGACGTCCACATTCTCCCCACCCTCAAAGCCTTCACAAAGTCTCCTTCACCACCACAAGCAGATAACAAGCTTACATATGTTTGACTCCTCCAAGCTTATATCATTTCCCGCCATGACCTCCAAATCATCCTCGATGACCAACTTATCTTCTCTATTAAGAGATGACAAAATGTTGATAAATTTAGTTAGCATTGTCATCAGGGGTGTTTCATGCCCTAGGCAACTTAGGCAGTTGCCTAGGGCGCCCAATAGGGAGGGGCGGCTTAATTTCCTAAAAAAAATTCAAATTCCACGTCGGTTGTGCCTTCTAGGCTTCCAGCAGTCGGCTCTGCTAATATAATAGTATAAGTTTGGACCATTCTGATTTTTTATCATATAAACAAATCTCTAAGAGGCCACAGTTCGGCTGTTCACAAAACACAGAGTGAAAGTGATAATTACAGACATTGCAAACGAAGTAGGTGTGAAAATAAGTGAATCAAGACTCGATGCAACACTACGAAGAGATTACGGAGGAGAGGAAGGCAAAGGTGGAGGGATTCTTTCATAGCAGGGATAAGTCGGCTAATTTGAAAGGGGCGACTCTCAAAGTGGAGGATATGGCGGAGGCGGCTTTGTATAGTTGTACTTGGCATGAGATCAAGATGACTCCAAATATGTGAGCGGACATAATCTGGCAGTAGGCAGAAGTTTTCTATTGACATAACTGTGTAGAAGTTTTCTATTGACATTTGGGATCCATAATTTTATTTTATGATTTGAAATATTGATAGAAAAATTCTACACAGCTAATCCAGAAACCTTTTTAAGATACATGGACTATGAAAATATTAAATCTTTGACATTTTGTGTTTGGTTATTATTAGCAGTAGATAGTTTTTGAGTAGGCTCTACAATGAAATTACAAGAACAACCCATGAGTCTATCAGATTCTCCTCCGGTGAAGCAAGGAATAGGTATTAATCTTACAAATCCAGTATTTGAAGAGAGAATAAAATTTCCATGGAATAGGTATAAGATGTTTTTGTGAGCTGAAATGTTATGTAAAAATAGTGAATGTCAGAAACTGTACAGATTGCAGTAATAGTGGATAGACTAGAAAAGCTACTCTGTCCCCGGGGATTGGGGGGCGTACTCTCCGAGTACTACCTAGGGCGCTCTGAAACCTTAATTCGGCCCTGGTTGTCATTGGATTTGTGGATGTGTAGGCCCTCTAGTAAGTGTTCTTATGTGGAGGAGAGCTTCGAGACGAGGTATTACCCTAGCTCACTCGCCAACATTCCTATTCGAAAGCGTAATTGAGAACCTAGTTGCCGGAAAGCAGAAGGCACAACTAACCATTTTGTGGAATGCTCCTTGATTTAAACTCTCACATGTTAAAGCACACAATTATATCTACTCTTTGATGCATTATACCACTCACCAGCCATGGCGTGTGATAAAAGGCATGAAAAGGATATCCCAATGTGTGTCAGCAAGTATTAAGTCCTTAAACAAATTCGAGACAACCTCTTCACACATTCATGTTTAACCTCCAAACATAATTTTCGACTACAAATCTCATGTTTTATGAAGATGCATGAACTTCCTCCTATTTATACAAAAGAGCCTTTGCTTTGGTTGAAGTCTAAATACATCTACTGTAAATGTTGTAATCTTTGTTCAATGGGCAAACCATGATGTAAGATAGACCAAGCAAAAAAATTAACTTTGAGTTGAGTAATATGTTTCTAGAGTGCAAGGAAGTGAGCGCACCAAATATCTTCATAATCATGAGTACCCCAGTGTTGATTGAGCTTGGTAAGAGGCAGATAATTAAACTTGATCTAGTGGGAAGCCTATTTAAGGGAGAACTTGGATATCTTATCTTGATTAGGCCAACGCCAAACATCCCACCATTGTTGATTGGAGTGAAAAACAACGTTGGAAATATTCAGAGTCTCAAAATTTTCCTTAACAATATCATAAGTAGTTCTGGCTTTAGAAGAAAATTTGAATTTAACACAAAATGAAGACCAATAAAGGAGAGTGCCATTGTTATGATTAAAGAAATCCTCAACATGTAAAATGCCTTGGTGAAAAAATTGAATGCTTTGACAATTCTTATTCCACACAAGAGACCTCTCAGGATTGGAGAGAAGTGGGGACCACCAAATAGAATGGAAAGAACGGTGTTGAAGATCACACTTCGACATGTCCCAAGTGAGCAAATAATTAACTCTAACCCAACTTGTCCAAATTTGCTGCAACCTGACAAAGCCTCTTATTTTAACAGGGGCAGGAGTAAATAACCTATTCATCCAATGAGAACAAACCCAAATTTTGCTCCTACTAGGGTGTCCCATTTTCTGGTGAGACTAACTCTTTTCAAAATGTTTGTATGTTTTGTTTCGTCACTCAGCAGCTATGGAGCTGGGTGGCTTTAGTCCCAGGGTTGACTTATGCTACTCTCTGTGCATCATGTTCTTTTGGGATATGATATTGCTAATGCTAGTCTCAATTTACTTTGGCATGCCCTCATACTTCAAATTATTTTTGAAATTTGGAAAGTTCAATTGAATTTTCATTTTTAGCGACAATCATGGTATCAGAGCTGGTTCTCTATGTAATAGAGTGATTCAATAAAATTTGCAAGAATTGTCTTGTCTTATTTCTGTCTTGAGATCTGTTGTATGTTATTTCTTTCTTCATCTGCAAAATAATTTTATACCTCGTAAGACAGGAAAATATGTGAGCCTCCCACTTTATAAGTCACCGTGGATGTGCGCAGTTTTAGGTTAAAGGCCGATATTGTAAGCCCTGTTGAAGAGTTGCTTAGTAGTACCAGATATGAAGTTTGAAGATCATGCCAGTCTTTCTGCAGAACAACCAGATCAAGATCTTGTAAGTTTATCTGACGTATTCCCTATCAATTCTACCATAGATGTACAACAAGAATCAGATCCTTTACCAGCATGGAAATTGCCTAAGATCCCTTATAACCAAGTGTATGATAAGTTGACTGCTTTTCATTTAATTGCTGCTACTACATTAAAGACTAGAGAGTCTGTTATCCAAGTGTCTCAGACTTCCAACCATGAATATGATATTCCCTTGATAGATCCTGCTGATATACAATCCCTTAAGAAACAAAAGACATTTAAGTTTGCTCATATAGGTTGTGTACAGATAGGTATTACTCCTTTGTTTCATCGTGGTTTAAATGCTTCTGTATTATGTTGTCTTATGGATTTACGCTTTGAAAAATTTAAAGATTCCCTTTTAGCTGTTATACAAACTGGTTTGCATAATGGCCCCATCTCTTTTGAGGTCTATCCTAATTATCCAGTTAGCCTCAAAAAGAAGACTTGCTTAAGCAAGTCCTGCGTCTACATCTTGCTACTACAGGTCTGCATATGAAGCCTGGTGCTTGTCCCTTAGCTATTCATTACAAAATTATCTATCGTCTTGTCAATACAATGCATCCTGCAGTTAAGCATGGTATTTCCAAAGGCAGCAACGTGGTGAGTCATACTAGTCTAGAAAGTCAAAAAATAGAACCTGAGCTGATTTCATGGTCCCAGATTAAAGTTCCAAAAGAATGGACCTTATCAAAAAAGTTTCTTGAGAAAAATCAGCCTAAGTTAGAAAATGCTACAGCTGTAAATGAGTCTAAGTCTAATGTTACTTTGTCTTTCAGATCAAAGAAACCTGTGTCTGATATGTCCAGATCTAGTTCATTTAGATCAGATACTTCTGTTTTCTCGACTGCTGAACCTTCGAGAAAGTCTCTGAAAGAACAAACCTATATCTGTAGTCATAATAGTTTAGTTCATGATCCAAATACAGATTATCTTTGGTGTAAATATTGTGAGTAGATTATAAAACAAAAGTATGTCCCCTCTAATGGTCCAACCATTAGTATGGCTTCTAGAGCATCTAATGTTTCTTCATCCTTTCTGTCTCTTGACAGCAATGAAGTCTTGTCCTCAGATGAAACCCAAAAAGCTATCTTTTGGTATCAAAGATCTGTTGACAGACATATTGATCCCTCTGAGTCCTCAAAAATGTTGAACTGGACTAATAAAGCCGTCAAGTCTGTTCATGATAGACTTCAGTCTCAAGAGTCTATCCTAGCTGAAATGGAAAAGACATTAAAAGCCATAGAACTTCACCAGAAAGGAGATGTATCCTCTACTCTTAAATTATTAAATACTAAAATTGATGATGTCAGTTCTCATGTGAAGAAAGTAGATAAAAATCTTGAAATACTACTAGATATGTATCTACCTGTCATGATATTCCCAAAATAGTAACTAGAGAAGTCATTGATGTAGTCCAGCCTCTCATCAGCCAGTTTGAAGAAACTAAGAAAGATATTGCCTCTAAGATAGGTACAACCCACAAACTTGTACAAAATAGTTTGCATCAATTGCATGAGTCTACTACTGAGTTGAGTCATAAAGTTGATCAAGTCCAAGAATCTGTCAGTCCTATCCCTGAGATAGTCCCACAAATAGAAAAGATTCTGGACAATACAAAAAAGCCAGAAGAAATAGAACCAGATTGGTCACAGAAAGTATCCTGGAAAGAAGTTGTTGATCTTTCAGGATCTTCAACCAAGCATAAGACTGTTCTACTGGAACATAGTCCACTGTTCATCACAGATAAAAAGAATCCAGATAAAGGATCAGTCAGTATGGCAAAGCTTCTTCCAGAAGAAGCTGAAAGTATGTTTTTAGGAGAACCATCTGGAGCATCAACAACAGAGCCACTTCATCATACTGCAAGAACTCAAACCTTGCAGCCCAATTGGTATAAGTTAGATTGTTCCACACCTGAGCAAGTAAAAGAATTAATACATGGAATGATTGGATGGGCTAATTCTCAACTTCTGTTGTATAAAAAAGATCCACATTCTATAGCTGAGATTATAGCAAATGGATTTGTTGGAATAGTAAAAGAATGGTGGGATGCTAACCAACAAGAAGAAGAAATTCTAGCAGGAGGATATGCTTCATTGATAGCTGCTCTTATTCATGAATTTCTTGGAACTCTTGATAATGATAAGCTTAAGAATACTTCTTTATTCTTAAGAGCAGATTGTGTGATATGAGTAGGATTAAAGAATATCAGTGCTATATGCAAAATTATATTACAATTCTGGTAATATTAATGATCCTACTATGAGACTTCGGTATATAGAGTCTTTTCCTGCTTTCTTTGCTACAGAATATAAGAAAGCCCTGCATGGCAGAAGCACAGAAGAATTGAGTCTTGGTGCTATAAATCAGATAATAGATGAGACGAATGCTTGTCTCTGTCAAGAGAAAAAAGATCGCAAAGAAGCTGCTAAGGCCCAAAAAGCCTTAGGAAGTAAATTTTGTCAGATGATAGATATTGACCCATTTGGTTGTCAGCCCCTGAACAAGTTCCATCACAAAAAGCCTTGTCATGAATGTTCATATTTTTCAAAGGGTAAGGGTCAGCATAAGCATAAGCATAAGAATAAGTTTTCCAGAGATAAAAATTCAAAAGAAGTCCCATATAGAAAGCCATACTTCAGAAAGAAGAAGTATATGGGGAAAAAGAGAAAATTTATACCTACTTGCTTTATCTGTAAAGGAAAACACTATGCAAATGATTGCCCGAAAAAGGATACAGATAAAGGTAAGACAAAGATAAATATGCTTACAACAAAAGGAATAACAGATCAAGATTATTGTTTAGTTTTTGATTCTGATTGTTATTCTTCAGATATTTCATATATCTCTTCAGAAGAAGACTTCCAAGTAAATATTATAGAACATTCTGAATCTGATTCAGATAGTACTGAATCTGGATATGATTCTTTACCTTCTTTTGTAAATATGATTGCCAGTTTTCCTCATCCTATGATGCCTGTATCTTCTGAAGTTCTTCTCAAATAGTTAGAATTAAGACAAAGTGAATTTGAAGACTGTCCCCCATGGGATACTGCAAAGAAGATTTTTCTTTCACAAAAGGTCAGAGAACTTGAAAGAAAATATACAATTCAAGTCAGATCTGAGAATGAAGCCAGAGAAAAAAGAGAAGAAGAAGAGGAAAGACAAAGATGGCCACTCCAGCAAAGATCATCATCTACTTCAAGGCCTCCTATACAAGGACGTGTCGTCAAAGACAAACTCCTTACAGGAGAAGAGGTCGTGGCCGAGGAGGAAGATACTCTCCACCAAAAAGGATTTTTCCATTTCTATTCCTAGAAGAGGATCCAAATAATGAATTTCAGGTAACTACTTCTAGTACAGATGTTGTTATTCCAGTTCCTGAAACAATGAGATTATGGAGAAGGAATAGAATAGATTTTCTTCAAAAGGTTATTGCTAAAGCTACAAATGAGTATAAGTGCCTTGTTGAAGAAGAAGATAGAGATAAAGAAGGAAGCTGAAGGTGAAGAGAAATTTTGAAGAAGCTTATCAGCAAATACTGCATCAAGATGCAGAACCATCAGTCTCAGCAGAAGAATTCAATACAGAGGTATGTACCATAAAAGGAGCTCAAAATCCTTTTATTACAATCACATTTTGCATTCCAAATACTAAGCCATATTCTATTGATGCAATGATTGACACCGGAGCAAACATAAGCCTGCTTAGGTCTAGAGCCATACCATCTGACTGTTGGACTGAAACTTATTTAAAAATAAACTTTGATAAGAAGGAAGTGATCTCTAGATACACAACATATGTTCCTATTAGAACAGAAGGATATGAAAGAACATTGCAGTTTTATCAGCATGACATGCTTTCATATGATTGCCTGGTAGGAGTAGATGCATTGCAAGAATGTGGTACTTTCAATCTCAATAAGGATTTTATATCTTTATTCAATCCTGATGTTCAGATACCTAGAAAGTACTCTTTCAGAACAATAATTCCTTTACCAAAACAAAAAAAGGAATCTAATCATGAATGGATTCACAAGTCAATAGCTTTGTGTAAAGGAAACATTGATGATATTGTTAATAAGATAAATAAAGATTTGTGTTCAGAAAATCCACATGCTTTTGTGGACGGAAAAAAGCATATTTGTTCACTTGATTTGCAGATGATAAAAAATGATAAAGGGAATGATATCATTCTTAAATTCAAAGCACATCATAAGGGCATGATCCCTTCAGAAAGAAAAGAATGCCACGAAGAAATCAAAAATTAATTCAAGGAGGTTTCATTAAAGAATCTAATTCTCCTTGGGCATGTGCAGCATTCTATGTCAACAAGAGAAGTGAACAAATCCGTCAAAAGAAAAGACTTGTTGTAGATTACAAGCCTTTAAACAAGTTTGTAAAGAGCAGTCCAGCATCCTATTCCTGCCAAGGATGACTTGATATCAAGAATCAAAGGATCCAAAGTGTACAGCAAGTTTGATTTGAAAAGTGGTTTTTGGAAAATATTCTTGAAGCCAGAAGACACATATAAAACAACATTTGTGCTACTTGGAGGACAATATGAATGGCTAGTCCTTCCTTTTGGTCTGAAGGCTGCACCATCCATCTTTCAGAAGAAAATGGATTCTATCTTTGGTGAGTTATCTGACTTCTTAATAGTCTATATTGATGATATTTTAATATTTTCCAAATCTCCCAAAGATCATATAGATCATCTTGAGAAATTCTATGAGACAGTCTATAAGAATGGTTTATGTCTATCTCCTACCAAAATGGAGAATTTTAAAGATGAAATGAATTTATTAGGAATCAAAATCAAATATGGATCAATAAAAATGCAAGCCCATATTGTGTCAAAGATTGAGGAATTCCCAGTCCAGATTTCAGAAAAGATCAGTTACAAAGATTTTTGGGATGTATTAACTATGTTGCTAGTTTCTACAAGAATATTGCAGCAGATAGAATTCTGCTAAATAAAAGGTTGAAGAAGAACGCCCCTACCTGGTCAGAAGAAATGAGTTAGGTTGTGAAAAGAATAAAAGTGCAAGTTCAAAATCTCCCTACTATGTCCTTGCCTGGACAAGGATTAAAGATTATAGAAACAGATGCCAGTGAGCAGTATTGGGGAGCTGTCTTGAAAGAAAAGACAGAAAATGGAAAAGAGAAGATTTGCAGATACACTTCTGGATCTTTTCAAGGATCAGAGCTGAAGTATCATTCTTCCCATAAAGAAATTTTGGCCGCTAAGAAGGCCATAAAAGCTTTTTTGTTCTTTATTCAGAATGAAAATTTCATTTTACGCTCTGACTTAAAGGATTTCAAGGCCATATTAAACAGTGGTGATCTTGCAAATAAAACTGCATTCAATAGGCTTCAACGCTGGGGAATGTGGTTTGAAAACTTCAGTTTTGAAGTTGAATATATAAAAGGAAAAGATAATTCTCTTGCTGATTTTGCTAGTAGAGAATTGAATCATTCAGCAAAGGTAAATATTACTGAGATATCACATGAGTTTTTTGAACCAATCTGGAACACTTCTACTTGCCAGAACTATCTTGAATCTCTCAAGAGGAATGACAATGAAATGTCATATGAAGCACAACACCTGCTACTCTCAAGAGGAATCATTTCTGTATCTCCTTATAATATGACAGAGGTAGCATCCAGGTTTGTTGATCCTGAGATTCCAACTACAGAGTTTCACACCAAGCAAGAACCTATGGTGTTCTACACTCTACAATGGTAGTGGAGGCACTCAAGGTATGTTGAACCTCCTCCTGAAGATATTCCCATAGAATGAATTCGGTTAAGACAACTGGTCCCAAGACCAAGCACACTTTGGAGATTTGAATTTTCCAAGCTTTGGCCTGAAGGACATCGCATGGAAAATGATGCATGGAACAGACCGAGCCTTCCTGGAGATAGGCAGTATATTGCAAATCATTTCAAGTATTTTCTTTCTAAATTTCTGCCTACTAAAATTTCTGATAGTCCTTTGCTCAATATAGATCCTGATACTGTTAGAAATATTCTAATTAATTGTAAAATACCTTGGTATGTAAAAGTTTCCTATTATATTAGGACTAATCCTGTACAGGGTCATCATGCTCATCCAAACGGACAACTATGGAGAAGAATCTATCTTCATCATACAATGAATGTGCATCCACCTGCACCGGGTCACTTCCTCCGTATTCCTTGATCATTATCTCTTTCCATCCAGAAGGCATCTGCTCCAGATAATGATGGAACGTCATCCTTATCCAGACTATGGTACGAGCGGAACACCCGTGACATCCACTTTGCTTAACGACAAGATTGGGAAGATTCTTCCAGCTCATCAGATAATGATAATAGTCCTAGAGTCTGTTTCAGTCCTTAAAGCTATGATGACAGGCTTGTTGTCATCCGTTCAATAAAGCTTGAAGTGACTCCTCTTTAGTCATTTCGAAAGCATGGTGGACCTCCCCACTATCTAAAGGTGTCATGTTGAGTGGCATGTACTCAATTGTCTTTTCCTACTTTTCTCTTAGTGGGAATCTTCTTGTTTACCTAGGTTACCGGTTTCTGGTCTTTAGGTTGCCCTTTGGTGTGGTGAAAAGCCTCTCACATTCCTATATAAAGTTTGATTTGGTCTTTAGAGCTTGTCTTCTTTATAGATAGGACCACATTTATTGGGGGGGGAAATGTGAAAGCACAGATTGTCCTTGTCGACCGAAGTCAACATACACTATTTGGAAAAAGAAATCACTTCCAAACACGTCATAGGTAGGTATATCATTCTCTTTGTCCACGTCTTCCTTTTTCTCATGACAAGTGTTCTCTTTGATTGAAGACTACTGTTATAAGAGCAAATGCATGGTTAACCCACATTACGATGGCTTCCATTTAAGGCACGAATGTGGGGAATGTAGGTAGAGTCAATAAATCCATTTCATTACCTTTTCAATCAACTCATTCTCAATTTCTCATACACAGTTGTAACTTGTAAACATTAAACATCAGAGGACAATGGTTCTCAATGCTCATCCACCCATTTAGTCATATAACAACAACAACAACATTAAATCCTATTTACGACAAATCCTATTTAATGGACATGTTTGTAAAGAATATATTTCTTATGTGTACACACCTAAATTCTATATATTGTTGTTTGTGATAAAATTAAAAAAAGTAAACAAGGGGGAATTTGAGGGTTTTAGTGAGCAAGGAAACTCCGCCTCCGCCTCCGCCTCCACATTATTCTTGAACTTGATACTATTTTTGATTAAGTGGATTCGTATTACTCACTACTTAATTTTTTTAATTTGGTGTTATGTGGATATCTCATGAACTATTCCATTGTTAATTTTCTAAAACTCCATTCATGGCTAAAAACACTCATAGTGTAATATTATTCTTAAACTCGATACTATTTTTGAGTTAATGGACTTATGTTACTCATTATTTCATTGTTTTGTTTTTGGTGCTACGTGGATATCTTATGAACCATTTCATTGAAAATTTTATTAAATAACGCCAATATATTGTTGTACAAGTTCAAACATCATCTCTCATCCCCATAATATTATTTGGAACATCTTGTTTAATTCCAAATTTGAGCTCTTCGCAAGCGATTAGGGGAACACAATGACTCATGCATAAAGGGGTAAGTCTTAGGCCATTGACCATGACGTCCACATTCTCCTCACCCTCAGAGCCATCACAAAGTCTCCTTCACCACCATAAGCAGATAACGAGCTTACATATGTTTGAATCCTCCAAGCTTCGATCATTTCCCGCCAGGGGTTAAAATTGACGCCCGTTTAAACGTTTTTCGTTGTTTTACCCGTAAAAAATAGGTGGAATTTATTTTGGGC
This sequence comes from Taxus chinensis, assembly GCA_019776745.2. Classification (NCBI taxonomy): domain Eukaryota; kingdom Viridiplantae; phylum Streptophyta; class Pinopsida; order Cupressales; family Taxaceae; genus Taxus; species Taxus chinensis. The sequence continues at coordinate 272,576 of JAHRHJ020001288.1, forward strand.
CGTATCCATAGAAGTGTAGTTTTTTGGCTATACTGTCACATTGACGTTGACAATCAAAAATCAAACATTTTTTAAAATATAGGCATATTAATATGTATTACTATTAGTTGTCAAATCTTCTACCATCTACCACCGTTGGAGCCTGGAATATTTGATTCTGCAGAGAGATGGAAATTGGGAATAGACAGTTCTGCAGAGAGAATAGACAACAACATTAATGTTAAAAACTTAAAACAAATCTTGAAATTGATCATTGGACAGTTGGACAGGGACTCACACGGCACCTTTAAATTTTTAATTTCAAAATATTTACTTCCAACTTCCACGGTTCCAAAAAATATAATAGTTTATACACTTTAGCAATGTTATTTTCAATGTTCAACGACTCAACAATCAAAGGGAGGATGGATCTTATTAAATAGTCAGATTTTTTTTAAGATTTCACCAGATTTTTTACCTGCCTGTGCAACTTGAGTAGTTGGGAAATGAATTTATATTATGGCCCATGGGTGAAGCGAAGCCAGAAGCTAGACATTGGAGAGTGGAGACTAAAGTCTGGAGTTAAATAAGCTGTTTGCAATGTGCATACTTGAAATGAAGGCAGCCACAACATGCAGCTGAACAAAGGAAGTGTCAACCACCAAGTTGCAGAGGAGTAGGGAGATACAAAAATTTGATCAACAACATAATTTTAGGTAAGAAAAAGTATATAGTTTACTATTTTTTTCTTTCCTTTCTGGTGCAAATGTCCCAAGATTGCCTCTGCCCTCTAGTGATAGGAAATTTTAGTGGCTGAAATTGAATTGAGCTCCATTAGAGTAGCACATCAGAATCATCATAATCCTATGAGAATAGCTCTAGAACTCTTAATGGTATTTGCAAGAAAACCGATTAATGCCCAGTAGATGGAAATGCCTTGGGACCACAATCTTATTTTATTGCTAATGGAAGCTTCATTTCATTAAACAGTCTTAGATAGTCATAACTTATGTTGAATAAGAGATGAACTTATCATTAATTGTTTGACACAATTTCAACATGGTATATCCATAATCCTGGTATGAACTTATCATTAATTGTTTGACACAATTTCAACAATTTGAATAAGAGATCTGATTGATAAAGTACAAAATGATTCATGTTTTACAAAACTGACAGTAGTATATCCTATTGATGCAAACTAGCGACGGCTTCTCCTTGCTTTTGGAATAAATTTATCCATGCAAATAAGAATCAAGATCCTTGAGGTGATCCACAACATTTATGATAAGAGCTATGGCTTTAAGCTTTAACTTGCTTTATGTAATAAGGGAAATTTTAGTCAGGCCCTTCTAATAGCAATGCCTTGCTGAATGATTATACAAGGTGGATTTTAATTATCCATATATCCCTCAGGACGAAGGCATGCATTCTTGTAGCTCTACCTGGTCACCATGCCTTTCAACGATTGAATAGAAAGGCCTAGGAACATATAATTCAAATTTTATACCATGAAAACAAGAAACAAAAATTTATAGTTTCGTAAGTAGGTCACAGAAAATGCTAAAGCTGAAGTGTTACACCCATATGATGGCATTTCATTGGTGAATTTCCATTGCTTCCAAAGATTTTGCATGATGAACATAATTGCGCCAAGCATTTGAAATAAATAAGTCATTTTTCTCTATGGTAACAAGGTTTGCATCTTGTTGAACATTCCAAATTATATCCCAAATGTGAACATTCCAAATATGAACTCTGGATGTTAATATTATAGCCCTTTTTTCTTTAAAAACAACAGTCAAACTATGTAATAAATGAAGTGTCATAAGGTGACGGTAACACTGGTAGTTATATTTGCTTGTTTCCATTCAGCATAAGTGCTTTTTACTGGCTTGATCGAGCTACAAAGTCTACTTGAATTTATTTGTTTTTCAACATGCGTCTGATTTTTGGGTTTAAGGTCAATTTGAATTTAAATGGTGTTTTCCTTTTGTGAATTTGAACTATAAAAGGATGAAAGAGAGGAGACTTTCATAATTAAATCTATAAAATATATAAATTCTACTAGAAACACCCATGTATAAGAGAAGAAACGTGATGCTCAACATTTTGGGCCTGAACATCAGACCCATCATCAGGGGAAGACACAATCAAAAGCTTGAGTGCGTAAACCTTAGACACACTCAAGCTTTGATTATGTCTTCTCCTAATGATGGTCCGAGGAATAGGCCTGAAATACGGAGCAGGATGGCTAAATTATTGTCGAGCTTACCTTAAATGGAATTTTATTGCTTTGAACATACTTTTCTAAATGAGTCAGGTCATAGCACATTGATAACTATCACTTATGATTTTTCTGTTGTTACAATCAAATCCTTCTCTTTCATAAGTTTTGCATACTTAATTTCTTTACAATCAATGTGTCTCATATATCTAATATTGCACACCTTGCCTACCATGTATTTGATTTGTGAAATATTTTAATAGTTACAAGTAAAGTAAATGATCTTTTATTTTTGTCTTACCACTTGTATTTACTAACATTTAGCAAATGGAAGAGAAAAAAAGAACATGCTCTAGGGGTCAATCATAACATTGTGGTCCCAAGGCATTTGCAATCTTATTTTATTCTCCAGGAAGGGATAGGAAAATTCTAGAGGAAGCTGGAGATAATGTGTAAATAGAAGTGTATTGTTCATTTTGTTGTAATGAAAAAGAAGGCAGAGACAAGGAAATGTAAGAAAACTAGGTGTAGAAAGAGTCTTTATAGACAACAGCATCTATCTCAAAATTTTAAGTATGAAATAGATCTAAATTTATTTAATTGACATCCAATGTTGAATCTTTATCCAACTTAGCCACTTTTACTTATCCTCTCTTTTGATTGCCCCCTATCTGGCGGCAACAAATCATCCTCTGTGTTAATTCCTCCAATTATTTGTTTATTTATAGTTTAATAGTTTAAAACCTTATATATTTAAGGTTTTGATGTTTACACTTCTCATTCTGTTCAATCCATTTTGTCTTATCTTTACGTAAGAGATATTTAAGGCACTACTTGTACTGTTATTTTTTGCTTTTTTAAAAAATTCCATTGATCTATTTTTTTCATCTATTGACATTCATATAATTTCTTTTGCTTTTTGAAACGTAATTAGCCTGATATATGTAGTGATAGTAGTGTTATCATTTGAGTGGGTCTTGCTTGCTTCAAAATATAAAACAATAACTGTCAAAATATCCTCCATTCAAGGAAAGAGGTTTTTAGTATTTACTATACATCATTTAAAAGTACAACGATTTAAGTGAAAGAAACTGAATTTGGTGAGCCTGGGTTGAAGCTATAGGCAACCTCATATGGACGATGCAATTGCATTTGTGCATAGAAGGATGAAAAACTATACATTCAGCTCAAGATGTCCTCTTCACAATGAAAGAAACACCCTCTTTCCCATTGTTTCTAGATACATTCAAATTTTCAATCACCTAGATACACCAAGCAGATGTTTTTTTATTATGATGTTGATGTAATATTCCAAATGAAGGTATATCAAACATTTTGCAACAATTTTTTTTATAGAGACCAAGACATTCGAGGATTTGCAAGGCATATTGCAATATGATTTAGCCATAATAGGTTGTCTCCAAAGAACTAGCCAATCACTTGTAATGTAACATGGCCTCTTCCCCATAGATTTGACTAATGTCCTTCAAATATAGTTGTCATTCTCGTAGCTTTTTGTTGTTTCTTAATTGGAATTACATACCTCTGAAACTATAGATAAAGATGTGCCTTAGTATGTATTCTCTAGTCACCCATATATCTTACAAAGACTTAGTGAGTAGACCTTTTTAGATTAGTATCGCTTCCATGATTCTAGTATTAATTCATAGCTTCTAAGTTTTCTTGGAAGGAACACTTAAAAATTATATGTATAAGACAATATAATCTTAACTAGTATTACTTAATTTTAAGATGCTAAACATATATTCTATTAAATATTGAAAGCATTGAAAGATCATGTCGTTACATCATAGTTTTTTGAAACAAAAAAATAGTTATCCAATATATGCTATTGTACTCAAATTGGTAAGAACTATTTAAATATTTTTTTTGTGTGTTGAATTAATAATCTATTATTAAGTTGTTGATATTATTATATTTTTATTATTATTGAATTTTATATCTAATTATTGTTTTTTATTTGGGTTGTATAGGTACATTATAAGCTAAAATGTCTCAATCCAAAAAGAATCAATCTTCAATCAATTTTTTTTTTGCATGGTCAAACACATCACAAGCTTCATCAAGAGATGGTCATAATTTTGATTTGAATGAAGATTTAAATATATTAGGGTATGATGATGAGTGTGATGAGGCATTTGAAGGAGAAGAAGTTTCAACACAAAACAAAAAAAGGGCTAGAGTAAAAAGAGGATTTAGAGATGAATGGAAAGTGAAATTCAAGTGGTTAAGGTGTGCAATGCATGAAGGGAAAACAATCATGAAATGTATATATTGTGAAGAGCACAAGTCTGTTGGACCATGGGGAACTGGAACTGGTTGTACTACTTTGCAACATGATGCAATAGTTACTCATGCTGAATCAAACAACCACAAAATTTCGCAAGAAAAATGAATTTGTGGAAATGAAGGCAAAGCAAAATCAATTACAAAACACGTTGCAAATATTGATGACACCAATAAGGAAAGAATAATCACAACCATGAAATTAGTTTATTGGGCAGTGCAAGAAGACTTACCCCTCTCAAAATATGAGTCTCTTTGCTCTCTTGAAATGTACTTAGAAACACCAAACATGCCGAAAAACAAGGATTATAGATCATATACAAATCATATGGCTGCAAATGATTTCCTATTTTCCATATCTAAGTATCTTGAAGAGAGACAAAGTGCAAAAATGTTAGATAGTCCATTGTTTTCTTTGATGTTGGATGAAAGTACTGATCGAAGCTTGGAGAAACACCTTGTGGTTTATGCTACTTTTCTAGAATCAAAAGGGTTGGGCCCACCAATTTCACAATTCTTAAAGCTCATAAATGTGTGTGATGGACGAGGAAAAACTATATATGATGCAGTCTGTGTTTTGAATAAAGAAAGGGGTCTTTCAAATAAAAGATTGATTGCAGTTTCTACAGATGGTGCTTCATCAATGGTGGGGAGTGAAAATGGATTTGTTACTCTTTTGAAGAAAGATGTTGACAATCTTATAGGCATTCATTGCATTGCTCATCGTGAGGCTTTAGCTGCATCAGATGCTGCTAAAAAAATACCTGAATTGTTGTTTGTTGAGAAGCTGGCAAATAAGGTATATTCTTGGGTCCAAAATTCTACCAAAAGACATAATGAATTGATTTCTCTTCAGGAACTCATGCAACTTGAAACACTTCAAGCTCTTCAAATTCATGGGGTTAGATGGCTCTCAAGAGGACAGGTTATTGAAAGACTTATTGTGTTGATGCCTCCATTGTTGACTTTGTGGAAAAGTGAGAAGAGAGACTCATGGTATGATAAGGCTAGGATCTTCTCAGTACAATTTTTCTTACATATGCTTGCAGATGTATTGTGCGAGCTAAACAAACTGAATAAAAAATTTCAAGAGGATAATGTGGATGTTACATCTTTAGGGGCAACCATAGATTCTACTATACAAACTTTGAGCAGGTGGTTTCTAAGGACTGACAACTTTGCAAATGGCACAAGTTACTTGTCTAAATTTTTGGAGACCTCTAAATATGGTTATTTAGAGATTATTGATAAAGATGGACACATTCATAGGCATGAACTTCGATTTGTGGCAATTCCAAATGTGTGTGATGATAATGTTGATGCACCAAAACAAACATTGAAGCCTCACATTGATGGGTCACTAGAGAGCTGTAAGAAACTTGCAAAAGAATATGTTCAAAAACTTGTAGATTGTTTAAATGAAAGATTCCCAGATCTTTCATTTTTCAATTCTATAAAGTTGTTTAGCCCTTGTCATTATTCAGAGGATGCATGTACTAGAGAAGAAAACTCAAAGCGGTGGCTTCTTAAAATTTTTGAACACTTACAACATACTTTGTGTGAGGGAGAAGAAAAGCCTTTTTTTGATTTTGAAGGTTGTTCAAAAGAGTTGTATAATTTTGTTGATACTCTTCGCTTTAGTTGTGAAGGATTCCGCATGAAGGAGGCTTGGAGGGTTTTTTGTGCTACAGATTCGCATACAAGCTTTCCAAACATGACAAAACTATGGCAAGCAATACTTACCATTCCAGCAAGTACAGTTGCATGTGAGAGAGGATTTTCAAGACAAAATATAATAAAAGATATAAGAAGAACAAAGCTCTCATTGGAAACATTGGATGCCTTGATGCGAGCTTCATTGACAGGACTTCATATATCAGAGGTGGACTGGAATAGAGTTTATGAAATTTGGAAAGATGAAAAGCAAAGAAGGATTTGAAGTATCTTAGAATGTTTTGTGTTGACATATTTGTAATGATGGGGTATTTCATATGAACCCACGAACACTAGATATTTTGTTTACACTACTTATGTATTGTTTAAGGGTACTTTCTCAAGTCAAAAGTGGTGAATCCATGATATACATTTGATCTTTTTGAAGATATATGTGATATATGTTTGAGTTTTTTCAAATATTTATTAGTGTGTATTGAGGATGTTATAATACTTTGTTTAAAATGTTTTCTTGAATAGAAAAGGATATTAGACATTTGATTATTTTGAATATACATTAACGTGTATTGGGATGATATGATAGTGAAGCCCATCTAAGTATTGTCAAATATGTTGCATTAATTGACTTCACCAATAGAAAAGATATATTATCTTTAATCAAGTATCATTTAATTTTAAAAAAATCAATTCTTAATTTATGTATATTGTTTTGTATTATAAAAATTATATTGAAAATTTAATTTTTAATGCTAAATTAGGCTATACATTTTATACAAATTATTTCGTTGGATGATTATGATCTTAAATTAAATGCGTCCACAATATTATGACATGTTAGTGTTTTATAGCTATGTTAATATATATTTATAATAGAATAAGATTTTGGTTTTGCGTACAATATCTCTATTTCATATAGTGTTATTATGTGAAAATATAAATTTTGATATTTATATGAAAATCATGAAAGTCAAAATTAAAAATGAAACGTCACATGCAAGGTGATATTAATTACAAAACCGTCACAAAAAATTTCTTGACGGGTGGGGGTGACCGTCAAATTTAACCCCTAGAGATGACAAAATGTTGATAAATTCAGTTAGCATCGTCATTGGAGCTGTGGATGTGTAGGCCCTTTAGTAAGTGTTCTTGTGTGGAGGAGAGCTTCAGGACGAGGTATTACCCTAGCTCACTCGCCAACATTCCTATTCGAAAGTGTAATTGAGAACCTCGTTGCCAGAAAGTAGAAGGCACAACTAACCATTTTGTGGAATGCTCCTTGATTTAAAATTTCACATGTTAAAGCATGTGCAATTATATCTACCCTTTGCTACATTATACCACTCACCAAGGTATGACAAGGATATCCCAATGTTTGTCAGCAAGTATTAAGTCGTCAAACAAATCCGCGACAACCTCTTCACACATTCATGTTCAACCTCCAAACATAATTTTTGACTACAAATCTCGTGTATTATGAAGATGCTCGGACTTCCTCCTATTTATATAAAAGAACTTTTGCTTTGGTTAAAGTCTAAATACATCTACCGTGAATGTTGCAATTTGTGTCCAATGGGAAAACCATGATGTAAGAGAGACCAATCAAAAAATTGAACTTTGAGTTGAGCAATATGTTTCTGGAGTGCAAGGAACCAAGCACACCAAATATCTTCAGAATCATGAATACTTCAATGTTGGTCGAGCTTAGTAAGAGGCAAATAATTAAACTTGATCCAGTGGGAAGCTTGTTGAAGGGAGAAATTGGATAGCTTATCTTGATTAGGTCAGTGCCAAATATCCTACCATTGCTAATTGGAGGCAAAAACAACGCTAGAAATATTCAAAGTCTCCAATTTTTCCTTAACAATGTCATAAGTAGTTTTGTCTTTAAAAGCAAGTTTGAATCTAGCATGGAATGAGGGCCAATAAAGGAGAGTGCAATTGTTATGATTAAAGAAATCCTCAACATGTAAAATGTCTTTTTGAAGAAATCAAAAGCTCTGACAGTTCTTACTCCACACAAGAGACCCCTTATGATTATAGAGAAGTGGGGACCACCACATAGAATGGAGAGAAAGGTGTTGAATATCACACTTTGACATGTCCCAAGTGAGCAAAGAATTAACTCTAACCCAACCTATCCAAATTTGTTGAAACTTGACAAAACCTCTAATTTTAACAGGGGCAGGGGTAAATAACCAATTCATCCAATGAGGACGGCCCCAAATTTTGCTCCTACTAGGGTGTCCCATTTTCCGGTGAGACCAACTCTTTTCAAAATGTTTTTATGTTTTGTTTCGGCCCTCAACAGCTATGGAGCTAGGTGGCTTTAGTCCCAAGGTTGACTTATGCTACTCTCTCTTTGTGCATCATGTTCTTTTGGGAGATGATATTGTTAATGCTAGTCTTAATTTACTTTGGCATGCCCTCAGACTTCAAATTCTTTTTGAAATTTGGAAAGTTCAATTGAATTTTCATTTTTAGCGACAATCATTTGATGCTTCTCTTAGTCGCTCATTACAATTGGGTTTCCTTGCTAATATCAAGCTGCAATTACACATCCAAGATGAGAAAAATCATTTAAACCTTAATTACTTCAAAAAAATTATGAACTTATTATAACGTCGTGGCTTCTTTGTAACCTCTTGACATTTTTGTTGTCTTTTGGAACCCTTATTTTGCTTGTTCATTTTGATTTTAATATATTTTCCTCGTATTTTGAGGACCAACTTAACTTCCCCTTCTCATCCCCCACCCTAAATACCTCCATCTACTCTCATCTACCCTCATACGGAACCATCGAAATATCCATTCCACCCGTGTAGTACAATTGCTAGTTTATGTGACTAGTAGGTACATACTATTTATCATTCTCATTCTTTCTTTTAATTCTATTTTTCCTACCTAGTAGATGCATTTATACGACCGCATTTATGGCAGGAACATGTGCTGACCCAAGTCAACATGTGCGCCACAAGAACATTCACTATTTGGAAAAAGAAATCACTTCCAAACACGTCTTCCTTTTTTATCGTGACAGGTGTTCTCTTTGTCCACGTCTTCCTTTTTATCGTGACAGGGGTTCTCTTTCATTGAAGACTACAGTTATAAGAGTAAATACATTACGATGGCTTCCATTTAAGGCACGAATGTCGGGAATGTAGGTAGAGTCAATAAATCCATTTCATCTCATACACAGCTGTAACTTGTAAACATTAAACATATGAGGACAATGGTTCTCAATGCTCATCCACCCACTTAGTCATATAACTAGCAATTGCACATGAGTTGTAAATTACCCAAAAGGGATGTCCACCCATAATCTTGTATGTGCACTTCAATCTCTTACAACCATCAAGAGATGATCTCTCCATCATTTCAAAGCATTAAATTGATTGTAAGACCTTTTGTCACATTTTCTTTTTGTGAAGCATCTTTCTAACTCCTTAGGGATACCACTCTTAGCACTTTTTTTGTAAATTTTCAAAGAAGTTCAATGTCAACAATGCAGTCTAGATCACCACATGGTTTGTTTTGAAAGAAACTATACATAAATTTCGATCTTTCTATATCATTGTTGGTTTGATATGACACACCTTGTTAAATTGTCAGCGTATGTCTATGTCTTGTTTTACATAGCATTAACAGTAACATCTACAAGAACATTGTTCTTTTATGAAATGATGGATCCTATTTGCATATATGTTTGATAGAAGAACATAAGTTTCAGTATTTTGAAGGTCAAACTAAAAAAGAATTGGTGTATTTCATCGTGGGTCCATATTATTTTGTGTTGTACAAGTCCCAAACAAACACATTCATGCAAAATATGTTTTTTGTATATCTTGTAAACATGGCCTTCCATTCAAAATTTATTTGTAAAGTTGAAGGGGTTATAAAGCATTGAGGAGGTAACTAAAACAATGAAACGTTGATGATAGATAATAAGAGATGATTCGAAATGTTGATTACAGAAATAATATACAATTGTTCTTAAAATCTTTCTATTATTTTTATGGACCGTGAAAGCATTAAATCTTTGAATGGAGTTTTTGTTTAAAAATTGCGCCGATTTAATCATTTATTTTAAATTTCATTTTTAAGAAGAAAAAATAATTATTAGAAATTATTTGGTTATTTTTGTATGCAAGTATTACATTATAAATATTAAGAAGTATATTCAATACATTAAAGTTGATGTCGAAAAAAATTTATAAAAAAAAAATCTTTAAAAAAATTAGATTGAGTATCATCTTAAAGATACTTAGGTGGATTATTCTTCTATCAAATATGAACAATTCAACCGTATGACACAAACATTAATTGACTATTTATAAAATATGCTCACTATTATTAAAGTCAAATTAGGAACATGAGTTTTATTACAAATAGAACTATAGGAGATAGACGAGGACACCTCCATTGAAGGTGAGATAACCTAGCCATCACCTTTCTAATCTTCTCAATTTCTTCTAAGCCTTCACCCACTTCTTGAAAACTATTATAAGAAGCACGCTAACATTCAATAATACTCAGTGTTACGAATAGTGTTTATACATAAAAAAAAAAACGCCATTAATAACAAATTCAATCACTTTCATTTGGCTTGAAGATTAATTGGCAGTGTCATAACAGGAGTAGGTGTAGGGTCACACATTATTTTTTCATTGGGGTTAACCAAAGTCCACTTCCATTTGGTTACTAAATGATGCAAAAATATCATGGTCTCTATCTTTGCAAAATCATAGCTAGGACATATTCGAGGTCCTCCTCCAAATGGCGTGAACACATAGCGTGAAACTTGAGTGTCAAAATGAGATGGATCAAATTTATGTGGCTCATTGAAAATCTCCTCATTCTACTATGTGGAGCTCGTCTCCCAAAATAATTGTCCATCAGAGAAAAAATTATTATTCTGATGAATATGGATATTTTATATCCTTCAAACAAATGTCAATGAGATATACAAATTGTAAAATTTTGATAAATCTGATTATTAATTCTATTTCATTTCATTTTTAATTTATCTTGAAGAAATGATATACATGTCAGCCTTTGGGAATTGTATAACCTTGATATTCAACATCTTCATTTGCTTTCCTGAATCCACCAAATATGGGAGGGAATAGGCGTAGTGTTTCTTGAGCCACTTTCCATGTATACTTCATTTTACAGAGATCTTCCCATGTAAGAGGTTCATTTGTTTTTTTTCCTTCTAATACTATTGTTTGCTCTCATACATAACAACATTGAAAATTTCTATTATTATGAAAGAAAAAATATTTTAGAAAAGTGGAAACAATTTTAAAATGCACCAAAAAAGTGTATCCAAATTTAAATGGTAAAGTATATATTTAGAGACAATTGAACAAGAAATTAAACCTTCTACAAATTCTATCATTGAAATCATGAGCTCCATAAAACCGATGGGAAACATTGAAATAAAATACCATGTAGAATATTTTGGTAGATATTTGGGTTGAGTGCCAATCCTCTCACAAGATCTCCTCTTCAGTCATGGGCTTGTCATTCTCACCCTTCATTGTCAGTAAACATGACATTAAGTCTTGGTGAGGTGAGGCCTTGCCTTGTTCTATTTCCCTTCTCCTCATGTCCAACAACAAAGATAACCTCTGAGATACCCGAGAACGAGCTTCAAAATCCTTGCGAAAGGCAGTCCCTAGAAAATCATGGAACAGTTTAGTTCCTCACAAAAGCCTTTGGCGATGCCAATTTTGAAGGCGGCTCTATCTCTATCACTATACAAAATTAAAATAAATGAATAATTAATTAAATACAAATAAAGCGTGAAATAAGAAATTCTGTCATTGGACAACGTGAATACTGATTCTCATTCCTCTCCTTTTCCTTGAAACTCATTGGTTGCTTTCTATTTTTATTTTACTGTCTCCCATTTCTACTAATTTCTCCAAACTTGAACCCAAATTTTCAGCCCTTTTTTTATTGAATTGAAGGCAATCAACACTCAAAATCGCTCCAGGTTCAAATCCGTCTTGAAGGCAACTCGTTTATAACAATCAAAGGTACGTGGTAAGGTTCGATCTTTGTTTTCTTGTCACTTTTTGGGATTATTTTACAAATTGTATAGCAGAGTAAATTTAATCCAAGAGGGCATTTTTTGTTTTTCTTTTTTCGATTGATTTATAGAGCAATTTATGATTTTAGCCTAGATGGTCTCTTTCGATGATGCTTTTCCTGCAAGAAACCCTTGCAGGTACTCTATTTTCTGAAGAATGCGGATGATTACATAATTGTAACATAGAAACATATTGTTTACACGGAGCATTCACATCAGTATTAAATCCATTAGCCAAAGTTTCCCTCTCTGCACTGTCGCTCAGATTGAAAAAAATGTCACAGGCAACTTGAAAAGTAAGATTCTTCATCAATGGCATCACTGTAATGATGTCTTTTCCTTCCCAACAATCAGCAAAATGTTACAAAATGAAAAATTCCATTCTGCCCATGAATTTTTGCAAGGCTTCCGGCTTCATTAACTGCATGATGGCGCCTCTTATCCACTTGTGCTCTTCCCCGGTGAGTTCACCAATACCACTCTCCTCGAAAATCCTGGTGAAATTCTTGGGCTGATTATTCAATATTCTATGGCCGTCGTTGTGGAAGAGAAATTGTTGCCTGCCTGACCGACGAATAAAGCCTGTGAAGAAGATCATGGTGGAAGAGCAGGGGATGGGAATTGGAGATCAAAATCTGCATAGATAGGGAGTGTGTTTGACACTAAAATATTATGCCAAGGTGAGGATGGATCTCAAAATAAGTGTAATGACAAATTTATAGCAGGGTTAAGAGATTTGAAACGAATTGAGGACTGTAAATATCTAAGATAGCAAAAATATATAGGATTGTAGAAAAATATCTTGGATTATAGAAAAATATCTAAAATTCGGCAACCTGTAAAGTTTATCACCGGAATTTGACACTTAATGGGAGAAAGCTATGACCTTCATAAGACATTATAATTATATTAAGTGACATAAAAATTGTAGGTCATTCTTAATTTTTAGTGTGAAGGATTGGATGAAAAGAAAACACTTTCATTAATATTTTTATAACACTTTGATGCTCCTCTTTCTTCTTACAAATATAGATCTTTCATGCATATTTACAACTCCTTTGCAATGCATTTCTCAATATATTTTAAGACGTTTTTCCACTAAAAGAACTTTTCCTAAATTTAAACTTATGCTTTAAAACTTACTTTCATAAATATAAAAAATTAAACTTTTCTTAACATGGTTCCATGTGCATGCATGTTTGGGCGGCCATCAATTTTATTTTTAACACTTCCCCTTAAACTTGATATTGAACTCATCAATTATACGAGCAATATATTTCAAATATTCAAAACTCTCATAGTGCTAAAGACTTTGTGAAAATATAGTACAATTGGTGAGGGGAATACTAAACTATCAAGTAGATTTCACCATTGTTTTCAAGTTCTCTGAGAAAATGATATCTTGTGTTGTTATGTTTGCTTCATTTATGGCAAAGACATTTCTATAACAAATCTATTGTTGAATTGTTCTCACAAAATATTTGTGTTGCTTCTTCTTGATTAATAAGGTAGTCATCAACTACTAACACTAAAAATTGCATCCAAACTGCTTGACATGCTAGTGGGTGTTAGGTTGCCACATACTCAATTATTTTTACTAATGAATCTAGTGATGATGTGTCAAACTTTTTGAATGCACATGACACCACACCTGATCCAAAATTGAATACATATCCGAATGTGCTCTTCTTGTCATTTGTGAATCTATCAAACAAAATCACTATTTATATATCATGTTAACTATAAATCATTTTAAATGTGGTTCATACAAAATTTCATTCCCATGTCATATTCATGTAATATATTTTGAAATCTTGTTTCCGAAACTTGCCAGCATGAGTCCTTTGGTGAACTCCATGAATCTTGAGATTAGACTTACTCCATACATGATATACATTATGGCTATAAAATACATCATACTACCAACATCTAGTCTTATAAAAAATAATACTGACATGGGGACCCTTTGTCTTCTTTGCTTAACTTGCAATTCCTGTTATAATTGGGGTTAGGTACTAGGTTCTTCAATTGATCCTGAAAACTTTTCAAAACATGAATTTGCATATATTTCTTTGACATATGAAGATGACATCCTCCTCATTGGTTGACTTTAATGCTAAGAAAATGCATAATAAGACCAAAAATGTCATCTCAAACTCACTTTTCATTGCGTTCTTGAACCTTTCAATTGTTAAATCAACCTGTAAAAATAAGATCATCAACATATAGACATACAATCACGATTTGACCTTCTGTATTAATATTTATATATAATGTGGGTTCACTATTGTTTCTATTGAACCCATTTCTTAATAAATATGAGTCAATACGACTACACCAAGCTCTTGGTGCTTATTTGAGACCATAATGAGCTTTCTTCAATCATTGTAAATTTTTTGCTCTTGAACTTTAACTTCAAAGCCTGGTGGTTGTTGCACATACACTTCTTCTATTCTAAGAATTCATTCAAGAATGTTGATTTTACATCTATTTGATCAACGCTAATTCCAATTGTTGTACTATTGCTAATTGCTAGCACTATTCTAGATTGTAGCAAGCCTTGCATACTATGGAAGAATGTTTCATTATAGCACAACTAGAAAGCTGAATTATGATAAAGCTCTTTGCAACTCAATCTTGCTTTGTATGTTTCAAACATTGCCTTTTGCACTATATTTGGTCATATAGACCCATTTCACACTATTTACATTTTTTCCCACCTTCTGGAAGATTCACTAAATTCCATGTGTCATTTATGTCAATTGAATCAATTTCATCATCTATTACATTTTTCCAATTTTCATCATTTACTGCCCCATAAAAATAAAGCATGATCATTAGAAAATAATGCAAAATTAGAATATAAATCAAAACTTTCTTCACTCTGAGAATGATCGTAAATCTCCTTGACGATTATTGTTTTTCTTGAACTATATTTTAGATCAAATATCATTGTTGCTAATGTAGGATTTGAATCATCGCTACCAAAAGAATACCCATTTTGGGTGTCTTGAAGCTTCTCCTTACTAAAAATTAATTGGAATATGAACTGAAGGTATCATTGGAGTTGGATCTGGTGGGTTTGTTTGTGTAGGATATCCATTTTCCTTGTATTTATTTATTTCCTTGGAGCATTCCTACACTCATGGGATATACTTGCTTAGGTGATACTAGTTGTGTTGAGTTACACTTGATTAACTAGTTGTGTGGAGTCAACTCTACTTTCAGTATTAGTTAGTGAGAGTTATTCACCACTGATCTAGGTGGTAGTTACATATTCTCCTCCTATATGTACAATATCATTCTTGCATCATTATATGATTACTGGAGCACTGAGTGATGATTTGGATCCATATTTTTCCTAAGAGTAGTTCTTATCATATTGCATCTTATTATTGAGTCTATTTATATTTCTGTAATTTCTCGTTGAAAATTTCTTTTTAGAATCAGAGATCTAATGAAAATCTAATATGGTATTAGAATGATTCTGGTGAAATGCTTGCCATTATTGAGTTATTTGTAGATTTTGACTTACTTCATTTATTGAAACTAACAGTACATTTGCAAATAGATTTGAATCCATTCACAAATGGTTCACTACGGTTGTGGGATTTGGTGTTTGCAGACTGACTCAGTTGAGGGTTTACAAAATTTTGGGGATTTGAAATCACAAAATTTACTGACCTGACCCAAAAAACAATTGTGGGGGCCATTCTGTGAATTTTCAAGCTATTGTAGTTATCTTGCATAATACACTATTTTTAGAATACTATTTGTCAGATTTACTAGTTTTCAAGGGTCATGTTGTGTGGTTTATGTGGATCTTGCCTTTGTGGTGGTATTGGTGGGCTTGCCCCTATTAATGTTAAAATTTTTGTGAACCATCTTGGCCTAAGTTACAATGTGTACACCCCAACCCACTATAGCACCTAGGTCAGTGGTTATTTTTCATTTCTCACCTGTTAATTTAACAAAAATAAAATTTTATTAAACCCTATTGCAGAGTAAATGATGTATAAATGATAAAGTACAATAATGACACAAAAAAATAAGATTTAAAATATGAAACCCTAAACAAAGATGGAGAAAAAGAGAACTTAGTTGATTTACACTTGTGTAATCTGGAACTGATCTGAACTAGGAAAAGTGATGAACATAGACTGGGAAGAATGTCGTTATTGCACACTATAAATTCTTGTAACTGGAAAACAAAGTCGGACATGGGCCCAAGGGATAGGAAAGAGCGTGCCTGGGTGCTGTGAGACCTCTTTTGGGCACGTTGGTGACTATGCAAGGGGCTCGAGATCTAATTTTTGTTGTGTCATAAGGTTATCACAATTACTTCCTATTGATTATTTGATATTCACACTCTTGATCACCAAAGGTACCTGTAACCTGAAAAATAGATGTTCACCTACACAATCCCATAAACCACATAAAACCTAAAAAAGGAAATGATACAATATGAGGAGTTCAGACTGACCAGGACAGTCACCCTGAGAGTGAACTTACGACCAAGCATTGCACTACATCTCAAACTCCATGTAGTTCTAGTGTGTGTGTGTGTGTAGAAATGTTGCCATAGGATGCCCTTGTGCAAGTTGCACTTGATAACAGGCTATATCTAGAATGTAGAAATGTATAACATGTGTGGATGGAATAGAATGAACTTCCCCTTCCTATGCAGTGTATGTAGAATATGCATTCCCTTGTCCCTTGAATGGATGCTAGATGGATGTCTTTAGATCTCTTTAGTGCCTTCGAATGCAAGCTTAGGTGATGATAGTATATGCTTAGTGCTTGGTCCTTCATTTTGAAAACATAACTATGTATTTATATGATTCCCTTATTTGAATTTCATAATTGACAACTGGAAGGCCGACCCATAAGTGAAAAATATGCCCAAAAGATAAAAGAGACCCAAAAGGAGCGAGTAAGATAAAAAAGGGTTCAGGGGCGCCCAGAGGGGACAAGAGCACCTGGGTGTTGTTGTCCTGGATGGGCGTTGGTGTCTGAAGCCATAAAGATAAACAAGTAAAGTTCCGATTGGGCTATAGGTTGTGTAAGACCAAATAGAAAGCAAGAGCCAGAGAAAAGAGGCCAAAGATAGTTGTCAACCACTAGTTTTATTGCTTAGGAATCATGTAAATGCTAGTATGCTTTTAGGACCTAGAAATGTACCCAAGTGCATGATTTTGTGTCTACACTTTTCCCCACTTTATGTTTTTGAGTGAATAATTGATAACATAAAGTAGATAAGAAGATGTGTAAATTATGATCCATGTAGAGCGTGCTGATAAATGCGTGCACAAGTGGACAAGTGAAGCATGGAATGATGCAAAGTGAAGTGTGGAGAGCTAGGAAAGGAAAGTGACCCTAGGGGTGAAGCATATGCATTGCATTGTACTTGTTTTGTTGTTGTAGGTTTATTGCTTCTTCTTAAGGATGGACCTGTAAAAGAAGAGAAAAAGAGTAGTCAAAGTCTTGTATATGATAAATCAGAGAAAAATGTGCATAAGTATGTAAAAGTGTGTAAAAGAAAAGTGTGCACTTGATGTAAAAGAGTGTAAAAGATAGAAAAGTGTCCTGAAATGTTGTGAAGAGCACAGTTTTTGGACGATCTCACACTAAGAACGAGTTTTTTGGGTGATCTATACCCCAAGTACGAGTTTTTTGGGGATCTCATGCCAAGTGCAAGTTTTTTTGGGTGATCTCATTGCAAAGAGAAAGTGTTGGGAAGAGAGGTCTAGTGTTACTCTACTTCCATGACTCTGCCCAATAAGCACCACTACAGATGGTATGTCCTTGATTTTTTAATTTGCTGATCTTGATTGTTCTAAATTCCAATTTTTATTTGTTCTTAGTTGAAATGGATTGAAGGAGATTGCATGCATTTTGTAACTGAAGGATTTGTGTCTTGTAACATGTGAAAATTTGAATCCCCTAAAGACTAATGTGAACTGTTCTAGGGAATATGAAAAGATGACTTTATGTGCCCCGAGGACATAGGCACACATACTATTGGAGAAAAATGGAATACACCCAGAAATGTTGTTATCTGATTTTCTGGGTGTTGGTGTTTGTGTTGTGACTCTGACCCAAGTTTGATTCTAGGCTAGTGTATGTAGATGTTTTTACCTATGTTCTTTCCTGATTACTATGCATATATTTTAATGTATCTATGAGTTATTGTAGGGGTGATTTGTTCACCCAATGTATGCCCCCTCATTTTTGAGGTGCACGAGGAATCGATGTAGAAGTGTATGGCCCAAAAGAGAGGACATAATTTTTATATGCAACAACTATCCCTGACAATGGGGTAGGGGATGTGCATGGTAGAAACCAAGGCACAACACAAACAAATTGGCTAGTAACATGTGTTAGTAGAAAAATTAGTCAAGCAAGGCATGTGTAGAAGACAATGTAATCAAGCAAGTGTGAATACAAAGTAATAGTTGAAAAGCGGGGTTTTGATACATGGTTGCACATCGCTCTAAGAATGTCATTTAATACAATCAAGGGTGGAAGTAAATTTTTCAAAAGCATACAAGTAAGTGATCAAAGAAGACATATTATCATAGCTTGTAAACAATGATAAATAGAAAATAATGTAATAAGCAAAAGTGTATCTAAACAACTATGGTGTAACAACCATTGTTTTACAAATGAAAATGACTACACATGAAGCACCGGTTATCAAGTTAGAAAGATAAAAAACATGTCAAAGCATGTATGTTTCAATGGAAAGCTATGTGCTAGAAATTAGAAGTAGTAAATAATGAAACACACGTAGTGTATGAGAGTAGGAAATGTAGATGCCCCCATGAGCCTAAAGTGGTACTGGCAAAGGTATACTATGTGAAGCATCATTGCATCTATGTGAACAACATATGTAAGAAATTTGCATTCACAAGTAGTATTCCAATTAAATGCACATGTAAATATGACCTAAAGATAATGAAATAGTGAGTGTTCAATGAATAACATAGTAAGAAAATGACCAATATATAAGTAGAATAAATCAAAAAGTAGATGTAACCAAGATATAAAAACAAGAGTGATGGAACTTATGATAATGATACAATGTGTGAAGGATGGTAGGAGAAGATTCCCCTTACCTAGACATATGTGAATGAGATGACGTTGATTTATAAAAGACCCCTCAAATACCTAAAGAATGAACCATAGAACAAGAGTGCATCATCAGGAAATGGTTTTAAAGTGTGATGCTAGAAAGATAGATCTATGAAGCATAGTAACATGAAATGTGAGATGTGGTTGAGGTTCATTTCAGATTTATGGACCCTCAGCAGTTGCAGTCTAAACAAAAATGTGACACCTAGAGTGCTTCACAGGGTAATATTACATCATTAACACAAGTATCAAATGGTTCATGAAAGTATGTGTGTCAACCTCATAACCTTATATTTAAACCACTAAATGACTATATGTCACCACAATATCATAAAGGAAACCCCTGAGTAACACAACTATGCCAGCCTATATGAAAACCTAGGAACCTAAGTAGCCTCATACGATAACCTAAACACATGTGTAGGTCCCTTCAATAGAAAATTGATATACAATTTTAAGAAAAAGATCTAATGTTTCTATATGATAGAATGAGGTATTAAAATGGTCCGTTGAAACTAGGAACAATCCCCTCAGTTGCAGTACTGGCCTTATCACCACTAGGGACCCCCTTTTGGTCCTTGTGTCTAGTCCTGTCAGAGACCTGTGTAAATCAAATGCAGCACTAAAAGATTGTGTTTCCTATATGCAAATGTCTAGATACACCGTTTGGAAAGATTTTAGCAAATGACACAAACATTTGTCAAAACTATCTCCTCATACTTTGGTAATCTCGTCAAATAATTGACCATCTCCTCATAGTACCTGCACCACCATCGTGGTACCAGGGTACTAACCAACAGTTTGATGATTGCTTCCGCCTGTAGCTAATTATTGGGAAGGGTTGACAAGTAACCGTGAGAAATCTAATGTGTGTTGTTGCAAGGTGCAACGCCTCACATATGTTGCCGATATCCAAGTGACGCTTTCAACTAAAGACATGCAGAAGCCTCGAAAGACTAATGAACGACCTTGATTGAGGTGTTGAAAAATGGAATCTGTCAGAGATTGGACCACCAAAATAGCAAGCACAAATGTCGTTGTACATGGCAGACAAGATACGGTAGTTTTCAAGTACAGGTACATTAATCCTCCATAATTTCTTATATTTGAATCACCATTATTTACCCTATTGAGCTTGTTTAGTTCATTTTACAATTATCATTTACAATAATTAAATACAAAAAGAGATAGACTAACTCAATTACACAAGCTTTATTACCATTTATTCGTGAAGAAACAATGTCACCCCACATCATCACGCTTGGGATCTACCACTCTCTGTGTATCCAGGACCAAAAGAATTACATCCTACATAAATCTGTAAATCCATATAGCGATTAGAAGAAACCCATCATTTCCTGGAATGGGTTGCAACATCCATCCCAACATCATCCCTCGCAGTACATCTATTTCATCTCCATGCTAGTTCATCCTATAGGTAAACCAAACTACGTGTTAGACATGGAAAATGATGGTGGGTACCAGCTCTGGGTTACTCTCACTGCCTATGTACTTACAGTTTAGGTACTCATGGATTTCTTTGCCAAGAACTCCCTCACTATATAAGGCCATGAAAAATGAAGCCTGTAAACAGAATCTATATCAAATTACATTCCATTATCGACTATCTAAAAGCTACCTATAGTGGTCTTCATCCTTTCAAAAGGCCATGTCAAGAAAGAGAAAAATAAATCAGTGACCTTCAGGAAAGAAAAATAGATTGGTTTCTCGTATATTTTCTAACTAATCTTTTGAATGATAGTAGGTATCAGGAAGGCCACTGTTCATATTTATAGTAAGCCCAACAAGTCACACTAGAAAAGGACAGATCAAGAGGTCCAGGTGCTCATGTTTAGTCCTCAAGAGAAAGGGCACAACTTCCATGAGCCCATTAACCTGTGACCATGTAACATCTACTAGTAGGATCCCAATGCAGCCAATATGTCTTATGGGTCTCAGGGCATGTCTCCTACCATCACCCAGAAACAGTCCTTCAAGCTACAATGACCTCAGTACAATAATGAAGGTAAGGTTAATAAATTTAGGCAGATTTGCCAACAATCATCAAGT
Organism: Taxus chinensis; assembly: GCA_019776745.2. NCBI lineage: Eukaryota > Viridiplantae > Streptophyta > Pinopsida > Cupressales > Taxaceae > Taxus > Taxus chinensis. Next base: position 294,061 of record JAHRHJ020001288.1, read on the forward strand.
GCTCACTTTTAGTACAAGTCCTCCTCCTCCTCATCATATAATTTACCCATATGCAGAACCCTACGAAGAATAAGAATCAAACCTCCAAATTCTATTATCTTTCATATAAGATGTTGCATCGCAACTGATCTAGCCCTTACTTAATCAATAGCTATAAATTTTTCTCACCCAATACCTTCTAATCATGAGTGAATCCGAGAAATGCACATAATGCAAGTGTTTCCATCTCAAAGTAACAGAGCCAAAAGTTACACCTATTTATATGCATCGGAAAACAATTTGAGGCTTTGTTCAAATAGAAACCAAGACAATGATAAAGCATGCATAAAATATATCACAGAGGGAGCTTGATGTATCCCACCTCAAAGCATGGGTAGCTCCACTTAAAATAAAAGAGACAACTCACATGACCTACATTATGAATTAATGGGACCAGTGTCCTATGTATACAGATCGATCTTAGGTATGCATCCACAAGTACAGCAAGTGCAAGAATATCATATCAGGCATGGATACACATGTCATCAGATATTGTTATGACATCTAGCAGTAAACTATCCAGGTGTGAAACCAATCAATAGTGAATTTACCAAATCTCTGGTGATCCACACCAACCACCATTATACATGTAGAGGTTAACCAGAAGGTTAACAAGAATCTGTTTATTTCTCATTCATAAATACAGGTTCAAATTCCTTTACAAAAGTGCCATCATGTCTATTTTTTTGCATTAAATATAAAGTTGAGAAGAAAAAATGAAAAAAATTCAAGTACACCACCTACCTCACCATGTGTAGGTCTCCGACGTCTCTATCCAGTTGTCTCCATCTCACCCAATTAAATTCAAAAATCATAAAAAATAATTCTCCAAGTCTCTTAGTCTCATAATAAACAATGGTTCAAATGAGCCTCTCATGCCCCTTATATATTTAATTCTTCCCACCCACCGGATCCCTGATGAATTGTGTGATCGTGGACGATTTACACAATCGTCGATGATCTTGTATCAAAATAAACTTTTGGTCCCTTGACATTACCAAACCATAATTTTTACCATCGTTTTTCATACATTGCACATTTTTATTTTCTACATTTTAGGACCTCCAAGCCTCTTTAAAAACTCATAAACAAAAAATCTATACAAAGCCTGCCCTTATCAAAAAACCACCTCATACCTCACAGCCATTTCAGGAAAACATTTCCTTTGACATCGTTAAGTCATATAATTGTAGGACATGAACCCATTGGTTCCCCTACCACTTTAAATCCTAGCAACGTAAGCCCAACATTGTGGAAAAATCATTTATCAAATCCCGCATCTCCCAATACATCGTGGATAGCTTACCCAAATGGGATCATTTCCCACAGTTGTTGCACATAAATAATACATATATAGGTTGTGAACCCCTTGGTTCCCATATCATTTGACTCCATGGTAACACAAGTCCACCTTTGTGTAAATCTTGTTTTCATGCCTATCCTTGGGATATCTTAAATCAAAACACACCATCATACAAGCTTATCTCATCCATAAAGTTGTTTTAAACCGATGATCATTACACTTCATCACAATAACCTCCAATTTTTGGGGGGCACTTATCTGAACACAAAACTGGTCATCTTGCTCATCTTTTCTAGTAGTTTGTCCATTACAAACCACTAGCTCCCGAGGTCCTCCAAGCATCCTATTTTTTAGGTCTTCAAGATCCATGTGAGTGACATCAATTTCTCCCATTCCTGGATACACAGTAATTAGGTTTGAAATAGGCTCAATACTTGAGTATTTTAACTTCATTTTACCAAAAATCGCTAAGATGAGCAGAATTGAAATCAACACAAACTTTACGTACTCAATTTTGGAACTTAATATTTTTAGCAATTAAGGTCTAAAATTGCCATTTTTAGAATCCTTATTGTTTTTTGATCTCTACAGTTCCTAACTCATTTAGATTATTGTCAATGATGAATTTTTTTTATTTTTAGAAACTTGCTATTTTTTAGATGCCCCTTTTCTTGATGTTTTTTTATATAGAAAGTTTCTGTAATTACCCTTTTGATGTTTCTTACTTTTCCAGGATATGTCAAATGCTGAGAATTCATCACTTTGGGAAAATTACTACCTTAGAAACATATTATTCAGAAAATCTACTATATTTAGAAACTATACTTAACGGTGTCGAGTAGAAATGAAACCACCATCAAAATGTTATGTTTTAGACTGTGATCTTCTGCTCTGAATTTCATGAATTTTCGTCTGTTGGATCTTTGAGAAATTGAAAAAAGGGTTTTATGGTTTGATATATTTTTTGCTATGAAAAATTGTTAGTGCAAAATCACAGCACCCCCAAATGAGTTCTATAGATCTGCTTTTCTAAGGCAGAATCATCTAGTGTGATTGCATAACATTGAACTTTCCCCAAGGTGTGGGACCTTGCAAAAGTGGGAAAGCTCTCCAGAGAAGGTTGGTTCCTCTTCCTAAACTACCTGCCACAAGTTATTCCAGTGCATGCAAGCTAATCTAATCCTAATCTAACTTCCAAGGAGACAAGGAGAGAAAGAAAACAAGAAAAATAGAGCCTACACTAAAATGGTGATACACTAGAGAAGGAAAGTGTTGATCATCTACTAAAATGCCATGGAACAAAGAGAGGTGAGAAATGGAAAGGATGGACAAGCAACATCACAGACCAAGATCAGATTCACACAGAAAATGTTCCAAAACCCCATGAACACAACTCCCAGATCTGTAAATGCACATTCAAAACATGCACAGATACCTTGTAATGAAGAGAGGAAAGAAGATGCAATAAAATGAGCGAAGGATGGAAAAATGCATCACAAAAACACATTTTTATTGCTCCAGAATTTACACAATGCATCATTTCACGGGAAAGAGGCAAAAAATTCCATTACAAAGCAGGAGAGGAGGCTCAAACTCCACAATTTTTAAACCCTGGGGAAGAAAAGAAGGGGGAGGCAGAGAAGAAAAATGAACAACCACAAAATGTGCCTCTGATTACATATTGTCTAGAGAATGAAAAAATGAGAAAAGAGGAAAAAAGATGAAATTTGCTCCAACCACAACAAGAATGTGTTTTAATTCTTCCTCTATTGATGAATGAGTTAGATGAAAAAGCCATAATTCCATGTATCTATGGCTTTGCATGGACCAAAGGAAATGAGTTCCATACTTCATTAAATCTAGTGGTTGGAACTGGTTTTACTCTCTTTTCCACACCAAAAATAATTTTAAAAATTTCTACCACAAATCTTTACCATGAAATAAGAAAATCAAAGACTCCATGATGTATAGAGATGCATTCAAGATCTTTCCATTGGTACCAAGAACGTAAAAAATAGAGCTCTGGATCAAAAAATATGGCCTAAAGATTTGCAAAAAGTTTTTCGACTTAAAATGTTTTCTTTTCAAAAAACATGAAACTCAGGAAATTTTGCTTGAATTCTCCTCCAATCCTTTGATGACATGGCATCCACTAGGGGTCAGGAGAGGTAGGGGATATCATTTTTTCCTTTTACACTTTTTGACAAAAAATCCTCCCGAAATCCCTCATTGGCCTTTGAAGGTCTGCCGATGCCTCCATTGCTTTTTGATGAACACCAGACTAGAAGAACACTTAATTTTGCCACCTGGCTAATATTCAAAAGCATGAAAATTTTCACTTTTTCCTCAAATGACTTTAGCGGGTTCCCCAAAAATTGCCTTTCTGATTGATTCCTTCCAGCTAAAAATCTCTTCCCAAGCCCTGCAGGTCTACCTTGGGAAAATTTTCCCTTTTAACTCCGTGAGCCATAACTCAAAAAATACAAGGAGTTCAAAGACTTCTTTACCTTTCTGGAAAGGGGAAGAAATTATCCTATCTGATGAAGCCATTTCTAGAATATTTTGAGTCCTTGAAAGTGCCAAAACTTTTGAAGTTTGGACAAGGAGGAAAATGAAGGAGTAAGTTAACCCAAAATAAGCAGGGAGCTTAATTTTGGATAACAACTTTGGTGACTCATAGGGGTCATCTTTCTGATAGATCAAAAATGACCAGTAGCCTTGTTACATCCATTGGGCATGGAGTCAAGCCTGATAACCTATAAATCCATATGATCTAACCAAAAATATGACATGGAAATACTTGGAACCCACTATTAATTGGAGTTAGATAAGGCCGAAATATCACCAAAATCCAATGAAATCCTTATTGACCTATTGCAAGTCTAGCTCACTTATACAACATTGTTACACCAAATGAGAGTTACTATATAGCGAAATAACTAAAATCATACATGTCCAATTTAGAACATGTAGAGCAACTTAAAAGCACTAAACATTTACTGAAAACAAACCTACCTACTCTACTCTGAACCAAGAGATTTTTAAAGAAAATCAAACAAAACCAACAATTAGCAAGGAGAAATAGTTTCCCTTTAGAAAATGGCAGCCACCCAACGATTTCCATATTTGAATTATCTGGTTAGATGTTTATGAAAAACGTTAACACAAGTTTATGTTCCACCCAATTACCAAAGTTCAACTGAAGATAAAACTAATACCTCTTTTAGTTGTCTGTATTTTGGATTCAAGAGGTATTAAACATCTAAATCCTTGGTACTTTGTCACAATCATCATATGTCCTTGGAGTGATCATGATTGGCTACTAAAGATGGCTTAACTCCCTTGGCTCCAATGAAGCGTTCAATACCTGATTGGGCAAAATTTTATTATGCTGAATTCTGTTACTCTAAATTTGATAACATCCAAGATGGTTTTCCATGGATTTCTTGACTGGATGGTTATAAGAGATTTATCTTACATGTTACCTTCCTCTATGAGAAGAACAGGAAGATCTTAGTTATCCTTAACCTTGGTTTCTAATGGCCGTTTGTGAAATCATTTGCATGTCACATTTCCAGATGTTGATCCTCCATGGAAGAAATCACTGGCTTCTTGAACTAGTCTGATTGCAGGAACAACCTGATATGATCTCCTTGCAGGTCTCAGTCACAACTTAGTTTTTCATTTTACCTCCTCCAGAGTCTGCAGACTCTTGTGGATCTTACTCCTCAGATTGAGGGCTACGATGCATTCTTCGATACTTCCATGGAGTGATGCATCTAGTTCTCGAATTTACAATTTTCGTACCATGGTATCCATTTTGTTTCACTGGCATAATTGAAGCGCTCAGTACATTCTGACATTAGGTTGTGAAGTATGAGTTGAATTTGATAGAACAAGGTTTTACATGTTGCTTCTAGGACAAAATGTGCATTTGTTCACTTTGAAATTTAATGAGTTCTAGTCATACATTTTAGGATTCTAGAGCTATATTTTTTGCTCCAATATAAAATTATGATTTCAACTCTTGTTCCCATGATCATGATTACAAGGTTCGTTTCAAAAATTTGTGTGGAAAAGTTGCGAACTATAGACAGCTCAAGGGAACAGTTGGTATGGAAGCTATTCATTTAGTGCTACAAGCTAGGCAGAGGGGACTTAGAACAAAATTAAGAGGCTGGATGTAGATGTCCCATTTGATTTACAGCCTATATATAATAAAGCCTCCAATTCCATCTCCCACTCTGCTTATTGGGAGTTTCAAATATCATAAGTGATCCAGGTGTCTCCAACTTGTTTTGCTTTGGAAAACGTTCTTCTTAGCTCTGGTACATTTTTGACCCATGGCTTCTAGGGGCCTTGTAGCCAACTTCATGCCATTTCGAATGGAGTTGTTGACTCAGCAAGATTATCATTTCCATCTCATATCTTTGCATCTAAAGTAAAACCTCTCAAAATTATGCTTCTCCATTTGGAGTTTCCACCATCATTGCATAACCCTTGTTCTTCATAAACATTTTGGTTAATAAATCAAACCAATAGCAATTTTTTTGGATTAATCTAGGCTTATAAAACTGATTTGGAGGAAATTTATGAAACTAGTATGGAGGGAAATAGTTATGTTCCTGCAAATGACAAGTTTCCATTTGGGAAACAAGTCAGGTGATTACACAACTTCACCAAGGGATTGATCTTGAAGATGAAGGAATGGATGGAAAAATATTCACTTAAATTGGAAATGGAATTAGAAAGAAGTAACAATGAGTCATATGGGTTCTTGACCAGATGGAGTCGCCAGATGTGCTTGAAAATGCCTTAAGGTGAAATCTTCACCAACAGCACTATCAAACTTGATGAAGTGAAGTTTAAGGTGCAACTTCAAGATACCTGTCCCACTGGAAAAATACCAAAAATGTTAATGCAATCAATTGCATCCAAATGTTTCTAAACGTGGGTCTACTCTAAGGCAGAATCATCTTTTATGTGATTACATAACAAAACTTTTCCCAATTTGGCATGTAAAATGGGAAATTCCAAAGAAGGCTGTTCCTCTTGGTCCATTACTACCCTTTACAAGCTATGATCCAAATAGGAAAGCTTTTGAATCTACAAATGGAAATCTAACTTCCAAGGAGACAAGGAGAGAACGAATTCTAAGAAAAAATAGAGCCTACACTAAAACATATTACACCAGAGAAGGCAAGTTTTGATCATCTACTAAACTGCCAAGATTTTTCCAAAGTTGAGGTGAATTCAATGGAATGGATGGATTGTTGACTCAACCATACATCATTATATGAGACTCACACAGAATATGGTCCAAAACCCCATGATTTTTCACAGCTCCAGTAGATGGTCTTATCTATGAACATTCACTAGAGATGCACAAATTCCAAAGCAATGGAGAGGTAAGATTGATGTAATAAAACAAGCAAAGGATGGACAAATGCAGAAAAAAATGGAAACATTTTTATTTCTCCATTTTTACACAGTGCACCATTTCACATACAAGAGGAATCCTATGCAACATTACAGGTCATTCTTAGAATTTTTCATGTTAGGAAATAAGGGATAAAATATGTGGAATAATCCCTCACAGAATCACAACAGTAGAAACTAATATGCAGAAATTATTACAGATCTCAAATAAAAGTGCAGAATAAAATAACACAACACAAAGAGACAGTATTTAACGTGGTTCACCCAATTTGGGCTACGTCCACCAAGAATCACTTGCTCAGATTTTATTACAAGCCACCACTCTCTCAATACAATACCCAGATCTGTTTGGAGCTATGCTCAACAAACTCTACAGAATTCACACCGAATTCAAAACACATCTGCAATACATTTACTTGTACATCTATCATATGCATAAGACCATATAAATAGACAACTGCTTAAGCAGTTTTACAAAACTGTGGGTATCAAAACCATGGGCAAAACCCGTCCCATAAACCTATGGGTCAAAAATCTCGCCCATATGAGAAAGCACGTTTCCTGATATGTCGGGTGCATTGTTTTGAGGCCAAAAAAAAAAATGGGGGCTACACTTAAAAAAAAAAATCGGGGGCTGCACCCCCAGACCCCCTAGCTCGGGGCCCGGCCCGACCCCGAACCCCGGCGAGGATACATGAAAAGTGTATAGTACTCTTAGTGTACAATCTTCAACACTTTCACACATGAAAACAAGCTCCACAACCTAACAATCTCCCACTTGGAGACTAGTTTTCCTCTGAGCAAGCTTCTCAACCCTTCACTAGTTTCTGTGAAGACCAACCAAAGCTGAACACAACTTTAGTTTTTCCCTTGTGACCACCTTGGTCATCATGTCTGCAGGATTCTGGCTAGTATGAATCTTCTCCAACTTCAACTTCTCTTCCTCCAAAGTTGTCCTAATGAAATGGTACCTTAACTGTATATGCTTCATCCTAGAGTGGAAAGCAGAGTTCTTAGCTAGGTGTATAGCACTCTGACTATCACTATGCAGCTTTCATTCCTCCTGCTTATGCCCCAAATCCTCAAGCAATTGTTGTAACCAAATCATTTCTTTGCTTGCCTCTGTGGCAGCAACATACTCAGCCTCTGTGGTTGACAAAGCCACCAGCTTCTGTAGTCGTGAAATCCAACTCACTGTTGTCCCACCTACAGTGTAAACATAACCTGTCATGCTCCTCCTGCTATCTACATCTCCAGCCATGTCTGAATCTACATAACCACATAAAGTGGTGTTTGATCCACTGTAGCACAAAATTGTCCCCATGGTCCCTCTCAAATACCGAAGGATCCACTTTACTGCTTGCCAATGCTCTTTACCTGGATCACTCATAAATCTACTCACAGCTCCCACTGCATGGGCAATATCAGGCCTAGTGCACACCATAGCATACATCAAACTGCCAACTGCTGATGAGTAAGGTACTTTGGACATCTGGTTTCTTTCCTGCTCTGTCTTGGGACACTGCTCCTTTGATAACTTGAAATGGCCTGCCAAAGGAGTCCCAACCGGTTTAGCATCCTGCATATTAAACCTCTCCAATACCTTCTTAATGTACTCTTCCTGAGATAAAGTCAGCTTCCGTTCCTTCCTATCCCGAGATATCCTCATACCAAGGATTTGTTTGGCTGCCCCCAAATCCTTCATAGCAAAGGATTCACTTAGCTGTCTTCTTGAGTACTTTTATTTCCTGCATGTTTTTACCTGCAACCAACATGTCATCAACATACAAACACATGATAATATAACTTCCATCCTCAAATTTCTTTGTATACATGCAATGGTCAAAATGACATCTAATATAACCTTGCTCCATCATGAAGCTATCAAATTTCTTATACCATTGACGTGGAGCTTGTTTCAGGCCATACAAGCTCTTCTTCAGTTTGCACACCATCTCCTCTTTACCTTTGACCTCATAGCCCTTTGGTTGCTGCATATATAGTTCCTCCTCCAAATCACCATGGAGAAATGCAGTCTTTACATCAAGCTGTTCTAAGTGCAAGTCTTCTGCTGCAACTATTCCTAGAACAGTTCTAATAGAAGTCATTTTTACTACAGGAGAAAAATCTCATCAAAATCTATACCTTTGTTTCTATGCAAACCCCTTGACCACCAACCGAGCCTTTTATCTTTTCTTACCTCCTTCTTCCTCTTTAACTCTGAACACCCACTTTATGCAATGCTCTTTTTCCTTCGGGTAGCTTCACCAAATCCCATGTTTGGTTCTACATGAGAGCATGATGCTCCTCATCCATGGCTTGCTCCCACTTCTTCCTGGCATCTACCTGCATTGCTTCATCAAAGCTCTCTGGCTCTCCACTATCAGTGAGTAATAAATAATAAAGAGAAGGAGAAAAACGTTCAGGTTCTCTTCTTACCCTAGAAGACCTCCTCAATATAGGAGTTTGGGGTTCCTGTTGAGTAGGTTCCTGAACTGATTCATGTGTCACTTTCCCATCCGGAAGATCCTCTACCACTGCATATTCTTTCTTGGATTCTTCCCTGTTTTCCTGCAACTGCTGCTTATACATGACTTTCTCATTAAAGACCACATCCCTAGATCGAATGATTTTCTTGTCCTTAATACTCCAACATTTATATCCAAAGTCATCACCACCATAACCAATGAAAGTACATTTTTCTGATTTAGCCTCTAGCTTGGTCCTATCATCCTTGTCTATATGAACAAACACCTCACATCCAAAGACTCTAAGAAATGAATAATCAACTTTCTTACCATACCAAGCCTCCTCAGGTATGCCTCCATCCAAGGCACTTGAGGGTCCTCTGTTTATCAAGTACACAATTGTGCTCACCGCTTCTGCCCAAAAAGAAAGAGGCAGTCCTGCATGTAACCTCATGCTCCTAGCACATTCCATTATTGTTCTGTTCATCCTTTCTGATACCCCATTCTGTTGCGGAGTTCCTGGAACCATCTTTTTCCTGCGGATTCCATTCTTAGAACAGTAATCATCAAATTCATTGCTGCAATACTCCCCTCCATTATCTGACCTGAGACATTTTAGCTTAAGACCTGTTTCATTCTCTACCAAGGCTTTCCATTTAACAAAAGTTTCAAATACATCAGATTTGTTTCTAATACAATAAACCCAAACTTTCCTTGTTGCATCATCAATAAAAGTAACATAATAACTTGAACCCCCAAGAGATGATACCTGAGCTAGCCCCCACACATCAGAATGCACCAGCTCTAACTTACTCTCTTTCTTTGTAGGTCCAACCTTGAGAAACCTTACTCGCTTTTGTTTCCCATATATGCAGTTCTCACATAAATCTAAACATGTTTCTGTATATCCAAGCAAATTCTTCTTTATGATGTTCATGCCCTTATGGCTCATATGACCGAGCCTATAGTGCCATAATGTTGTATCTGCATCTGAAGCCACAAGATTACAATCATTAGTACTATCAGTGGTTAAATACAAGGTTCCAACCTTCTTACCTCTTGCCACCACAAGAGCACCCTTGGTAACCTTCCAAGAGTCTGTTGTAAATATCACAGTACAACCATCACTTCCCAACTGCCCTGCCGATATCAAATTTCATCTTAATGTAGGCACATGTCTGACATCCTTCAATAGCCAAGTATTCCCATTCTGCATCTTAACCTGAACAGAACCTTTTCCAACTATGTTGCAAGGCTCATCATCACCAAGAAAAACATGCCCAAAATCTCCTTGAACATAATCAACAAAATAATGCCTATGTGGAGAAGCATGGAAAGAAGCCCCTGAATCTAAAACCCAAGATTCAGTAATATTGTGCAAAGAAAGAATCAAAGCATCCTGACATACATTACCCATTGCCACATTTGCCTCCTTGTTTTCTTCCTGTTGTTTCTTCTTATCCCGAAGCTCCCAACAGTCCTTCTTTGCATGCCCAGGCTTTCCACAATTCCAGCATACAATCTTGTTCTTGGATTTTGACCTTGCCCGATCTTTTGATTTTCCACGGTTTCCTCTATTCTTCTGTCTCCCTCTAGTTTCCACTGTCAAAGCATTCCCTGAAGTAGAAGATTCCCCAGAGCTTTTTCTTCACATTTCCTCGCTTAGAATCACCCCTACAACATCCTCAAACTTCAACTTCGAGTTAGCTGGAATCGAGTTACTTACCGCCATTACCAGGCTATTCCAACTCTCAGGTAAAGAGCATAGAATTAATAAAGCCCTAACTTCTTCATCAAATTCTATTGTAACTAAAGCTAGCATATTCACAACCGTATTGAAATCATTTAAATGATCTGCTATTGAACCATTCTCAAACATCTTCATATTAAACAACTTTTTCATTAAAAATATCTTATTAGAGGCAGAGGGTTTTTCATACAACTTCCCTAATGCATCCATTAGATCTTTTGTAGTCTTTTCCTTTGAAACATTAAATAATACCGAAGATGCAAGACACAGCCGGATCGTTCCAAGTGCCTTCCGATCCAACAAATCCATTCCACATCTGTCATACTTGAGGGTTTGTTCACCTTCTCAGACAACGGAGTATAAAGATCCTTCTGATAAAGGTAATCTTCCATCTGCATCTTCCAAAGACTGAAATTCTACCCGTTGAATTTATCAACCCTAGATCTTCCATCATCTGCCATAGCTCCCACTCAAGCTAAAAAACTTTCCCTGTGATTCAACACTTCAGCAAACCAAACCAGGCTCTGATACCAATTGTTAGGAAATAAGGGATAAAATATGTGGAATAATCCCTCACAGAATCGCAACAGTAGAAACTAATATGCAGAAATTATTACAGATCTCAAATAAAATTTAGAATAAAATAACACAACACAAAGAGACAGTATTTAACGTGGTTCACCCAATTTGGGCTACGTCCACCAAGAATCACTTGCTCAGATTTTATTACAAGCCACCGCTCTCTCAATACAATACCCAGATCCGTTTGGAGCTATGCTCAACAAACTCTACAGAATTCACAGCCGAATTCAAAACACATCTGCAATACATTTACTTGTACATCTATCATATGCATAAGACCATATAAATAGACAACTGCTTAAGCAGTTTTACAAAACTGTGGGTATCAAAACCATGGGAAAAACCAGAGGTCCCATAAACCTATGGGTCAAAAAAACTCACCCATATGAGAAAGCATGTTTCCTGGATATGTCGGGTACATTTTTCGAGGCCAAAAAAATAAATTCACAGGGGCTGCGAACCCTGTAATGCCCGGCGGCACAATATGCCGCAATGGTGAGAGGCGAACCCCCAAAAGAGCCTAAGGATGGCAAAATGCATACATGAAAAGTGTACAGTACTCTTAGTGTACAGTCTTCAACACTTTCACACATGAAAACAAGCTCCACAACCTAACAGTTCAAACTCCATTTTCGACCCTGGGGAAGAAAAGAAGGGGGAGGCAGAGAAGAAAAATGAACAACCACTAATTATGTGCCTCTGTTTACATTTTATAGAAAAAATTGAAAGAGAGGAAATTGAATCGGGATGCTCCAACCACTTTTCAAAATGTGTTTTAATTCTTCCTCTTGATAGGACGATGCAAAAGCTCCTAAGTCAAAATGTGGCTCGACTCTCGCAGACTACAAAAAGCTCATGACCCATACTTCATTAAATTGGTTGGAATTTGTAGTTTTTGTCTACAAATCTTTACCAAAATTCCTCCATGATGAAGAGAATCTTCAGATCTTTATTCAGGGGTACCAAGAACGTCGAAAAATAGAGCTCTGGATCAAAAGATATGGCCTTCTGAAATGACTCAGGAAAATTTTGAACTTTTCTCCCGCAAATCCTCTAACTATGGACATAAACTGGTCACAACAAAAAGGGTCTGCGGGGGCTCCTTTTTTTCCATTTTACACTTTTTGAGTCAAAAAATCTGATTTTTTTGAAATCTGGCATTAGCTTTTTGGGTTCAGCACTTAATTTTCAATTTTTTCTCAAAAGGGAAATTTTTGGACTTTTTCCTCATTTGGACCCCACAAGGACAATGAGATGTAAATTCCTTGGCAAACATCTCTCCCTTTGCAGGTCCGACTTGGGAAAATTTAACTCTGCCGAGCCATAACTTCCGAATGGAGTTAGAAAATCTTTACCTTTCTAGAAAGGGAAGAAATTCTCTATCAATGGAGTATTTTCAAATCCTTGAGTGCTTGGCTATGTGAAATTTGCACCTCTGAGGCACAAAAAGGGATTAAGTTAACTAACAGGCAAAATTAAGAAGGGAGCTTATTTTTTAATCATGCATATTTGCAGAGATCAAGATCCTGAATTTTTCCATTAAAAGAACATCAAAAATCTTATTCCATTCTTCGCCCCTAGCTAAGAATGAGTTTTCAAATGGCTGTTGGCATCAAAAGATCCTTATCTCAGTGAGTTTTAAAATGATTTAGTGACTAGGAATGTTGTGAGGATTTTATCTAGTTTTTTTCCTGCACTATTTAACGTCTATCAAGCTACGTGTTCCTAGACAAGTGTATGTAAAAATGGTCACAAATTCATGGATTGCATGAACCAAAGTCAAAACTATTATAAGACCTGAACGGAAGCACTAGACGCATGTGTTCAGTTGTTCTAATGATCAAAAATTAAAAATTCAAATGATTGAGATCACAATGACCTCAGTGGATAAATAACTTTCATACAAATAAATTGGGAAAAGTATCACTGGACTTTTCTCCCTAAACAGGCTTTATTCAAATGGGATCCTCTGATTGCACGTTCTTCCAAACTTTGGCATTCCACTGGGGTCGGTGGAATTATTGCATGTCATATGGAAGTATATCACTCATGGCAGGGGCTTTATCATGGAAACAATGACCATTTGAGCAAGGAGATAAACCTTCATCCATTAGATATTTTTACAGCTCCAATTTTGACAGTGCCTTGATTTGCGCTGGACAGACATGTCATTATGTAACTCTTTTTTGAAGGAAAATGGAAGAATGGGAATCTCATTTTGCCTTCTAAGGTCTTGTAAAAATTTCATGGGTTATGCACATTAGCTTTTTGGTCCTATGTGCCAGCTAATTAGCACTGATGGAAACAAGGGTCATACAGAAATTCCATTCACCATGAAAGTTCGATTTTGAACACAATTTAAGACAGGTCTTATCCCATCTTTTTATCAGATCTTTCAAGAAAAAATTTTCTAGTAGAATTTGCGTAAAAACATGCTTTTCCATCATACATTTGAATATTTTTTCGCTTTTCGGCCAACGCGTTTTTGCAAAGTCCTTCATTATTATACTTCCATAACACGAAGGATCTCGAGCATGAATTAACTCATCAAAACCAAGCCGAGGGACCTCCCTTGAATGGTAATTTATTCTTCTAGGTCTAAAATTTCCCAGAAGGCTTTGTATGACGGCATCTTGCATGAACAAATTCTGAATTTAATCACGAAGGCTCATGTTTACTCACACACCGGATTTTTTATGACAGTGTCATTAAATAGGATGTGAAGGCTCTTTTGAAATCTCCTAAGCCTCATAGGGATGAGATCCTGAATGATTCTCAGGTCTTTAACACAAGATTGTAATAGGAATAAGAAAAACTACGTTTCTAACTCCGCATAGATTGCCAAACCAGAGATTTAACTCAAAAAATACAAGGAAAATTCTTCAGCTGAGCTCATCAATGTCATTGTACACTTACAACCAACTTGATCATTGATTGGATCTAAAACATAGGCCAATTAACAGTTTCCGGATTTTCATCTCATCATCATTTTTAGAAAAATCTCTCAAAATTTCTCTAAGGAAGAAATTCTAATATCTAAAATTGGAGATTTATTCACCATATTTCCCAAAAAAGCTAGAACATTCGAGGAACATGGTTATAACCAATTTTCTCAGAAAGTGAAACGTAAAAATTACACTCTGCAATTCTGAGGTTGACAAATTCATTAATTGATAATTTCTTAGTACCCTTGAACAATGCCAAGTGAAACTTTTTATTTAGGAAATCCCTTTTTACCTTTTCTTCTGATCTTAGGCAATCCTTTAAATCAATAAGGAAACAATAGAAGTGCATTTTGGCATAGAAAAATCTAATTTCATCCATAATGGGACAGGGAAATACCATTGATTTAGTAAAAGTCCATCTGCCCCAATCCGTCTGAAGAGATTTATATGTGACATTGTCTTGCTACTATCTTTCTTGGTACCCTAAAATATCAAAAATAATCTTTGGATTTTCAAGAAATTACACACCGTCTCAAAGCATGCATGCTTCATTGGAATGTGATTATTCCCATTTCGGAAGTTTTCATATAAAACTATGATAACATACACGTGGCTTGCATTGGAGTGTCTTTGATTTAATACACCAAATTAAATCCAAACCCCAATTGAAAATGTTCTTCAATGGTCACTGACATGAGGGGCAATAGTGATAAGCTCTATTCTTCCCACAAACTATTATTACGGATCACATTTTCCTTCACATTTTTACACATCACAGAAGAAAGTAGGCCAATAGTAGCCACCTCTCAAGATCTTGTGGGATGTGAACATTGAACAAAAATGACCTCCACATGCTTGATCTTGATATGCTATGAAAAATTTATTTTGTTGTTATTCATCTCATGCATGTTAGGAATGTGCCATCTAATCCTTTCTTGTATAAAAAATTCTCCCAAGAAAATATGACATATTTTACTTCCTTGAGATGAAGAGTTCTTCTTTTCTATTTATCCAAACCTGAAAATCTCCATAGGTTAGGAAATATGCAATATCAGTATACGAGGGGGCCCAAAAGTGGTGCTAAAAAATAGCACGATAGGGAGATCTTTGATCAATCATTCATAAAAATTGTATAAAAATTCCCTTTACTCTCGGGAAATAAGTTCACGCAGGCCAATTCCATTACACCAACTTGGAAAATTCCAAAACAAGGTAGTGTTCACAAGAGATGTCTATTATCGGAACAAAAATAATGATATAGGTGCAAGTTAGACAAGAAAATTCATGGACTGTTAAAGGTATTGAAAAACAAAGATCACAGACATATTTGATGTTGTTGATATGAGACTGTATCAGGGACATTTGTATGAACTCTTGACTGTGTGAAAGATGTAGAAATCAGAAGATTATGTGAATGCTGAATTGAAGGAGGAATTGTGTTTCAGGAAAGATATCATAATCTATCGATGTTGGTCTGAAAATCTGTCGGGTGGACAGATCTATGGATAGATGAGCCAACAGTGTGCAGGGCATAGCCCCTCTTTGAGTCAGCAAAGTGAAACTGGTTTATTGCTATTCTACCAGCAGGAATCTGTGCAAGTCTCACAATATTCTGCCTTCAGGGGTTTGGGATCTCATCCTAGTAGAGGTGCTTCCAACTGTGAAAAGAAAGGAAAGAAG
This sequence comes from Taxus chinensis, assembly GCA_019776745.2. NCBI lineage: Eukaryota > Viridiplantae > Streptophyta > Pinopsida > Cupressales > Taxaceae > Taxus > Taxus chinensis. Next base: position 310,267 of record JAHRHJ020001288.1, read on the forward strand.
GGAAAAACGAAGGTAAGATAGATCTGAAGGGAGAAAAGAAATGAATTCCAAAGTAGAAAGGTCAGAGGGTCTATGTTTTGGGCTGGTAGTAAACAGAGCCGAACCTAATTGCATAGACGAACAAAGCAATACTGATGAACAAATGACAAAAAAGTAGAGATAGATTCAACAGAATAAATGCATAGATCTAACATAAGAAAGATCAGATGCCCATAACACACATATTCAGCACAAAGTCTTAATATTTGTATTAATGTTTTCTTCTGTTACAAAAAGTACAAAGCCTTTTCTTCTCACTTCTATTTTTCATCTAAAAAGTGTCCACCACTTGAATACAACAAGTATTCAAGTATATATAGAAGAAGGAGAAGAGAGAAGGCAAAAAGAAACCAACAACTAATTACAAAATATCTACAAAATATCTAAAAGTCAATGTTGACTTTGGGCAACTTGGTGGATGACAACATCCCATGGTGCAACATGGATGATGTCATCATTTGTGCCAACATACTCTTAGATATTTACAAAAAGAAAGCCAAGAGGAAGAAATCTATTCATCATCATCCCACGGCTAAAAGGGAGTATCTTGCTTTTATTGTTGTTCGGGAGAGGTAATGTGGAACTGGGTGATATTCCATGAATTTACTGACCATCGGCTGAAGTTGATCCTGGGCAGGACCCTTTGTATGATCGCCGATGACCTCACAAGTCTCCCGCTCATCTCTGAGTTTTTCAGGGAGCTTGAAATATTCATTACCTGCCTCCATCAGGTACCCCACAAAATCACGGCAAGCCAGAAGGTTATTGATGCATTCAGTGTCAAAAGTGGCTTCTGGCCCTAGCCCTTGCGAGATGATCTCCTTGAAGATCTGAATAGTTTCATCTACCTTCCTCAAGGCGAAAGAAGGAGTGAGCAAGCCCGGAGACATTCTTAGAACAATTTGCTCCATTTGATGCATTGCATCCAGGGCTTCCTCCTTGACCTTGTCAATCTTCTCCAGGATGAATTCCATCTGATCGACCCGGTAGTCCAACGCAGCAAGGATTTTGCTGGGTACCCTGGGGTGATCGAAAATGCTGAATTTTACCAAATCATCGACTGAGCAGTCGAGCATTTTCTGGAACGTCTCGTGTTGCAACCTAGCATGGTCCAACTCTTCGGAGATAGGTCCCGCAATCACCTGGAGATCTTTGTTCACCTGACCAATGTTCTGATATAATTCGGTGAACTTGACAATTACCTCCTCGCTGTCTTTGAGGATCTGATCTCTCCAGGCGGAAACTGCCATACCTTGTTCACCAATTTTGGCGTATTCATTTATCTTATCCTGGCTTAGGACCTCAGGAGTTTCGGTGGCAGTTGTAGGAGGTGCACTGCCCATTTTCTGCAGGGCGTGGAGAAGATGCTTGTTCTGCTCTTTTAATAGCCTCTTCTCTTCCTTTGCTTCTTGGAGCTTCTTGCAAAGGGCATCCACCGCAGATAGGGCCTCTCCTTGAAGACTTTCAGAAGACGTTCCCATTGTGACCTGCGTCACTGTATAATCTGTAGGAGACAGATCCTTTTTATCCTTTGAAGGATCGGGATACGCAATCTCCATTACTCTTTCTCCCGATGCACTCTGAGAGAAGCGAGTTATAGGCTTTTGCTTCTTAGCCCCCTTTGCTGGGATGACGGAGAAGTCCATTGGTGCAATAGGGACTTTCCTCTTATGTTGGCTCAGGTGCTGAGAAAGCCATGCTGGACCTAAGGGAGCGGGACCAGTGGTGGAAGAGGGAGCAGCTGCAGTGGATGAGGGGAAATGCGTAGAGACACTTGGTGGCGGCATCGAGAGAGAGGCCAAGAAAGTGCTCATGGGAGGGGGAGATACTGCAGGTGAGGTAGTCGTGGGAATGGAAGGGAGCTGAGAGATGAGAGAAGAAATAGTGGGGGACAGCTCCGCGAGAGAAGAGAAGATGGAGGATGAGGAAGGGGGAACAGTAGAAGATGGGGGAGAGGATACGACCAAAGGAATGGTCGCTTGAGTCACATGAGAAGGGGGAGAAGGGACGGTGGGAACCTCCATGGTTGTAGCAGTGGCAACATCCTGAGTGGATGTGCCCATTGGAACACTCTCTGCCGCTTCTTTCTCTGGGGATGCCAGAGTTACAACTTGTTCCTTGTGTGGCGGAAGGAGGGCTCTCAGGAGCTTCTTCTTGAGTGGAGCTTGATTCTCCCTCTTTATCCTTGCCTTTGCCCTTTGGCAGATGTTTCAGCCTGATAGGTGCGTTGCCCAAAGGGGACGTGGTGAAATTTACTCCGAGGTAGATAAGGCCATTCATTCTGCACCAGTGTTCTTTGTCACCGCAATGTTTCTTTAACCCTTACCTCAATGGTCTGAGGTGCCTTTGTTCTATCTATTTCGGCAAACGGCCAGCTGTCCCCATCCGTGTCTAGATACACCTGATCAACTTCTTGATCGGTAGTTTGATAACCTTTTGGAACAATGGCCACGCCATACTGAATAATCTCTGCCAGGGCCAGGTGAGAGTGATCTTTTCTTCTGAGTTCGACCTCATGATACAGGTCGATGTAGATATCCTCGATCTGTGGAATGTGGATCGGATCGAGTTTTTCCTTAGGGAGGTAATTTCTTGGATCGAAGGTGGGCCTTGCCAGGAAATTGTGCTTTAGATTGAGCAGTTCTAGCTCTGCAAACATTTCCCGGGCTTTGTTGTGGGAAATGCAGGTGTACCTGCCCACTGTAAGGGGGAAAGGAGTTCCACCCTTCTTTCTCTTCAGACACTTCTCATGGTATGTTATGAGCTGTCTGGACAGCTCCAATAGGATCAGCTTAGGGCCAGCATACCTTGGCAATTTGGTGGGCTCCCCCAAGAAGTTAGCTGCTCTGAGATAGGTGAAGGTGGGGAATTGGGTAAATAGTGCTCCCCACTTCTCAGTCGTTGTGACTATGCTCTTGGTCGTCCGACCATGAGTCATATTTGGCCTCAAAAGGCAGACGATGCCATAGAAGAAAGCATCATTGATCTTGGTAAACTGTGAGATGCTATTCTCCAGCTTCAGCTCTGGGTAGTATTCATATATCTTCACCTGAGGCCAAACCCCGCATCGGCTCAGTGCTGGATAATCCCTCTCTGAGGCTGCAGCGTAGACTACGTAGGAGTTCATGTAGAACCTCCCCGTTGTGGTGAGTTGTTGGAGCTGCTCAGATATGGTGCTGCTTATGATCTCTGCCCACTCAAAGCGTTGATCAGGCACATTCTTATTCATGGTTTCTAGGTACCTGAGCATCCATTTGTGAAAGTAATGGGCATCAGAAAGCCCAAAAACTCTACTTAGGAATGTGATGGTATCACTCAGTTCCTCGGAGAAGTCGCTACGGTGAATAACCTGTGGCCACCTGGTTATCACCTTCTTGTTCTTTAAGTACACTTCGTTCATCAGCTGCATGCATTTGTCCTCGTTATCCTCCCACGCCTTGATGCAGTCTTCTTGGCTTACAGCCACAAAATGTCGGTGGTGGGGAATGCCTAGCATGATCTCGAAGTGCCGGGCAGTGAGGTTGATTATGACCTCGCCCTTTTCATTTTCGACACACCTTGTGTCTTTGTTGTAACAGCGGGCCACCACCATCATAAACTCATTATTTACTGCACTGACGGGGATTCCCCCAGCAAAATGTAGACCACTGCCCACCAGTTTGTCCATCCAAGGACTGCCTGTGACCCTCCTGGTTCTGGCCCAGAAATCTTCCATGTCGATGTGACCAAGTTCGGAATCTCTAATGTCTAGGTCACATTCTGCCTGGGACTCGGGCATTCTGACCCTTTGATACTTGTATTTCATCTCTTCCTCTGTAAGCTTAGCCTTACCCTTTGACTTGGTTGGCCTTTTGCTTGATGTAGACATATGTGGATCTGAGTTCAGTTGCTGATCTGCAAGAAGGAGCGAAGTCCAACGCAAAAGAGCCATGTTAGCCGTCAGATCTTCCATTAAAGCATCACAGAATGAGGAGTTAGCAATTTTAAGGCTTCTGGGCGCAGGGCGCAGGTACACTGCAGGCTGCAGGGTTAATAGTATGGCGCACTGAAGCAGAGTGTTACAAGGAATAAATCAGCGCCAAAGGGCGCAGGGTGCAAGGATTTTGCATATAACATCATTGTTGTTGTAAACAGGAGTGCGCCTGCGCCATTATATGCGGTTTTATACTGGGCGCAAATAAGTTTAGTGTTGCATGGGAGCAGGATGCGCCAATGGCGCATGTAATTTGCATGTAACATGGAATTTTGGTGCGCCGAAGGGTGCAGGATTAATGCGTGTAGCACTAACTTTATGTGCGCAAAGGGGGAACTTTGGCGCGGCGCAGGGAAAGCTTGCATGGCACTTTGTTGTTGTTAGCGGGATTGCGCTGTGCCCGGGTTTAGGATTTACTTGGTTTATGCATGGCGCAGGGATCTTGTGTGTTGCAATCAAGGTCAGTGCGCCCTCTTGGCGCGACTGTGTTTTCTGTAACAAGGGTGGCGATTGCGCCCAGAGAAAAATGCGGCTCAGAAACAACTTTTAGGTTTTCTCTCCTTTCTTGATGGGTTTGTGGGTATTTTAGGCTTCCTTCTTCATGGATTTAGATGGTGAAGGGGGCACAACAAAGAGATCTGGATTCATTTATAGGTAGAGCCCTCTTGACCAGCAGATCTGGAAAGAGGGTGAAAATGGCTTGGGAGGGAAGATTTGCAAGAACGGCAGGAGGGGTTTAAGCTTCTCAGATCTATTTCACCAACCCTCACAAACAACCAGCAAAAATGAAAACAAAGGAGAAACAAGGATCACTTACCCGGAATATATAGAATGTGAGAGAACGAAGTGGGGTCCACGAACGCGACACGAGAATGACGGGCGCGCTGACAGGTGCAGAGGAATAAAGTTTTTCACGTGTTTTCTGATTGTGAAAGTGACAGGGCGGATGCGCCTATATATAGGCAAAGGTGTAATAAATGTGCCAACCACTTTTTAAAGGGGCGCACCAAAACACGTGTCGACATGTAAAACTTTGCGCCCTTTGGCGTGGATATGGTTTTGTCAACATGGAATTATTTGCACCTTTGGCACAAATTTAGTACTGTCAACACTAGATTTCGAGCGCCTTGGCGCACCAAAACATGGCGCAACATTTTTGTTGTTGACAGGAAGGCGCATGCGCCTTGGCGCATGCAAGAAAGGCGCATCACAGGAAGGCGCAACAATTGTTGTGTCAACACTTCAAAGGGTGCGCCAAAGGAAATAAAGGGGGCGCAAATTTATCCTGTGTTGCATAGATAAAAGGTGCGCCCAGCCAAAAAAGGACCAAAATGACCAAGTTCGGAAAACTAGATTTCCCGGAAAGGGATTTTACAACATTCCGAACGCTGAGGGACCTCGATGAGGAACCAGAACAAAATTTTTGTATGGTTACCTGTAAAATTGCCCTCGCCAATTTTATAGGATAATGGTTTTCCCACTATAAATTTGGTGTCTTGTATATTTGTCTTCCTATATGCACTTCAATTTTTTTTCATGGTTTGATTGTTATTTTTGTTCAAGAATATTTAGAAACTTCTAATTTTATCATCATTGATTCACCCCCCTCTTATTTCTTGTGATATCCAATAATTGGTATCAGAGCCTGGTTCTTCGGAGTTAAGCCTAACAGCTTGGAGGTGATCCTGAAGACACAAGCATGAGTTCTTTAGCTGAATCAACCTTGAAGATAAATTATGATATTGCTCAATCTTTGATAGAATGTCTAAATAATGAGATTAATCACATGGAAGCTCACCATATTGAAGAACCAAATAAAGTGGGTTCATTTGTAGAAAAGGTTTCAAGATCTCTGAAACAAAAGGAGAATGACTGATTGAAACTTGAAGAGAAACTAAAGGCCTTGAAGGTTGAATTGGAACAAAATACTAATTATCTTAATGATTTGGAAAGAACACAAAGACATTCTGGTAAGATAGAGCATGAGGTATGTCAAGCAAAAATTCATGCCAAGAGTGAAGAATGTGAGAGATTAAATGCTGATTTGAGTGCTCTCATAGAAGTAATGGAACAAACAAAGAAAAAATAAATAAAGGCTGAACCAATTCATTATTCTTGTCAAAGATGTTCAAAGAATAGAGTGGATGATAAATTTGGTCCCAGCATGCAACTGAACAAGAAGCAGACCAAGGAAACTAACACTGGAAATTCCAAGCCAATCAGATTACCAAATGCATCTAGATATGAGAGAAGATTAAATGGATATTGTTTCTCATGTTATGAATTTGGGCATAAAGCTAGGGAGTGTATGAAAAAATATGACAAAGAGCACCCATGGAGATCTTGTGCTAATGAATATGAAAGGAACATAGTGTGTTTCAATTGTAGAAATAAAGGTCATATAGCCGGGCATTACTTAGAACAACCTCTAAGTCAATATATAAATGACAGTCATTACTCAAGAAAAAGGATAAATCATGTCATATGTTATACATGTCATGAAGTAGGGAATTTATCAAAGAATTGCTAAAAGTATAGAGACCCCAAGCCTCAAGAAAATCCTGAAGACAAGGAAATGAAATGGGTATATAGAATGAAGGAAGAAGAGTCAGAAGTTGAGAAAGAGAAGACTAAAAATAAGGTGACATGGGCAGATATGGAAGAGGAAAAAAAAGCTAATATTGTATCAATAAAGGATGAAAGGCAAGAAATGAGAAAAAAATTGTAGTGATAGGAGGAGAAATTTCTTCCTCAAGCAGTGGTAGAGTAGGTATATTAATTGCAAAATGATTACTTATTAGGCATTCTTACATAAAATGAAAGCTCAGATAATGAGGTAATTTTACCCAGAAAAGTATCTAAGAAGGTCAACAAGGTTATGAGGACAAGAAAATGGAAAAATGAGTCATCATGTTGTTTTGATGACTTCATGTTGTTTTGAGATGATTCAAGGCTCATGGTATGCCTTCTCTAAGCTTCTAGGAGGCATATTTACTTAAATGAAACATAAGAGTTAGAATGAGTCTTCTCCATGATGCATAAGGTATGTAATCCTATGATTTTTCGAGGTTTTTTTTGGTTTCTCTTGTGTGAAACCTCATGAACTCAGTTGTGTGGTCATTAGTAGATTATTTTAGTCTATCTAGGATAATTATGATTGTTCATGAGTCTCATGGTCATATAATGTAAAGTATGGTTTACATATGTAAGAAACTTGGTGTCAAAATATGAGTCTTAAGAATATTCAAATGATGTCATGGTATCTGATAAAAATGTCTTAAGGGTATGAGAAAGTTGTCTTGTCAAAATTCTGAGTTGTTATCTCAAAATGACAGGTATAACTTGTATGTGTCTTTTGAGTTATAGTAGTCCAAGAAGTCTGAGTTGTCATTGTTGAAGATACTTAAATAATTCAAAGTGTAAAAATTTAAGGTGTATGAGTGTAAGGTCTGAGTTGTCCCTGATTTAGTCAAAATAAGTTGTATCTCCATGATTCTATGATGATCTTCAGTGCCTTAAAGGAGTGTATGTTCATTATGATCAAAGGTCAAGAGCAAAGGGTAAACTATAATGAGAAAGAAATTTATATAAGGTTGAAATGAAACTTTCCAACCTATATGAAGACATGTTTGCAAGTATCAGTACTATACATGCCTCAAGAGGTCCATCATAGAGATAGGGTGGAAGAATATAGTGTTGAATCATGAGTAAGATGATAAGTGGTCTAAGGTTTCATGGTGTAACTTGTTACAATCTGTGTCTGTACTCTCATGATGTGAATTGGTTGAATATGTTATTGATTCTTTTATTCATGGACTAATGGTCTTTGAGAAAATGGAATTATGTCTTATAAGCCCTTCTGTCAATTATTAGCAATATTGAAGATTAGTGTGAACTATGAAAAGTCCGAGTTCATATTTGAGAAGTTTTTGGTGTCACAATTATTAGTCATCAATTATAACAAAAAATTTCATTGTATCTAAGTATTCCATGGTGTGTATGGAGTTTTGAGGGTGTCTATGGATGTTGTAAGAGGTCATCGTGAGTCCTTGTGTACTCAGTCTGCCTAAGAGGTGTTGTAAGTGGTCTAAACACCAGTCTCAGTCTATGTGAGTTATTAGGACATATTTCATGAGCTCTAAAGGTTTCAATATCTCTTTGAGTATGGTGAAGGAGCTCTAAGAAGATGGATATTATGATCAAGTGCTAATTTGATCAGTATATTGCTACAAAATAAGGGATGTGGCCAAGGTATGTCCAAATCATGTGTGCATTAGATGTAATAAGGAAGGTTGCATGTATGCTTTTGCGTGGCCATGCACCTTAGGAATTGAAAGAAGTGTTCAGATAGATTGGAGGATCACATTCAATATACAGAGCTATTATTGAGGTCATGAAAGCTAAATTTGGTAATTTTTTGAAGGTTTTCTACCCTAGACTATGTTTTCACAGTGATTGTGAACAATACTAATGGAAACTTATTTTAAGAGGCACTAATGATGGTATCTTGAGCTTAAACCTTGAACGTTTCATCTTGACTATGATGGCTACATAATTTAAGTGGTTTGAGGATATAAATATGTATACATTCTTATATACTTATGACAGTTGGTGAGGTGACAGTCTAAATATTAAGAAGTCTAATATGTGATATGTATCTTGTTGAACGGGAGTGACTCTTTTTGAGTGAGCTCTCAAAGGTGTTGAAGGGAGTTTTCTAGTGAAAAATATTTTCTAATTCAGGATTGTTGTGCTCAAGAAGAGGAACATGAACAAAATTCAAGAAGACTACATGGGCAAGAAAAAGTCATGAAGGTCTACAAAAGGTTCATCAGGTGGTTTGTGCATCTAATCAAGAAGGTATTTGTGTTGTATGGCTACAAGATCATCTTCCGAGGTGGAAGGTCATCAAAAGGGTCCTGAATTATGTGCATAATTGGGTTGAGCCATAACAAAGGAAAAAGTGAAATGGTGTTTGTCAAGGATCTATGTAGGCCTCTCCAGAAGTGGAAAAGTGTATGCAAAGCCTACATAAAGTTTCATAGGACTGAAAAGGTGTCAACTCAGTTCAAGAATGCATTAAGTCTGTGTTAAGACCCATTTAAACCAGTTTTTTTATGGAAAGGTATGAGTCGTTCACATGTTCATGTTTTACAAAGTGTTTGTTAAAGGAGCATATCTTAAGGCTCATAGTGATGTTTTTTTAGTCTATATTATCTTGATGTTTATAAGGAGTCATGATCTCTGAGTACCTAAGTTTGTGAAAGGGATTATGAATTAAGTGAATTTGAAAATTCCTCAGAGAGGGTCACCTCTATCAAATGTTTCTCATATCTGGTAAGATGATTTTTTTGGGTCTGAGATATGAAGTTAAAAGTTCAACCATTTGAAAAAACATCTGCGTTGTTAAATCAAGGTAGATTGTCCTTGGATCTTTGTGTGTATGTCTTGTGGGTGTAAAAATGTCTTGGTTCCTTCAATGGATGATTGTAATTGAGTCTAGTGGTCTGAGACATTTATGTAGTCAAGCCTACAATTTGTAAATATTTGTGTATGCATCTGAAATCCTTTAAAACTTGGGAATCTGTGTTCTTCGGAGACATTTTTGTATCCATTAGTTTGAAGCTTCAATATCCTAATAGAGTGAAATTTTGTGCCATCTAAAACCAATTAGAGTGTGACTGGTTTTTTATTAAGTTTCACGACTAAGGATGTAAAATAGTGATATATGTGAAGAATGATTCACAGTAGTTGTTATTCCCTTGAATAAATTATCTCTTATTAGAAGCTTGAAACCATGTTACGGTGGTTCAAATTATGAAGAAATCAAATATGTGAAGATTGAATCCTTCATTGTGCATAAGAAATCTCAAAAGTACCTATACTTGTCAAAGGATGTGCTAATTGTAGAATTGTGTCAAGAAAATATCTGTTGAGTAAAATTCATGATTATTCTCTTGATCAAAGGTGGTTTATCAGTGTTTTCTTCAAGTTGTTTCTTAGATTTTTCATCTCCAAACATGTATGAAGGCTTAAATAAGCCTGTGTAGGTTTTTCAAGCCATGTTTCTCAGGCCTTGAGATCAGTGTGGTAAGTTATCTTCTATCAATAAGACTATCAAAGTGTGTGGACTTGAAAAGTATGTCATTGATCTTGATGGATCTATGCTTGTAATGTCTGAGATTGTGAGGCTAGAGGATAGAGAGAGTGTGAAGAACCTTAAATATATTCAAAGAAGCCTAATAACCATCCCAAAGCCCTATAATAGTGACTCCCATAGATGATTAAAGAATCCTTGAAGAAGAGATTGATGTGATCAAGTGTTAATTTGATCAGATAAAAGGATAAAATGTTATATGAAGTGTTTTCTAAGGTGGTAAAGTTCAAGGAGATAGAGTTGGGTGATGTCAAAGGTTTTGGAGTTCACAAATGAAGGATTAACAGACTGAGGGAAATTTCATACTTAATTTTTTTTACAATCATGCACCTATAGGTTATGAGAAAACTCATTGGTAGATAATGGTGATTACTCAGTTACAGAGACATGTATACACATGCTACATTAGGTGGTAGAGCATGTGGAGCTTCTATAGGTATGGAGATTGGATTTTTGCAAGCCTAAGACCTCATGAAGTAGGTATGAGATTGCAATGAAGAGGATTGAAGTCTTTTACTATAATAAGTTGACTGATATTGGCATCTCTAAGATGAACACAATGCTACAAAGCTTCAAGAGGTGTGAAACCATTCTGAATTACCTCCTTTTCCAAAACACTTTTCTCATACCAGTATGAACACTGCAAGAATTGAAGTGCTAGGAGTATTTTAAGGAGTTTTAAGTCAGAAAAATGCTTAAGGAAGGTGCATATGGTTCTCATAAAGCTATATATATTTAAATATTTGTTTTTCATTAATAAATGTGAAAAAAATCCTAGTTTTAAGCCTATCAGGCATCTACAGTCTATCTTACTCTGGTTTTAGGGTTTAAAAGAAGAAAAATCTTGAAACTCATTCTTTATCCTATGAAAAATCCTAAAAATTTGTGAATATCTCTATGGGGTCCTTACCAAACGTTTTCAGAAGAAATTTTTGAATTTGGTTAAATGTAGACAGAGATATCTTCAACAAAAAATCTCAAACACGTTTATAGTCAATGTTTGACAGTGTAAAGATTGTTTTTATTCATTTCAAAGGAAATTCATGAAGTGGAACACATTTTTTTGTTGATTCAAGTTCATGGAGGCATAAAAATGGTTTGGGATTAGTTTTTGATGATTTAACAATCTATACAAGTGAATTTCTTTGATCTTGTGATAATAACAGTGAAGAAAGCTTGAAATGTGAAAGCTTGAGCTGATTATAGATCCTAATATTGTTGCAAAATACTTCTCTTGTATGAATGAAAATGAAAAAAGGACTATTGTGCTCGAAGTTGAAATAAGGTACATGGAAGTTGAAGAGTTTCTCTATGTTTCAAGGTAATTGAGGATGTTCAAGGAAATATGACAACAAAAGAAATGGAATATTAAGAGTCTAGGTCTCTAAAAATGAAGAGTCATTCTCGTTAGTAAAACAAGAAGACTAAGAGACATACATCTAAGATAAGGTGGCTTTGAATACGAGACCAAAATTGATGGAAGGTGAGGAGTTTTTTCTCTTTAGCTCGAGTCAAGGTTGATAAGGGAAGTTGAAGAGTTGAAAGGGATAACAGACAAAGATTCCTAAGGATGATAAAGGAAGATATATAAGTGAGGTAATTATTGATATCATTGTAGTAGATTAAAGTGAAAAAATGACAGTGTTGACAAGAGATGCGTCTATTATTAGAACAAAAATAATGAGTTAGATGAAAGTTAGATAAGAAAATTCATGGACTGCCAAAGGTATTGAAAATTAGAGATCACATAGATAGTTGATGCTAATGATATGAGATTATATCAGTGACAGTTGTATGAACTGTTGGTCGAGTCAAAGATGTAGAAATTAGAAGACTAGGTGAATGATGAATTGAAGGATGAATTGTGTTTCAAGAAAGAGATCATAATATGTTAATGAAGAAATGAATTTACTAAATGATCAATTAATTTCCGAAATCATCTGAGTGGGTGCTTAGACTAGAGAAGTGGGTACTTCTTGTTCAATCAGCTGAGTGGGTGCCCAGTCTTCATAAAGTAGGTGCTTGGTGGTGTTTGAAGTGGGCGCTTCTATTATCAAGTGGGTGTTTGATTAGTTGTAAATGAAGTGGGTACTTCTATGATTAAGTAGGTGCTTGGTCAAGCTATGAATCAGTGTTTAGAATTGGTGTTATAAATAAAGAGGTTGGTTTCAAAGTGGGTTTTTTCCCTTCTTAGGTTTTCCACTATAAATTTAGTGTCATGTATATTTTGCTTCTTGTATGCACCGTAAATTTTTTTCATGGTTCAATTTTTATTTCTTTTCAAGAATTTTTAGAAACTACTAATTTGATCAACACTGATTCACCCCCCTCGGTGCTTGTGATATCCAAAAATTGGTATCGGAGCCTGGTCCTATGGAGTGAAGCCTAACAACTTGGAGGTGATCCTGAAGACACAAACATGAGTTCTTTAGTTAAATCAACCTTGAAGAGAAAGTATGAGATTTATCATTATTTGATAGAAGGTTTGAAGAATGAGATTAAGCACATGAAATCTTGCCATATTGAAGAACTAAATGAAGCGGCTTCATTTGTACAAAAAGTTTTAATAGCTCTGAAACAAAAGGAGAACGACTTCCTAAAACTTGAAGAGAAACTAAATGCCTTTAAGGTTCAATTGGAACAATATACTTATCAGCTTAATGATTTTCAAAGAGCACAAAGACATTCTAGCAAGATAGAGCATGAGTTATGTCAAGCAACAATTCATGTCAAGAGAGCCAAGGATGAGAAATTTCTTCCTCAAGAAATGGTAGAGTAGGTGTATGAATTACAACATGATTTCTTATCAGGAATTCTTATAGAAGATGAAAGCTCAGATGATGAGGTTATCTTACCCATAAAATAAGCTAAGAAGGTCAATAGGGTTCTGAGGATAAAGAAAGGGAAAAAGGATTCATCATGTTGTTCTGATGACTTCATATTGTTTTGAGATGATTCAAGGTTCACAGTATGCCTTCTCTAAGATTCTAGGAAGAATATTTACTTAAATGAAGCATTGGAGTTAGAATGAGTCTTCTCTGTGATGCATAAGGTATGTAATCCTATGATTTTTCAATTTTTTGTTTGATTCTCTTATGTGAAATGTCATAAACTCAGTTGTAAGGTCACTAGTAGATCATTTTAGTCTATCTAGGACAATTATGATTGTTCATGAGTCTCATGGTCATATAATGTAAAGTATGGTTTACATCTGTAAGAAACTTGGTTTCTAAGTCTGAGTCTTAAGACCAGTCAAATGATGTCATGGTATCTAACAAATATGTCTCAAGGGTATGAGAAAATTGTCTCATCAAAAGTCTGAGTTACTATCTCAAAATGTCAAGTATAACTTTTATGTGTCTTCTGAGTTATAGTAGTCCAAGAAGTTTGAGTTGTTATTGTTGAAGATACTTAAATCATTCAAAGTGTAAAAATGTAAGGTCTATGAGTGTAAGGTTTGTGTTGTCTCTGATTAAATCAAAATAAATTATATCTCCATGATTCTATGATGATCTTCAGTTCCTTAAAGGAGTTTCTTTTCATTATAATCGAAGGTCAAGAGCAAAGGGTAAACTATAATGAGAAATAAAGTTATATAAGGTTGAAATAAAAATTTCATAACCTGTATGAAGACATTTTTGAAAGTGTGAGTACTATACATGCCTCAATGAGTCCATCACAGAGCTAGGGTGGAAGAATATAGTGTTGAATCATGAGTAAGATGATAACTGGTCTAAGATTTCATGGTGTAACTTGTTAGAATCTATGTCTGTACTCTCATGATTTGAATTGGTTGAATATTTTATTGAGTCTTTTAATCATGAATTTATAGTCTTTGAGAAAATGGAAGTATGTCTCATAAGCCCTTTTGCCAATTATTGGAAATATTGAAGATTAGTGTGAACTGTGAAAAATATGAGTTCATATTTGAGAAGTTGTTGGTGTTACAATGATTATTCATCAATTGTAACAACATATTTCACTGCGTCTAAGTAATATTTGGTGTTTATGGAATTTTGAAGGTGTATGTGGATGTTGTAAGAGGTCATCATGAGTCCATGTGTCCTCACTCTCCCTAAGAGGTGTTGTAAGTGGTATAAACACTAGTCTCAGTCTGTGTGAGTTATTAGGAAATATTTCATGGGCTCTATATGTGTCAATATCTCTTTGAGTATGGCAAAGGATCTCTAAGAATATGGATAGTGTGATCAAGTTATAATTTGATTAGTACATTACTACAAAATAAGGGATGTGGCCAAGGTATGTCCAAATCATTTGTGCAGTAGATGTAAGAAGGAAGGTTACATGTATGTTTTTTGGGTGACCACACACCTTAGGCATTGAAAGAAAAGTTCAGATAGTTTAGAGGATCACATTCAATATACAAAGCTATTATATAGGTCATGGAAGCTAAATTTGGTAAGTTTTTGAAGGTTCTATGTCCTAGACTATGTTTTCATAGTGATTGTGAACAATACTAATGGAAACTTGGTTTAGGAGGCACTAATGATGGGATATTGACCTAAAACCTTGAAAATTTCATCTTGACTATGATGGCTACAAAATTAAAGTGATTATAGGATCTAAATATGTATAAATTCCTAGATACTTATGACAGTTGGTGAGGTGACAGTCTAAATATCAAGAAGTCTAATATGTGATATGTATCTTGTTGAATGGGAGCAACTCTTTTGGAGTGAGCTCTCAAAGGTATTGAAGGGAGTTTTCTGGTTAAAAAGATTGGCTACTTCAGGATTGATGTGCTCATGAAGAGGAACATGACCAAGATTCAAGAAGACTACATGAGCAAGATGAATTCATGAAGGTATAACAAGGTTCATCAGGTGATTTTTGCATCTAATCAAGAAGGTATTTGTGTTGGATAGTTACAAGATCATCTTCCAAGGTGGAAGGTCATCAAAAGGGTCTTGAATTATATGCACAATTGGGTTGAGTCATAAAAAAAGGAACAAGTGAAATGGTGTTTGTCAGGGATCTATGTAGGACTCTCCAGAAGTGGAAAAGTGTTTGCAAAGCCTACATAAAGTTTCATAGGACTGAAAAGGTGTCAACTCAGTTCAAGAATGCATTAAGTCCGTGTTAAGACCCATTTGAACTAGTTTTTTGTATGGAAAGGTATGACTCATTCACATACTTGTGTTTTGCAAAGTGTTGGTAAAAGGAGCATATCTTAAGGCTCATAGTGATGTTTTTTTTAGTCTATATTCTCTTGATTTTTATAAGGAGTCATGATCTCTGAGTACTTAAGTTTGTGAAAGGGATTATGATTTAAGTGAATTTGAAGATGCCTTAGAGAGGGTCACCTTTATCAAATGTTTCTCATATCTGGTAGGATGAGTTTTTTGGGTTTGAGATATGAATTTAAAAGTTCAACCATTTGACAAAACATCTAAGTTGTCAAATCAAGGTAGATTGTCCTTGGATCTTTGTGTGTATGTCTTGTGGGTGTAAAAATGTCTTGGTTCCTTCAATGGATGATTGTAATTGAGTCTAGTGGTCTGAGACATTTATGTAGTCAAGCCTACAATTTGTAAATATTTGTGTATGCATCTGAAATCCTTTAAAACTTGGGAATCTGTGTTCTTCGGAGACATTTTTGTATCCATTAGTTTGAAGCTTCAATATCCTAATAGAGTGAAATTTTGTGCCATCTAAAACCAATTAGAGTGTGACTGGTTTTTATTAAGTTTCATGACTAAGGATGTGCAATAGTGATTTGTGTGAAGAATCATTCATGGTAGTTATTGCCTCAAAGATATTATCTCCTATTATGAGCTTGAAACCATGTGAAAATGGTTCAAATTATGAAGAAATCAAATATGTGAAGATTGAATCTTGAATGGTGCATAAGAAATATCAAAATTACCTATACTTGTCAAAGGATGGACTAATTGTAGAACTGTGTCAAGAAAAGTTCTATTGAGTAAAATTCATGATTATTATCTTTATCAGAGGTGGTTTATCAGTGTGTTATTTAATTTGTTTCTCAGAGTTTTCATTTCCAAAGAAGTATGAAGGCTTGAGTAAGCTTGTGTAGGTTTTTCAAGTTATGTTGTTCATGCCTTAAGATCATTGTGGTATATTAACTTGTATTAATAAGAATGTAAAAGTGTGTGGGATTGAAAATTATGTCATTGATATTGAGGCATCTATGCTTGTAATGTCTAAGATTGTGAGGCTACAAGATAGAGAAATTGTTAAGAACCTTAAATACCTTCAAAGATGACTAAAAACCATTTTAGAGCCTTGTAACAGTGAATCCCACAAATGATTAAAGAAGCATTGAGGAAGAGATTGATATGATCAAGTATTAACTTGATTAGATAAAAGGATAAAATGTTATATGAAGTGTTTTCTAAGGTGGTAGAGTTCAAGGAGGAAGAGTTGGGTGATGTCAAAGATCTTGATGTTCACAAATGAAGGATTGGCAGAGTGAGGGGCATTTACTACCAAGAATTGTTTTACAATCATGCACCTAAATGTTATGATAAAAATCAGTGGCCAAGTATGGTGATTAATCAGGTACAGAGTGTTATCCCTTAAAATTGAAAAGGGCAATTTTACCGATAACCATACCGAAAATTTTGTTTCGATCCCTCGTTAGGGATCCCTTGTGTTCGGAACGTTGCAAAATCCCTTTCCGGGAAATCTGGTTTTCCGAACTTAGTCTTTTTTAGTCTTTTTTGGCTGGGCGCATGGAATTACTATGTAACACCAACTTTTGGTGCGCCCCCTTTAAACCCCTTTGGCGCATACTTTTCAGTGTCAACACGCCTTTTCGTGCGCCAAAGTATGTTGAGTCTTCCCTGCGTGCGCCAAGGCGCATGCGCCTTCGTGTTAACACAACGTTTGTTGCGCCCCTTTTTGGTGCGCCAAAGGGCGCACATAATCCCATGTCGACATCCCTTTCGGTGCGCCAAAGGCGCGCTTAATTTCATGTTGGCAGGCGCTTTGGTGCGCCAAAGGGCGCATGCCTTCCCGTGTCGACAGCAACTTTGATGCGCCCTTTACAAAGTGGGTGGCGCATTTATGACTAGCTCACCTATATATAAAATTTGCGCGCCCAAATGTCATTATCATCAGACACAAAGCACGTGATTTTTTTCTGAGCCTGTCAGCCCTGCCTCGTCGTTTTCAACGCCTTGTGGACCCGTTGCACGATTTTTGCTATTTATCCAGGTAAGAGGTTCTTCTTCTCTTGTGCGTTTTGCGTTTTTTGGTTCTTTGTGCTTGGTGGTCTGGTTTTGGTTTGAAGTATTGAAATATCATGTTCCCTCCCCCTTCCCTTTTTGCTGCTATCTTTCCATTTCCCTCCCCCTCTTTCCAGATCTGCTGGTAGGGGAGTTGTCTGAAAGCATGGTTTTAACCCTTTTTGATAAGCCATTTCATTCCCAAAACAACCCTGGAAAAGAAGGAAGGAAGAGGAAAGAGGACTCTATTTTTCCCTTGGGCGCACCAGCGCATCTTATTACACTATGAACAGTTACACCCCCATGGCGCATCTGACCACCTTGCAACATGAACGGAACCCGCGCCAATGGCGCACCCATCTTGACTGCTGCATCATTAACTTCTGCGCCCTTAGGGCGCGCCTCCTTCACATGCTGCAAGCGCTAAACTTGCGCCCCAATGGCGCGCCAACCTTCCTTGCTGCATCACATTTCCATGCGCCAATGGCGCACCCAGCATCTATGCAACACCGGCTTTATCTGCGCCAAGTGTGAAGTTATAAAGGCGCAGGCGCTTTCCTCATCACAGTAACATTCGTGTTGTGTAAACCCTTCGTGCGCCGTGCCATATTCCCTTTGGCGCACAAAAATTTCTTGTTACACACTTTTACCATGCGCCACAGGCGCACCAAAACCCAATGTAACATGAAAAGTCCATGCGCCTTTAGCGCATCCTGTCTCTATGCAACACGATGTTTTCATGCGCCCTTTTATAAAATGCACTCTGCAGTATGCATGCGCCATGCGCCTTTGGCGCCAGTTTAACCTTTGCAACACCCCTTTCCTGTGCGCCCTACCTATTTAGCCCTGTAAGCTGCAGCTTTCATGCGCCATGCGCCCTGAGTCTCAAAATCTCTAACTCTTTCTTCTGCTAACATTTCAATGGAAGATCAAATGGCTAATTCAACCTTTTTGGATTGGGTCTCGCTTCTTCTTCATGCAGATCAGCAACTGAGTTCGAAAGAACATATGTCTACATCCAGCAAGAGACCCACCAAATCGAAAGGAAAGGCTAAGCTTACAGAAGAAGAGATGAAGTATAAATATCAAAGGGTCAGAATGCCCGAGTCCCAGGCCGAGTGTAGCATAGACGTCAGAGATTCAGAACTGGGGCATATTGATATGGAGGAATTCTGGGCTAGAACTCAGAAAGTCACAAGGAGTCCATGGATGGACAAATTGATCGGTAGTGCCCTGCACTTCGCCGGAGGAATTCCAGTCAGCGCCGTCAACAATGAATTCTTGATGGTGATTGCCCAAAGTTACAACAAAGACACAAGGTGTGTCGTAAACAGCAAGGGCGAGGTAATCATTAACCTCACTGCCCGTCACTTTGAGGGAATACTCGGCATACCTCACCACCGGCACTTTGTGGCCGTCAGCCAAGCGGAATGCATTAAGGCCTGGGATGACAATGAGGATCAATGTATGCAGCTAATGAACGAAGTCTATCTGAAGAACAAAAAGGTAATAACCCGGTGGCCCCAAATCATCCACCGCAGCGACTTCTCAGAGGAGCTCAGCGATACCATTACATTCCTGAGCAGGGTCTTCGGGCTTTCTGATGCCCATTATTTCCATAAGTGGATGCTGCGGTACTTAGAGACCATGAACAAGAATATGCCTGATCAGCGCTTTTGCTGGGGAGAGATTATAAGCAGTACAATCTCTGAGCAGCTACAACAATTCAGCACAACAGGGGCATTCCATATGAACTCCTACGTAGTCTACGCTGCAGCATCAGCGAGGGACTATCCAGGCCTGACGCGGAGTGGAGTTTGGCCTCAGGTCAAGATATACGAGTACTACCCAGAGTTGAGGCTGGAGAATAGCATCTCCCAAGTTCACAAAAGTTAACGATGTGTTTTTCTATCACATCATCTGCCTCTGAGGCCGAACATGACTTATGGTCGCACGACCAAAAGCATAGTGGCAGCCACGGAGAAATGGGGGCCTTGTTCACCCAGTTTCCTACATTCACCTATCTAAGGGCTGCCAACTTTTTGGGAGAGCCAACCAGGCTACCAAGGTATGCTGGGCCTAAGCTGATTCTGCTGGAGCTGTCAAGGCAGCTAATCACATACCACGAAAAATGCCTGAAAAGGAAGAAGGGTGGAACTCCTTTCCCCCTCACAGTGGGCCGATATACATGCTCTACCCACCACAAGGCGAAGGAAATGTTCGCAGAGCTGGAGTTACTCAATTTGAAGCATGACTTCCCAGCCAGGCCTACCTTCGACCCAAGGAACTGTCTGCCAAGGGCAAAACTTGATCCAATCCACGTCCCTCAGATCGAGGACATTTACATTGACATCATCCATGAGGTGGAGCTCAGAAGAAAGGATCATTCTCGCCTAGCCTTGGCAGAAATCATCCAATATGGGGTAGCCATTGTCCCCAAAGGCTACCAGACTACAGAAGATGAAGTAGACAAGGTATATACTGATACAGATGGGGACGATTGGCCCTTTCCGGCCATTGATAGAACTAAGGCTCCTCAGACAATTGAGGAGAGGGTCAAGGAGACTTTGCGGAGGACAGAACATTGGTGCCGGATGAACGGCCTAATCTACCTCGGGGTTGATTTCACAACCTCCCCACTGGGTAACGCACCTCCACGATCCAAAAAGCAGCCTAAAGGTAAAGGCAAAGGCGTAGAGGGTGAGTCCAGCACCACCCAAGAAGAAGCTCCTGAAAGTCCTCCTTCCGCGGCACACCCGAGCAGGTAATAACTCTGGTCTTCGCCAGAGAAAGAAGCAGAAGAGGAAGTTCCAATTGGCCCATCCACTCAGGATGTCGGCATTGTTACAACAACCGAAGTTCCTTTCGTCCCTAGCCTTCTTCTCTTCCTTCCCCTCCTCGAGTGACTCAAGCGACCATCCCTTTGGTCGTGTCCTCTTCCCCTTCTTCTACTGTTCCCCTCGCCTCTTCATCTATCTTCTCTTCCCTCGCTGATCTTTCCTCCTCCATTTCTTCCCTCATCTCCGAGCTCCCTTCCCCTCCTATGTCTTCCGCTGCTGCAGTCTCCCTTCCTCTCGTGGGCACTTCTTCGGCTATTCTCTCAATGCCGCCGCCAAGTGTCTCCACGTTTTTCCCCTCTACTACTGCAGCTGCCCCCTCCTCTGTTTCCGGTCCTTCTACCATAGGTCCAGCCTGGATCTCTCAGCAGCTAAGTCAGCAAAAGAGGAAAGTTCCCATCGCTCCGATGGACTTTTCCGTAATCCCATCTAAGGGGACAAAGAAGCAGAAGCCTGTCACACGCTTCTCTCAAAGTGCTGAACAGGAGAAAGAGTTATGGAAATCGCATACCCCAATCCTCTCAAAGAGAAAAAGGATCTGTTTCCGAAATATTTTACTGTGACCTAAGTCACAATGGGGACATCTTCCGAAAGTCTTTAGGGGGAGGCTCTTTCTGCAGTTGACGCCCTCTGCAAGAAGCTTCAGGAAATCAAGGAAGAGAAAAGGCAACTAAAGGAGCAAAACAAATATCTGCTCCAAGCCTTACAGAAGATGGGTAGTGCGCCTCCCACAACTGCCACCGAGACTTCTGAGCTTCTCAGCCAGGAGAAAATTAACGAGTATGCCAAGATTGGCGAGCAGGGTATGGCCGTTTCCACTTGGAGGAGCCAAATCCTCAAAGACAGAGGAAAAAGTGATCGCCGAGTTCTCCGACTTGTACCTGAATATCAGTAAGGTGAATAAAGAGCTCCAAGCGTTAGCAGGGCCCATATCAGAAGAGCTGGAACATGCTAGACTGCAGCACGAGGCCTTCCAACAAATGTTCGACTGTTCAGTCGAAGATCTGGTCAAGTTCGGCGTCTTCGGCCACCCAAGGGCCCTCAACAAAATCATGTCCACTCTGGACTATCGGGTGGATCAGCTAGAATTTATTCTAGAAAAGATTGACAAAGTCAAGGAAGAAGCCCTGGATGCGATGCACCAAATGGAACGAATTGTTCTTAATATGTCGCCAGGGTTGCTTACTCCTTCCTTCACTTTAAGGAAAGCTGATGAAACCACCCGGATCTTTAAGGAGATCGCTTCTCAAGGAACGGGGCCAGAGGTCACATTTGACACAGAATCCATCAACAACCTGCTGGCCTGTAGGGACTTCGTCGGGTTCCTCATTGAGGCGGAAAATGACTTTTCCAAACTCCCAGAGAAGCTCATAGATGAGCGGGAGACTTGTGAGGTGATAAGCGATAGGCACAAGGATCCTTCTCAGGATCAACTTGGGCCAATAATCAACAAGTTCATGGAATACCGCTCTCAGTTCCATATCTCGTCACCTGAGGAGCAACAAAAGCAGTCCACCCCCCTTTCGGCCGCAGGATGATGATGACGAAATAGCTGCTTCTTCTTCTTCTTCTTCTTCTTCTTCTTCTTCTCTTTCTCTTCTTCGTCTTCCTTTTTGGAAATATCTGGAGTATGTTGATACGAATGATGACATCATCCATGTTGCATCATGGGATGATGTCATCCATCAAGTTGTAAAAAGTCAACATGACTTTTAGATATTTTGTAAATATCTTTGTAAATAGTTGTTGGCTCCTTTTTGCCTTCTTTTCTCTTCTTCTTCTATAAATACTCCAATACTTGTAGTATAAGTGGATGAGTGAATATTTTCAGATGAGAAATAGGAGTAAGGAAAAAGACTTTGAGCTTTTTGTAACAGAAGAAAACAGTAATACAAATATTGAGACTTTGTGCTGAATATCTGTGTTATACATTAGATCTTTCTTATGTTAGATCTATGTGTTTATTCTGTTAGATCTCATATTCTACTTTTTTGTCATTTATTCATCATCAGTATTGCTTTGCTTATTTATGCAAGTAGGTTTGGCTCTGTTTACTACCAATCCCAAAACATAAACCTTCTGACCTTTCTGCTTTGGAATTCATTTCTTTTCTTCCTTCGGAACTGCTCTTTCTTCATCCCCTCTTCCTTTCCTTTCTTTTCACAGTCGGAAACACCCCTACTGGGATGAGATCCCAAACCCCCGAAGGCAGAATCTGTGAGACTTGCATAGATTCCTGCTGGTAGAATAGCAATAAACCAGTTTCGCTTTGCTGACTCAAAGAGGGGCTATGCCCTGCACACTGTTGGCTCATTTATCCATAGATCTGCCCACGTGAAATATTTTCGGCCCAACACAGACATAGGTAAACAATAAGGTTAGTTTTATGTAGGCCCTAAGGTAAAGACATTGTTGAGTTTGAAGCTTAATTTCTTCACATTAGCATGCTTTATTAACTTGCTGGAATACACAGTAACTGGTGTCAGTCACATGGGGACTGGTCGGTTCAGTCAAGGTCAAAGGAGGAACCAAGTATCGTTTAGGGTAACTGACATCAGTTACCTATGTGTGATTATTTTATTTAACTCACGGGAATTAGATCTAACCTTTGATATAAAGTTTATCTAATGGTTGTAATAACATAGCTAAGTTTCCCTAAGTTTGTATATGGTTATATAAGCTAGAAAACTAGGGTTAGATGATAATAAGGGAGAAATTGTAAGAAGGAATTCTTGGAGAGAGAAAAATAGAAGCTTGTGAGGAAGAAAGTATTGTACATCCAGGAGGTGTGGAAGATTGCAGGATCTTCATTTGTATATTCTCTACAAAGCTTTGAATAATAAGATTGGTTGTTTCTTGGTGGACGTAGCCCACACTGGGTGAACCAAGTTATATCTTGTGTATTGTTCTTCTGGTTTATTTATGATTTTATTGTTTGCATGCTTAGATATGAATAATATATCTGTACAACTGGTGTGATTAACCCCAACAACTGGTATCAGAGATTTCTTGTTTGAGGGTTTTGTGTGTTGAAAGATTTACTCACAGAGGGATTTCTGATTGAGTGGGAGCTACAACAATGGCAGAAGATAGTAAATACAAGAGTTGAGAAATTTGACAGCTGTAATTATCAATTATGGAAGATGCAGGTGGAAGATTATCTGTATCAGAAAGATCTATACTTACTGTTGGATGAGAAGGCAAGACCTACAAAGATGACTGATGAAGAATGGAAAATTCTTGACAGAAAGGCTTTGGGATCTATAAGATTGAGCCTGGACAGCATTTGTGGCTTCGAATATTACTGAAGCATCAACCACGGTAGAGTTGATGAAATATTTAGCTAATTTATATGAAAAACCTAGTGCTTCAAATAAAGTTTATTTGATGAAGAAATTATTTAATTCTAAGATGCAAGAAGGTGAATCTGCATCAAGTCATTTGAATGATTTATAGTCTATAGTAAATCAATTAAAATCAGTTAATATTCCATTTGATGATGAAGTGAAAGCACTTTTATTCTTATGCTCTTTTCCAGATAGTTGGGATAACTTGGTAATGGTTGTTAGTAATACAACATCTGCTACTAATATTTTAAAGTTTGATGATGTGGTTAGTATAATCTTGAATGAATAAATATGTAGGAAAAGTACAAGAGAATTATCATCTGGTAATGCTTTGAATGTAGAAAGCAGGGAAGGCAGAAGGAGAGATCCAAGAGAAAGAGTAATGGGAAATCAAAGTCTAAGAATGGACATATCTAAATCTAGAGGTAAAGGAATAACCTGCTAGAATTGTGGAAAGAAACGACATGCAAAAAAGGATTGTTGGTTCAAGGAAAACAAATAGAATGTACAAAAGAAAGGTAAAGAGGAAAATTGTTGCATTTAACATATTAGAGGTAATGTAGTGAAAGAAAGTAATTAGAAATAAGCGGGAAGGCCCTTATTCTCTCCTTGGATAATTTAAAATTCAAGGAAAACAAAGAGAATCATGGGTTACCAGAGAAAGGTAAAGAGCTTGTTTTCTGATAATTAAATGCCCTTATTCTCTCCTTGGATAATAAAATTGAATCATGGGTTTTAGATTCAAGGAGCTTCTTTCCATGCTACCCCTAATAAGGGTTATTTCAAAAATTATGTCCAGGGTAATTTTGGGCATGTTTATTTAGGAGATGATGAACCATGCAATATTATTGGTAAAGGAGAAGTTCATCTAAAATTGTAGAATGGAAATACATGGATATTGAAAGATGTGAGGCATGTGCCAAGCCTCAGGAGAAATCTAATTTCTGTAGGACAACTAGGTGAATCTAGTTGCATGGTTACATTCACAGCCAACTCTTGGAAGGTTACCAAGGGATCTCTTGTTATAGCAAGAGGCAAGAAGGTAGGAACATTATATTTGTCTACCTATATTACTGATTCCTTTTTTTGCTATCTACTTCAGATTTAGATGCAAGCATGTGGCATAATCAGCTAAGTCATATGAGTAAAAAAGGAATGCATATCTTAAAGGAAAAGGGTAAGTTATCAGATTTGAAAGATGTAGATCTTGATTTCTGTGAGCATTGTATATTTGGAAAGAAAAAGAGAGTGAGATTTCTCAAAGTTGGGTCAACAAATAAGGAGAAAAAATTGGAGCTTGTGCACTCAGATGTGTGGGGACCAGCCCAGGTAGCTTCTCATGGAGGATCCCAATACTATGTGACTTTCATTGATGATGCCACAAGAAAGGTATGGGTTTATTGTATTAAACATAAATATGATGTTTTTGAGACTTTTAAAAGATGGAAATCCCTTGTTGAAAATGAATCAAATTCAAAGTTAAAATGCCTTAGATCTGACAATGGTGGTGAGTACTGTAACAAGGATTTCAATGATTATTGTTTAGTGAATGGAATACACAGAGAAAGAATGGTTCCTAGAACACCACATGAGAATGGTGTTGTAGAAAGAATGAACAGGACAATCATGGAATGTGCAAGAAGCATGAGGATACATGTTGGATTACCCTTGCAGTTCTGGGTAGAAGCAGTAGACACGATGGTTTATTTAATTAACCGTGGGCCTTCAAGTGCACTAGATGGTGGAATACCAGAAGAAGCTTGGATTGGAAAAGAGGTAGATATTTCTTTTCTTAGAGTATTTGGTTCAGAAGATTTTGTGCATGTTGATAAAGAAAATAGAAAGAAGTTGGATGTCAAAATCCAAGAGATGTAATTTTCATTGGTTATGGCTCTGGTGATTTCAGATTCTATTTTTGGGATTTAGAATATGCTAAGATTGTTAGGAATCGTGACATTGATTGGAATGAAAAGATAATGTATACGGATCAAGTTTTGGTACCCAAGGATGAACCGGTTAGATTTTTTTTTGATGAAAATGTATTCTCAGATTTAAAATTGACACCTATAGGTTTACACAGTAACTGTTGTCAGTTGACCTCTGACCGGACATCGGTTAACCCGTTGATGAACTGAAATATGTCACCTGACTGCAATCAGTTATAGAGGATCCAGAGACCGACGTCGGTTAGACAAACTAGAGTTGGTTAGGAGGTGACCAGACATCGGTCACTATCTAAAGATTGATACAAACTTTATAGAATGGTCCAATGAGCCTCTGGCACCCCAAATCTCAGTGAGAAGGTCACAAACGGTAAGTAGACCTCTAGAAATATTTTCACCTTCCTTATCTTATTTATTATTGACTGATAGTGGTGAACCAGAGAGTTTTGAAGAATCAATGCAGGATGAGACCCACGTGAAGTGGGAGCATGACATGGATGAGGAGATGGACTCCTTGAAACAGAACCAGACATGGGATTTGGTTAAGTTGTCAGCAGGTAAAAGGACATTGTAGAAAAAATGGGCTTACATGATCACAGAAGAAGAGGGTGGAAAAAAAGGATACAAGGAAAGGCTTGTAGTAAAAGGATTTTCACAGAAATCAGGTATTGATTTTGGTGAGATATTTTCTCCTGTAGTTAAAATGACTTCCATTCATATTGTTCTAAGTTTAGTTGTAGTAGAAGATTTACATTTAGAATAACTTGATGTTAAGATGACTTTCCTTCATGGTGATTTGGAGGAAGAGATTTATATGCATCAACCGCTTGGGTATGAAGTCAAGGGTAAGGAAGAAATTGTGTGCAGGTTGAAAAAGATCTTGTATGGGCTCAAGAAAGCTCCAAGGAAATGGTATATGATATTTGATAGTTTTATGCATGAGCATGGTTATATGAGATGTGAATCTGACCATTGTGTTTATTTCAAGAAGCTTGAAAATGGGAGCTATATTATTTTGTTACTATATGTGGATGATATGCTTATTGCAGGATCTAGTATGCAGGACATTGGTGAGCTTAAGAGAAAAGTTAGCTCACACATTTGCAATGAAGGATTTGGGAGCTACAAAGAAAATCCTTGGCATGCAAATTCATAGAGACAGGAAGAACAAAGAAATTGTATTTGTCTCAAGAAGATTATATCAATAAGGTGTTGGAAAGGTTTAATATGTAGAATTCAAAACCTGTAAGTACACCTATGGCTGGACACTTCAAATTGAGAAAATATCAGTGTCCTACATCACATGAGGAGGTTGAGTACATGGCATGAGTTCCATATGCTTCAGCAGTTGAAAGTTAGATGTATGTTATGGTTTGTACCCGACCAGACATTGCATAGGTAGTGGGAGTTGTGAGCAGATTTATGGCCAATCCAGGTAAAGCGCATTGGAAATTAGTCCAATGGATTCTCAGGTATTTGAGAGGGACATCTAACATGCAGTTATGCTATGGAGGGTCAGATATTTCTTTATGCTTATATGTTGATTTAGATATGGCTAGTGATTTGGATGGTAGGAGAAGCACCACTGGATATGTTTTCATAGTAGGTGGGATGAAATTAGCTGGATTTCGAGATTGCAGAAGGTTGTGGCCTTGTCTACTATAGAGGTGGAATATATGTTGCAGCTACAAAGGCTAGCAAAGAGATGATATGGATGAGAAGGTTCATGGAAGAGTTGGGAAAGGAGCAAGAGGATTGCATATTGTATAGTGATAGTCAAAGTGTGATTCATCTGGAAAAGAACTCAGTGTTTCATTCAAGAATGAAACACATTCAGTTGAGATATCACTTCATACGATAGGTGTTGGAGGATGGGAAGTTGAAACTAGAGAAAATTCATACAAATAAGAACCCTACGGATATGCTAATGAAGCCATTGGAAAAGGAGAAGTTGGAGCTACACTCCACTTCTTTTGGTCTTTGAGTTTGAGACTTGAAGAGGGAGAAACAGGCCAAGGAAAGGATCCAAGAATGGAGTTGTATGGTACAGTGCAACAATTTATCTCCAAGTGGGAGATTGTTGAGTTGTGGAGCTTAATTACTTCACATTAGCATGCTTTATTAACTTGCTGGAATACACAGTAAACAGTGTCAGTCGGCTGACGTTGGTCACCTAGGGACTGGTATCGGTCAAGGAAAGGAGGAACTGACATCGGTTAGGGTAACCGACATCGGTTACCTGTGCGTGATTATTTTATTTAACTCACGAGGAATTAGATCTAACCTTTGATATAAAGTTGATCTAATGGTTGTAATAGCATAGCTAAGTTTCCCTAAGTTTGTATATGGTTATATAAGCTAGAAAACTAGGGTTAGATAAAAAAAAAGAAGGGAGAATTGTAAGAAGGAATTCTTGGAGAGAGAAAAAAGAGAAGCTTGTGAGGAAGAAAGTACTGTACATCTAGGAGGTGTGGAAGATTGTAGATCTTCATTGTATATTCTCTACAAAGATTTGAATAATAAGATTGGTTGTTTCTTGGTGGACGTAGCCCACAATGGGTGAACCACGTTATATCTCATGTATTGGTACTTTTCTTCAGGTATATTTCCACTTTTATTATTTTTGTATGCTTAGATATGAATAATATATCTGTACAACTGGTGTGATTAAACCCCAACACACTAGTATTCCACAACGCACTGTACTCTAGCCATTCTCACACCCTTGTCTTGCTTATGCTTATTACTCAAGTGTTCATAGAAGTCCAAACATTCTTCATAATTGTGATTCTTTTTACAAAAAAAAACAATAATTTTCTGAGGGAATTCACGCCTGTAATGATCAGGGGATCCACATGTATAACATGTTCCTCTTGAAAATTCACTTCTTCCACCACCGTGACCTCGACTTTTGAATCCTCCATGGTATCCTTGACCTCTACCATGGCCTCCATCAAAGCTGCCTTTCATTGTGATATTGATCATAATTCTCACCTTTTTCCTTTGAATTATTTGCAACACTAGTCTGACGTACACCAGTATCAATGACATCATGAATATGATCAATCAACCTACAATTCTTAATATCATGAGTGGTAGACATGTAAATATTTAAATAACAAGACACGTTCTTCCTTATCATGCGTTGCAGCAAGGGGCACCTACTTGAATCATGATCCAAGTGAAAAATCATTTGCAATCCACCAACATAGTGCACACCAATTTATGAGGACAACTATCCTTAGTATGACATTATATTTCACAATTTGTGCACAAAATTCCACTATGAGTGTCATGCGCTGAGCTAGCTGACAATTTCTCTAAATGTTTAGCCATTCTGTCAAGCTGGCCTTAAAAAATGGACTTACTTATGTATCCACACTCCCAACTACCTCAACACATAGAGCTGCCTTCAAGCACCTTGTGTGGATCTGTATAAGTCTTATGTGAGAGTGCCCTTTTGAATGGTGTGATCAGTCCTCCAATGAACCATTGAGCATGCTGACTCCGTTGAATGTTTTAAAAGATAACTTTTATAAAAGGGTTTTGAATTTGAGGTGCATCATACTCCTAAAAATACTCTCAATTTTATCTTGTTTGATGTCCTTCATCGCCCTAATGCTCTTTTGATCAAATTCAGGTATATAAAATCTTTCAAGAAAGCATCACGTAACACGATATAATCTACACAAGTCTGTGTCTAGATCAAATTTCTTGTACCAACTATGCGCACGCCATTGTAGTATAGTTGCAAAATGACTTGCCTTATGCTTAGGAGCTGTAATCCACTTTGCGATGCCATAGTATAATCACACATATGCACGTGTGAAGTAAATATCTTCTATCCCTCTATATTTCTGGAAGATAAGGAGACATATCCATATAAATATTGTGGGGTTGGTGCGGACAGTGCCCACCAGATCCAAAACCTATATTTCCTCTTGAAAATGTTTTCTCCACCCCTAGAAGCATTAGATCCCAAGATTCAAAACTTGATCCTCTTAAAGTAGGTATCAAACTAGAGGATTCACTACCTTGTGCTCCAATAGTTTGCTAAACTAGAATCCCAAGTCTGTGAAGTTGTGATACTTCTAGAAATTATGCTAACGTTCATCGTGCCCAAGTTCTGTGTTGATGATGTGCCATAAAACATACCTCCAACTAGACCTTCGAACAACATAGATGATGATTAAGCCACCATAGATGAATAAGCTACATGATTAACTCCTGACTTGAATGTAAATCAACTTTACATGTTTCTAATCTACTTCCCACACTAGTTTTCTTACTGATAATTGTCGTTGAAACTGGAAAACCAAGCACAAGGGCTAGGTCATGAGGAGGGAAAAAATTCTTGCCTGTGGTCCATTTAGCTTGCATCGATGCACTCTCATATGAGGTCGAAGAGGGTTCTCTACTATGCTTTCCCAAATGGGGTTGTTGCAGATGCTATGGCTCCATGTCCTCTGCACGAGCTCCAAATCTTTCACGAGCCATCTCTCTCCACAATGCCATTCATTCTGAAACTTCACACTGCTTCTTCTAAATCCCTCTTGCACGGATCATCAAAATTAAGCCACATTTACAATTCTCTCTTGTATTTATTTCTCTTAGATCTGCCATCTTTCACCTCACTTGCTCCTGCTCCCACTATATTGGTGGGGTTTAGCTAGCCATAGGTTTCTCTTCCAAATCAGGTTCACAGTCAAGATCTTAATTGCCAAAGGAATATCGCGCAAATAAGATCCTTTAGGTTTGCGCCATGAAATGAAACTAAACCACCTCTGGACAAGAGTAAGTAAAAACTACATATTGTAAATATAGTTATTTAGAATGCCACAAAACTAATGATCTACAGCCTGTGCGCATGTCAAATCTGCATCATACAAGGCCTGAAATTCTTCCTGTGTCCAAAAAAGTATACAAACCTCCAATTTCTCTTTGATGCTATAAGAAACCAACCAATCATACAAATATATAGGAAATATGGAGAAGAAAATATCATATAGCTCATGTGATATAGATTCTTCTCAACCCACATGCATGTATTAAAATTTGGTCCTAGTGCTAAATCTGTGAAGCATATTCTTCCTCCAAATCATCTAACCACTCTTCAACACTGGCAAAGGTCAACCAATATGTCTTCATTATGCAACATCCTGCCAAACAAATGAAAAATATTTCTCGACAACAGAACTAAAATGTAGCTTAGTTGTTACCACTAAAATCCCAAGGTGCACTGACACATCACTCAAACTGGACTGAATGCTCAACCAAAGCACACAAGGGTACTAGGTCCCTCTTTTATGTCAAGTTGTTCAAGGAGTTAACATGATTAACTGAATATTCCATATCCATAACAGATAATAAATTATATTACATGACATAAACCAGTTCTATATCTTAACCATATGCAAGAACAATTAAACAAGTACCAAGATAAACTTTAGCATGCAAGATCCATTCACAAATGTGTCTATAATCAATATCCAGCCAAAAAGATACATTATATTAATTTTTGTAAAACATAGAAGCTTCATACATACGTAATAAAGTCACCATGATTCATGCACGAGTACAAACCAACAACATAACTCTACAAAACATGGAACTTCGAAACTCTCTAAACTGTGAAAATCAATACATATTCCTAGGGGTGGGACTTGCCCTTCACCACCCATGTACCTTTTAAAAATAGACTACATGCTAATAATAGTCATTTTCCTTTACATAATAAATATGTGAGCATGCAAGCTCTCTAATAATAGATTATCTAATAATATAACAATATAATCCTATCCTATTATTAACTCCAAAACTCTACATGGCGCTTGATCTTATACTCATCCAAAACAACATTTTCTTGCTACTTAAGTCTTCTACAAAACGTGCACTACACTCCATGTCTATAATTAGCCTCAATCTACAAAACGACTAAGTCCTTATTTCAAACCTTCTTAGGTGTGCCCTATACCATTATAGTTCTGCGTGCGTTCACGCACCCTATGCCTGCGCACCCAATCCTTCTGCTCCTTCATAATTAGGCTATATTCCATCATCCCAACAATACAAGGTGTACATAGGAGTATTACGTATGGTGGGAAAAACATTGATGGGTACTCTTGTTTCCATTATTCACAGATGTAGCGTGGTTACCGCAAGGAGGAGGAGGAGAGGGGGAAGCCCATGCCCTCGATAATATAGCAGAAGTTGTAGCTGAGCGTAAGTATTTGCATAGTTTTTTTATTTACTTTGTTATTTGCATATGTTACAAAGATGGTTATCTAATTCATCATGTTATTTTTTTTATAGGTGACACGTATTGGTCCTTGATAGTAGACACATCAATCCACACATTGACGTAGAATGTGTTGACCGATGTATTTGGTGGAGGGATACTTGAGAGTGTGGATGACATCACAAGAGAGAATGCCCACTTATTTGAGCTAGTGGCCATGGCAGCGATGACCTGTATTGTGTTGCTATGTAAGAGGGACGAGGCACGCGAAGAGACTCGATGAGCCAGAGAGGTGGTGGGTGGTTTGTCCCTTGACGCAGGATGTGTTTGCACATTATGTCGAGTTGCAATGTTGGTTTTCATAGCAGTCTACTAAGGTTTCCTTATTACAGAGACAAGTTGAGAGGTATCGAGGCCGCGAACAACAATGACACAGAGTTAGTGGAGAGGCATCTAGTTCTAGGGCTCTCGCAGTACCTGAGAGTAATAGCGATGATGGGTGTGATTCGCATAACATTGAGTTTTCCCCCAAAGTGTGGGAATTCGCAGGTGGAAAAAACTCTCCAGATTAAGGCTGGTTCCTACTCCTCTGTTTAGGTGTATGCATGAAACGTAGATGATCTATCCTAAATCCTACTCTAATTTGCCAAGGAGACAAAGCTAAAGAAGGGATGCAAAGCAAATAAAACTTAAGCTACCAGGTGATACACCAAAGGAGTGATGAACAATTGTTTTGCTGGTAGACACAAACCAGAAGAATGCAACACAAAAACATGCACAAATAACCAAAGTTGTAATGAAGGATCAGAAGACAACAATTAACACAGAAAGGGATGAAGATCACCCACAGAACATGTATTATTGCTCTCACGGCTTGATACGATGCATTACAATAGTAACAAGGAAAATTTGTGTTTACAGTCTATATGGGAGGTCTGAAACTCCACGAATTCACTTGCCAAGGGGAAGAGGGGAGCCTGCAAAATAGAAGAATGTCCAACCCTTTACAATGAGTCTTGACCCTGTATTTATAGATTCAATCAGAGAGAAGAAAGAGAGAGAAGTGGGAAAAGCAGGTCGAAGCTCAACCACTGCTATTAATGCCTCCTACAAAATCTACCCCCAAATCTGTCTTGACTGCATCAATCTCTGGTTCGGTGCCTTGAAGGAGGAGGAAATGATGGAGTAGATTGAATCTGATCTGGTTGTTGAGGTAGATAGATCCCGCATTAATGGCCCTGAAGATGTTTTCTCCATTTTCCTTTACCTAACCTCCCCAAACTTAAAGTTTCAGATCTCCATGGCATGGGCGAGGCCGAGATCTTTCCAATGGTGTCAGATTTGCAATATTTTGAGCCCTGAGTCGAAAGATATGCCCCTTCGAAGTTTGTATCGGGTCCGTACAAAAGGGTGGGAAAACCAGTTTGAAAAATGGGCCCCCTTTTTAATATGGGACATGTGGAGGGCTAGCGCTTGTCTGAAGGGTGGCCTCTGTATTTTTCTCTTGGAATGGTGTGGGGCTGACACGTGGCTTCCTCCGCCGGCCTGCTCAATTTCTTTATTTCTCGGCTAAGTCCTTTGCTCGGCGGGGTCATATTCCTTGACCGGGGACACGCGGCAGTCTGGCACTTGTTTGAGAACCCTCTCTCTGATTCACCCTTGAGTTAGCACCATTTGGACACTTGGCACTCTCTGCTGGCCTGCCACTATGCATTGACTATTCAACCCGACTCTGTCCCCTTCGAAGAGACTGGACGCGTGGAGGCTCTGCGCTTGTTTGAAATCCCGATCAAGATTTTTCCTTTGAAGGAGCGTCGGGTTGACACTTGGAAGCCTCCACAGGTCTTTGGACTTTTCAATGACCTTTACCTTACCTTTCCGGACCCTGGGCTACGTGGCGAACTGGTGCTTGTTTGACCCTCCACATTTGGATCCAACTTTGGAGATGCGCCACTTGACACGTGGCTCTCTCCACTAGCATTCTATACTTAACCCTTTTTGAGGCCCACCCTTGTCTGCCTTTTGACCTCTGTTGACCATTTGCTACGTGGAGGGCTGGCGCGAGTTTGAGTCTTCACCTTGGGCTCCCATCTTGGATTTGTGCCGAGCCGACACCTGGCACCTTCCTGTCTAGCCAAAGACTTTTCAATAGCCACACAACTTTTGGGGCTCTTGGATGTGTGGAAGCCTGGTGCTCATTTGAGACTCCTTTCTTGGATTCACCCTTGGAGAAGCTTCGTTCTGACACGTGGCTCTCTCCGCAACATCCTCCATACTTAGCTGATTTTTGGACTCATTCTTAACTGTCTTAAGCCCGAAGACTTGGATCTTCACCGTTTCTTCCTTTTCTTGCTCCTGGCTCTCTTGTGACACTGCTCCTGACTCCTCTGACCCTGTTGTTCTATTTCTGAGCCTACCTGAAACCTGTAGAATGGATTTAAGGCCCGGATCTGCTCGACAGAGCCATCTTCTAGATTTCTCCACAGGGTTGTTTGACCTTCGCAGGCCCCGCCACTTCCATTATAGAGTCCCCCTGTAATCTATTTGTAGGATCTGAATGTGATTTCTCAGGTTCTTTCAGTGTGGGGTCGTTCTGATCCAATATTTTTCCCAGGGGGCAAAATATGGATAACAATTTGGTGACTCACAGGGGTATCTGCCTGCTAGATGAAAAGACCAATTGCCTTGTCGTATCTGTTGGGCATGGAGTCGAGAATGATGGTCTGATACTGATTCTACCTCTGATTCATGAGCCTGACTGTTTGCACTCTCAATCTTCATAAGAAATCTTGAAATGATGGTTTCTGAGAGTAGAAAATTGTTTTGACCCTGGGGCTTCATCTGTTTCTGAATGAGTTGTGCAAGAGCAACAAAACAACACCACAACTATATACAAAATTTGAAATCATACATGCTCCAAGTAGAACATGCAGAGTGTGCAAAGCACTTAGGAGAAAAGCAACCTAAACTACAACAAGACAATGTGCACAAGCACTTAGAGGAATGAGAAACTAAACTAATATGTACAAGGTGAGAACTTCCTTCTAGTAGCAGTGTTTAAGATAAATTCCATTCACTGGAATCTACAACTCTTCACCATCCAATGTAGACAATTGGAAAGCATTGCTACTTTTACATTTTGTGACCATGTAAGGGCCACTCCAAATAGCATCAAACTTGGAATGCCTTCCTGGTTTTTCCCGATCTGCATCCCATTTCAAAACTAGGTCTCCTTCCTGGAAGGTCCTTGTTCTTGCCTTCTTGTCAAAGCATCTCTTGATTGAAGCCTGATCCTTCTCTATTGTTTGAAGTGCATGTTCTCTGGTCTCTTCCAATTCCATCAGCTCTGCATACCTGGCCTCCATTGGTTCAAACTCAGACACCTCCAGTTGCTTCATGAGTTCCAATGTTGGCAACTCTAGTGATACAAGCAACACTGCCTCTTTCTCATAGACAAGTTTGAATGGAGAGTTCCTGTAGACCTCTTGGGTGTTGTCCTATCAGCCCATAAGGCTGATTTGAGTTTCGTGTGCCAGGTTCTCTGATTTTCATCCAGAGTTCTTCTGATAATCTTCAGCAGGTTCTTGTTTGTAGACTCTGCTTGGCCATTACCCTGAGGGTAATAATTTGATGAAGTGCTTAGGTAAATCCTTTTCCTCACGGCCCATCCTGTGATTTTGGAACCTATGAATGCCAATGCATTGTCTGATATAATGGTGGCTGGCACTCCAAATCTGGTCACTATCCCTTCATAGAAATCTAGTATACTAGACTCATTAGCTTCTTTGAGTGCCACTGCCTCGGTCCACTTGGTGAAATAGTCTGTTGCTGTCAGAATCCATTTGTGGCCTTGGCTCGAATTTGGATTGATGACCCCGATGAAGTCCAATCCCCATTGCATGAATGGATGATCTACTGAAATTGGATGCAATGGTAGTGCTGCTAGCTTTTCCTTGCCTCTAAAGAATGCACAGTTCTTGCACTTTTTGATCCATGCATAGCAATCACTAAACACCCTGGGCCAATAATAACCCACCTTCATGATCTTAAGTGTTGTCACTCATGGAGAAAAATGGCCTCCAGCTGCTTCATCATGGAATTCTTGTAACACTCTTTCAATCTGATTTGTCCCAATGCATCTTAACAAAATGCCATTGATGTCCCTTTTGAACAAGATGTCGTCAATAAGCACATATGGGATGGCCTGTAGTCTAAAGTGTCTCCTTTTTGTTTTATTCATTTCTGGAGGACACAGGCCTTTTTGAAGGAAGTGCACCATGTTCTGAGTCCAACAAGGAGTGGGCACATCCTCATTTTCTTCCTCTTGACTATTTTGCAAGACAAAAACAACTTCCTTTTCATCACTTGCTTCTTCTTGTTGACTCGAGGCCAGCTGTTCACACAATCCCTTCCCATGGACCAGCTTAGTGACCTTGATCTCAATGTCATACTCCATGACACGAGTGATCCATCCTACACGTTTTTCATTCAGATCCTTGCTGAGAAGGAAGTCTTTAACTCCTACATGGGAGACTAACAATTGGATTTTATTGTTTGAAACCAAATGCTTAAACTTCTTCAATCCTCTGATCACTGTCAGGACCTACTTTTCGATGAAAGAGTATTTCACTTCATAATCTTCCAGACCCTGGCTGAAGAAAGCAATTGGCTGCTCTGTATCTTCTTTGTTCTGTTGTACTAGGATTGCAGAAATTGTGTCACTGCCACCAAAGGCATATAATATGAAATCCTTAGAAAAATATGGATTCACGAGAGTTGGGGCTTGTGATATAGCTTCTTTAATGGCCTCAAAACTTGTTTTTCCTTCAGCTATCCACCTAAATGCCAAAATTTTCTTCAACATCAGTATGATTGGCTTGACAAGGGCAGCAAAGTTTGGTACAAACCTGCGGACAAAATTAATTTTTCCTAAGAAGCTTTGAAGAGCCTTCTTATGGCTTAGCAATGGAAATGCTCTTATTGCTTCAACTCTCTCTGGGTCAATTGCCAAACCTTCCTTTGACACAATGTGGCCTAGAAGCCTGCCCTCATGGGCCAAGAATATGCATTTTTTAGGGTTCAATGATACCCCAAATCTCCTACACCTTTGAAACACCTGCCTTAGGTGAAAAAGGTGGTCTGCTGCATTTCTGGAGAACACAGTAATGTCATCCAGGTAGATCAACACTATTTTGTTGATCAGCCCTTTGAATGCCATATCCATTGCCCTTTGGAAAGTGGCTCCGACATTAGACAATCCAAATGGCATTTTTCTGTAGGCATAGGTGCCCCATTTGGTGGTGAAATCCATTTTGAACTGATCATCTTCTTTCACCATGATCTGGTTGTACCCTGAGTAGCCATCTAGGAGAGAGAATCTCTCTGATCCAGACACCACCTGCAAGATTTTCTCCATTGAGGGGAGTGGGTAGTGGTCTTTGAGGGATGCTCTGTTCAAGTCACGAAAGTCAACACACAACCTAATCTCTCCACTCTTCTTCCTGACTGGGACCAAATTTGTGACCCAGCTTGAGTGTTTGATTGGAAATATGATACTTTGCCTCTATCAGCTTGTTCAGCTCTTTCTTCATCAGAGGCTCAATATGTGGATTGACTGGTCTCTGCTTTTACCTGATGGGCTTAGCAGCTGGATCTAGTTCGATTGTGTGTTGGGCTAACTTCGGATTGAACCCTCTGAGGTCCTCATAGCTCCAAGAAAATACATCTGGAAACTCTTGGCAAAGTTACACATGAATTCAAACCTTTCTTGCTCAGTGGCCACTTTGCCAATTTGAAGCATTTTGCCTTCTCCAACCAGAATTGACTCTGAATCTTCTCCTTTGATCTGTATATTAGCCTTTTCTTTTCGAAACTGATCATTGGGATTGAAGATAGACTCCAATGTCACTAAGCCTTTGGGAAGCTTGTTTGTATGCAGCTGCACTACTTGATCTCCATATTGCTGCTCTAGTCTGCTTTGATTTCTAGCTGAGAATTCAGCTTCCTCTTGCAAAAAATTGATGATCTGCTGATCATTCTCGAACACCTGCCAGCATGTGTTATTATCTGGCACTGCTGGCCTCACAATCACATGGATATGTGGTTGTTCTTTGTCCCTCTTGATGTTGTCAACCACATCAAATGTGGCTCCAACTACTGCGAGCCTATCAACAACTTCGTTCTCCTTCTGGGTATGGACACAATGTTGAAGGCTTTGAAATCCTCAATGAGATCCCATACCCTACTCTTGTAGCTTTTGAGCAGGTCATTCTTGACAGCATTTTGTCCTTTGACTTGATTGGCAACCAGTTCACTGTCACCAAACACCTGCAGGTTCTTGATTCCTCGTCTTCTGGCCCAATGCAATCCATGAACCAAAGCCTCATATTCTGCAGTGTTATTTGAGCAGGAAAACTGAAATCTGAAGGCTGAATAATACTTCATACCTTGGGGGGACACAATCATAGCTCCTCCTCTGGCTCCTTGTCTGCTCCTCGAGCCATCAAAGAACAATTTCCATACTTCATTGTCATCTTTGTGTTCTGGCTTGATGATGTCAGGAAGAGGATGATTCTCCTCATGTAGGTAGTAGACTCCTAGTTCAGATTCTTCCATCTCCTTATAGGGATCAAAAGCATGCCTTTTGACCACCCATTCATCAAGAGTCAGGTCTGGGATACACCCTACTTTGGTATCTACCTCAGAAGTGTTTAGGAGGTCCTCCTGATCAAAAGCTGAACAATTTGCATTGATTGGGCTAGGCACATAGGACTCAATGTGATAATCCACTATGGGCTCAGATCTGATTGTGGCCTTCACTCCATACCTTGTTCTAAAGAGCATATGTGACCAGTCAGCAGACAAATATCCTCCAATTTTGGCAGTGAAGTCCCTGGACAAACACAATGCAAAATGTGGTGGCAAGTCTATGACTGATACGTTCTGCAATACAGTCACATTAGGGCAGGCATGCAGAGTGAGGCTCAGATCCTTGATGACTCCAACAGTGGTCACTGTTGTCCCATCCAATTGTACTACTCCTCTAGAGATGACTTCATACTGGAGGCCCAGTTGATCAGCTATTTGTTTGGGCATTACAGAACTACTTGCCCCCGAATCAATCATGCAATTATGCACCAATTTTTCTCCAATGATTAATGAAACATAAAATGGAGGAGGCTTCAGATTCTTACCTCATTGTTCTCCATGGTTTCTCTCAGGTTGAGCCGTATTGGTAAGCACTTTCTCTTGCTGGCTAGGGGGTTGATTTGAGCTTGACCAATTTTGCATGGCAGTCTGCAATAGATCCCTCTACCCTGGAATGGCCAGTGACTCCCATAGTGAAATGTTCACACTTGTCCTCTTCATTTTCTCAATGATATTAAATGAACTGTCCTTCTGCTGCCCCTTCCCTGGCACATTTTTCTCTTGTACATGGGCTGTTACAACCGGTGCCTGAGTAGATTTGGAAGGTGGCTTGGATTGACTCTGTACATTGGGAGTTGTATTTTGAATGCCAATACCTTGTGGAGCAATGGAGGGTTGAGGATCACCTGAGCTTGGTGAATGTCCTTCTCCAATATTTCTCTTCTTGGACCGTGTATTGGCAGCTATACTTTGAGAAGGAGTCTGATTCATTCCACAGAAGTCTTCAGCCTGCCAATTGACAAGCATCGTTTCACTTGGAGGTCCCTCTTGTTGAGCTCCTTGCTGTTGATTTTCTTCATGGCTAGGTTCTTGTGACACACCAACGGTTTGCACCATCAGAGCCTGATTTAATGCATCATTGAAGCACATCGATTGATTATGTGGCTGATTGCATGGGAAACACCAATCATATTCTTGTGCCATGTTATTCTGTGCTGGAACCAATGCTCTTGATGTTGAAGCTGTGTTTGGATCATATGACCTGAAAGGTCTAGCAGCTTGAGGTTTCCCTTGGTGTTGACTCTGATTTACAGCCTGGGCTGGTGGTCTATTTTGCTGATATGGGGGTCTAGCCTGATACTGAGCCTGAGGCTGATATGGCCTAGAACTCTGAGCCTGTTGTCTTTTGATGGTTACTAGCTCATTTCCCAGGTTTTGCAGTTGTTTCATAACTTCCTGAAGCTCCTTTGAGGTGTTAGATGATGAAGTGGAGGCTTCAGCTGAACTTTGACTCCTGGGGGTGGGTATAGGAGCTAATGTGGGTGTTTGGCTGGTACCTGGGTTTCCTAACTCGGGGTATAGAGGCATGGATGGCCTAGGAGCAAGTTTTCCAGCCTGAATCAAATGATTCTCAGCTCCTATGGAAAGGCTATAGGCTGCAGGTAAGGTTGTGCCCCCCATTGACTGAATCATCAAAGAAATATCAGAATTTAAAGCTCTAAGGAAGTATAAGAAGGCACCTTCATTAGTGGGCTTTACTGCTGTTGGAATCCTGTCCCAGGTCCGTTGAAATCTGTCAGTTTCTCATTCGGAGCTCTCTTGATTGTTGTCAGCTGCTCCAGCAAGGATAGGTTATCTCCCTTTTCTCCAAACTGGTTGTGAAGAGCTGTGCACAGATGGTCCCAAGATTGAATAGAGCCTGCTTCTAGGCTCCTGAACCATTGTGAAGCTTTTCCCTTGAGTGAAGAGGCTAGCAACTTGACCACAATGTCCATCTCAGTGATCTCATGGATTGTACAGACATTTGCAATGTCTTGAACGTGGTCACCTGGGACAAGTCTGGTTTTCTCCAGTGAAATATGGGATGCTCTTTAATGCTGCCACCGGGACTGGGTTTTGTGCATTCAGAGCAAGTGGGCTGCTGCCAGTGAAATTGACATAAGGATTTGGTTGTTGGTGTGCCATCCTGATCGGCCTGAGCACCCTTCTTGATTGAAAGAATGACCTACTAGGAGGAGGTGTTGATAAGGCTCTGTTTGGTGGAGATAGAGACTTCTGGGCTCTTCTTCCTCTTCTCCTTCTGTCTGGAGACAAGTGTATGTGTACAAACTGTCCTTCTTCTCTTGTTCTTGACCTTGTTTGTATCCTTCTCATGAACTTGGGAAACTTGGACTGCTGAAACCAGTGGATTTTGTCCCTTTTGGAGTCGCCAGATGTGTAGTTCTTAAAAGCTTCTTAAAAGCTAGAATCACAACAAGTGCACATCAATCTTACTGTAATAAAGATGGAGACTTCTTTGTCCCACCGGGCGTGCCAAAACTGTTAGTGCAAAATCACAGCACCCCCAAATGAGTCGTCAGATCTACTTTTCTAAGGCAGATTCATTTGGTGTGATTCACATAACATTGAGTTTTTCCCCCAAAGTGTGGGACTTCGCAGGTGGGAAAAACTCTCCAGATTAAGGTTGGTTCCTACTCCTCTGTTTAGGTGTATGCATGAAATCGTAGAGGATCTATCCTAAATCCTACTCTAATTTTCCAAGGAGACAGAGTTAAAGAAGGGATGCAAAGCAAATAAAACTTAAGCTACCAGGTGATACACCAAAGGAGTGATGAACAATTGTTTTGCTGGTAGACACAAACCAGAAGAATGCAACACAAAAACATGCACAAATAACCAAAGTTGTAATGAAGGATCAGAAGACAACAATTAACATAGAAAGGGATGAAGATCACCCACAGAACATGTATTATTGCTCTCATGGCTTGATACGATGCATTACAATAGTAACAAGGAAAATTTGTGTTTACAGTCTATATGGGAGGTCTGAAACTCCATGAATTCACTTGCCAAGGGGAAGAGGGGAGCCTGCAAAATAGAAGAATGTCCAACCCTTTACAATGAGTCTCGACCCTGTATTTATAGATTCAATCAGAGAGAAGAAAGAAAGAGAGAGAAGTGGGAAAAGTAGGTCGAAGCTCAACCACTGCTATTAATGCCTCCTACAAAATCTACCCCCAAATCTCCTTGACTGCATCAACCTCTGGTTCGGTGCCTTGAAGGAGGAGGAAAAAGTAGAGAAGATCGAATCTGATCTGGTTGTTGAGGTAGATAGATCCACATTAATGGCCCTGAAGATGTTTTCTCCATTTTTCTTTACCTAACCTCCCCAAACTTAAAGTTTCAGATCTCCATGGCATGGGTGAAGCCGAGATCTTTCCAACGGTGTCAGATTTGTAATATTTTGAGCCTGAGTCGAAAGATATGCCCCTTCAAAGTTTGTATCGGGTCCGTACAAAAGAGTGGGAAAACCAGTTTGAAAAATGGGCCCCTTTTTAATATGGGACACGTGGAGGGCTGGTGCATGTCTGAAGGGTGGCCTCTGTATTTTTCTCTTGGAATGGCGTGGGGCTGACACGTGGCTTCCTCCACTGGCCTGCTCAATTTCTTTGTTTCTTGGCTAAGTCCTTTGCTCGGCGGGGGTATATTTCTTGACTGGGGACACACGGCGGTCTGACGCTTGTTTGAGAACCCTCTCTCTATTCAATCCTTGAGTTAGCATCATTTGGACACTTGGCACTCTCCACTCGGCCTACCACTATGCATTGACTATTCAACCTGAATCTTTCCCCTTCAAAGAGACTGGACGCGTGGAGGCTCTGCGCTACCTGAAACTCCCGATAAAGATTTTTCCTTTGAAGGAGTGTCGGGTTGACACTTGGAAGCCTCCAGGGTCTTTGGACTTTTCAACGACCTTTCCTTTACCTTTTTCAGACCCTGGGCTACGTGGTGAGATGATGCTTGTTTGAGCCTCCGATTTTGGATTTATCGTTGGAGATGCGCCACTTGGACATGTGGCTCTCTCCACTAGTACTTCTATACTTAGCCCTTTTTTGAGGCCCACCCTATCCACCTTTTGACCTCTGTTGACCATTTGCTACGTGGAGGGTTGGCACGAGTTTGAGTCTTCACCTTGGGCTCCCATCTTGGATTTGTGCCGAGCTGACACCTGGCACCTTCCTGTCTAGTCGAAGACTTTTCAATGGCCGCACAACTTTTGGGTTCTTGGACGCGTGGAAGCCTGATGCTCGTTTGAAATTCCTTTCTTGGATTCACCCTTGGAGAAGTGTCGTTCTGACACGTGGCTCTCTCCGCAACATCCTCCATACTTAGCCAATTTTTGGACTCATTCTGAACTGTTTTGAGCCCGAAGACTTCAGATCTTCACCGTTTCTTCCTTTTCTTGCTCCTGGCTTCTTGTGACGTTGCTCCTCCTCTGACCCTGTTGTTCTATTTCTGAGCCTACCTGAAACCTGTAGAATGGATATAAGGCCCAGATCACTCGACAGAGCCGTTTTCTAGATTTCTCCTACACAGGGTTGTTTGACCTTCGCAGGCCCCTGCCACTTCCATTATAGAGTCCCCCACAATGTGACCAAGTATTTTTCCTTTCAGATTACCAAAAATTTTGACTTTTTCAAGTTAAGGGATATGTGGATATCCTTCTATAGATAGATTAGAACTTGTTCAAGTTATTGTAAATGTTCCTCTTTATAATTGTTCGAGTTATTTTAAATTTTCCTCTTTTTTCTTAGAGTACATCTTCATGTCGTATAGATACACTACTTTGCACTTTCTCTTAAAATAACTAAAATAAAAATCCATATATCTATTAAATATGGAACTTGTATTGATAAAGATGAAGGGAATATGGTGGCATACAAAAAATGCCCCATGGAGTGGTGAAAGAGGTCTTGAACTGATATTTACTTAGCAACTTCAATCTGATTGTACCTAGATAACTCCATCGAGCTTGGACACCATCTCTGATCCATTCACTACTTGTAATATATGATCCATGACTGGTAGTGGATAATTTTCCATTTAGAGAAGCTTGATTCAGGTTCTCAAAAATCCACACATAGATGCATATTTCACCACTCTTCTTCCAAACTGGTACAATATTGGTTATCCATGTTGATGTGATGGATAGGGAAAATGATGCGGGCATTAAGCAACTTCTTCAACCACTGCTTTGATGGTTCCAAAAATTTTTGGATTGTATTGTCTTTACTTTTTCCCAAAGGATTTTGCATCAAGATTCAAGGGAATGGAATTTTGCATTGAATTTGGTTAAAATGATTTCAAAACATCATATGAATATGAAAGCACATCAGAATACCTTTTTAATAAAGATGATAATTTTCTTTGTTCCTCTAGTGAACAACATTTTCCTATGTTCAACATCCTTGGCTGCTCACTTGTTTAAATATTGTGTTTTTCATAATATAATTAAGACATGGGTTGATATTTAGCTTTACCATGGATAAACATGTCATTATTTTCAAACAATTCCTTCAATGACACTAACCCCTTCAAAATCTTATTACCTTTCATTTAAAAATTACCTCGCCTTCATCTACCTAATCAACTGAATTATTTTCAGTATCATTAGTTGTAAACTCCCATAAGGGAGTGAGTCACTTCCTTAAAAATACATAGACCTAAAATATCTTAGTCTTCTTAAAGAAGGAAAAAAAATTATTATCATCATTAAAAACCTACCAGTTTTCTGAATTATTTGGCACACTTAGCCGAAAGACCATTTCTACTCGAAAACTTTTATCTCTTGAAATCAGGATGTGGAATCATCAATGATGTAAATCCTTTCAATGATTCATCTTTGGATTTTGATATTTAGGGATGAATTTAATGTCAAATGCATCAAAGGCCTTAAGGAAATCCCCAACCCTATTTATGTAGTGGTGGAGATGAGAATTATTC
Organism: Taxus chinensis; assembly: GCA_019776745.2. Taxonomy (NCBI): domain Eukaryota; kingdom Viridiplantae; phylum Streptophyta; class Pinopsida; order Cupressales; family Taxaceae; genus Taxus; species Taxus chinensis. The sequence continues at coordinate 354,663 of JAHRHJ020001288.1, forward strand.
ACTTGAAATATGTCTCTCAAATATTTCACAATTAACTTGGTATCTCCCTGTAAGATGAATTTCTTGATTCCCATTTCTTTTGTATTTTGCAACCTTGGAAACAAGGATTCATATTTGGAAGTGTTTTTCATGTTGGAGAATTGTAACTTGTATGCCAAAGGGAAGGAATCTCCTTGTGGAAAGGATAAGACACTTCCTTCTACTAGGCTAGTTTTAGAACAACTCCCATCAAACTCCATGTTCCAGATTTCATCAACAATGTCTATTATTGTTTCCTCAATAATGGGAAGATCTTCACCTTATTCAGAACTCATGAAGTAGTTCCCATTTCCTCTTTCCTCATAGGGAACTTTCCCTAAGAATGAGGCCTTTCCCAAATCTTTTGTTTGAAAGAGGATATTAGCCATAGGATCATCTGACATTTGAACTATGTACTTCATCTTGGGCTCAGGAAGGAGTTTCTTCATCTCACTCTTGACTGGTATTAATGTGGAAGATCAATGCATTTGAATTTCACCTCCCATCTCTCTGCAAAATATTCTACTAAGGAGCACTCCATAGGTATCTGACATGTCTACCACTAAAGATTGTTGCTTTTACCTGCTTCTTTGAATAGGTCACAAGAGTCATCATTTCACACTTTGATTCTCCCAATGAGCAAAACCTCTTTTGTTTCCATATATTGAAAATGAAATAATGCATGAGAGAGACTCAAACCAATGGCTTGAGAAACCTTAATGGGCATGACATTGTTAGAGGCACCAAAGTCAAAGTCAATTATTTATGTACCCATTAATCAACAAAGAAATATAGAAAGGCTCAATCTTTTTGGTGGATGAAGGAGTAGAGGCTATGATATTTTACTAGGGTTTGAATCGAGAGTGGGAAGTAGGAATTTGCAAGTGGATGGTATTTTAGAAGAGGATGACACTTTAGATTTGGAGCTTCCACTTCTGATGAACTTAATAAAATTCTCAAACTTCTTAGGGTGGGTTTATAAGTAGTCAGACTTTGAGATCTAGACTTTAGTATTTTTTACATGCTCGATGATATCAAATTTTGAGGAAGAATTTTCAAGAGCATTGGAAACACTAGTTTGATTTGACCTAGGATTACTTGTAGATTTTTCATCACCCTTATGACCTGCAAAGTGGAAACATCATTTATGGCAGTATTTGACTTACCTTTCTTGGAAGATGTCTTGTGAGGGGCAGTAGATTCAGGCTTATTTCTTGGCTGATTCCAACTATAGGGGAAGAGGAGATCCTCTCTTTGTCATTATTTTCCCTAAAGTAGAGTCATCGGTTAAGGATCTTCTCTCTCCTTTTCTTTATACTTGGATGATTTTTCCTTTTTGATAGTTTTTGATTGAGTGAAAACAACACAAGAGTGACTATTCATATCAGCCATAGAATTTTCATACTTGTCCTCAAAATAGGGTGCATACTCATAAAAACCCACCCATGCAAATCCAAATTTCTTAATGAAAACTCACCTTCTTCTTCATCACTTTTTAGAAGATGCTTCTTCTTCACTTTCTTCATCTAATCAAGTCCCACATGACTTGTTCATGGGAGGGGCTTCAAGAGAAAGCCTCTGAGGTGGGGGAATAATTCTCTGTTTGTTTGATAAATTGTTCCTTGTAATGTCCATGTACAAGGAGTTTTGAGAAAGTTGTTTTTTGAGAGAAAGAACGTAATTAGCCAATTTTTTCACTAATGAGTCCATAGTTCTTGAAATTGAACTTTAAGATTTTTCCTTGTTTGATCCTTTCTTGATCTTTCTAAACATCATTAAATCATCTTCTACATTAGCTGCAAGCTCCTACACCTCATCTTGAGTACCAAGATGACTTCTTCATAACATGAAAGCAACTTTAAGAAGTTGTGCATTGGTGAAGAATATTAGTTGATTATCCTTTGTAGGCCTAACATATTACGGGATTTTGTAGAGCATCGTGACGAATTTGGCTATAAATTATATCAGTGGTTCATCGAGATCCTTTTTCAATTGATACCATTGTGCAAGGAGATCATGGGAATCTTCATATGTCTTCAACTTGTTTGTGTGTGTGACTGTCCAGTCATCGTCCACATCACCTAGGTGAGTCATCTCGCCTTGTGAGAGTCATAGGTATTATGAAGTCAAATGACAAGTGTCAGATTCTGTCATAGAATCTGACATTGTCATTTGCATCAATGCGTCATAGGAGTTACATTCCTTATTTGGAATTGTAACTCCTCTTCTAGTGGCGTCATATGCGTCAGTCAACATCATATGCATCAGTGGCATCATTGAGGTTCTTTCCATTTTTAGGCATGGGGGTTACACAGACACCCCTATTTGTACTTCCTCTTTTTATCTATGAGAATGAGCAGACCCATTATTTTTACTTGCAATCTTATTTCCATTGTTTTGAATCTTGTATATTGCATTGGCTTGATGTTACCATCGGAGTGCAACTTCGTTGTGGTGCATCACTTTTTGACATCAGTTCTCGTGAATCCCTCTTTCATGGTATCAGAGCTAGTTTCGGTAAACGTGCACTCTTCATTTCTCAGTTGTTTATTACTTCTGGTTTCTTCTCATTTCCTCGTGTGCAAGTTTTTTTTTCGATTATCATTTTGGAATTTCTCACCTCATATTGAGGTTTCAGCAGTTACAAGTTTGAGGTAGTTGGTTGGTTTGCCTTATCAGCTGAGTTTGTATTTGGATATTTCTAGATCTTTGTGGCTGTTTTTCTGGGTTGTTTGTGTGTTTCTTGTTGGTTGTGTTCAGATTCAGTGCCTACAGGGTAAAATAAGAGCTTTTTTTGGTGTGGACCTATGATTACTGGTTGGAATCGTTGTTTTTTTCTTCACCGGTGTATACTCAAACTATTCCGAGCTTTTTCCTCATCGTTGTGGTTCATTGTTGTCTCAAAGTTACCTTTGCATGCACATTTTGGTCATTTTCACTAGTCGTTTAAACTCTGCCCGGTCTCTCACGTTTTTAGGAGCCTACTCAAAACATTTTTGTGAGCTTACTGAAAAATACTCACGTTTTTTCTTGGTCTCTCACATTTTTGGGAGCCTAACTCACGTTTTTGTGAGGTTACTCACATTTTTTTAGCCTTGCTGCATTCGCCAGCTTTCAACGTTCAACCTTTTGCGACTCAGACCTGCGTTCTCTCAGCTCCTCTGCCTGGCCGTTTTCTCTTCTACTCTGGAATTTCAGGCACTTACGTTTTCTCCCACGTTCAAACCTATTCCAGATGTTATTTTTGGACTGTTCTGATCTTGACCTATTTTCTCCCTTGCTCGTGCCTGAAATGTCTCATAACCTGCAGACTTGGCGTTTTTGCATTGTCCTCAAGTGTTTTCTTCACTTGGCATCATTTTTTACCTGTTCCTACGTTTTCTCTACAGCTGGTATTTTTTTACAGTGGACAGTCACTCTGCTATCTATGTTTTACCTTCCTTTCATCCCCACGTGGCTTTCTCAGTCTGCTGCCAGGTAATATCCTTCTAAAATACATTTCCTTTTTTATTCACCTTAAAAAAAATGTGTTTGTATTCATTTTACCTTATCACTTTTCTTAAAAATGTTTTGTTTCATTACCTTTTAAAAGGTATAAGGTAAAAACATTTATTTCTTTGGCATTATAAAATTTTGGTCTTTTGGCTTGTATTTTTAACCTTCCATCGAGTGCCGAAGACAAAGGGTGAGGTCTGGGATTGGTAGGTGGCTCATCCCCCCTCGCAATACAAACAAACCCTATCTCAAATTTCGTGTTGTTTCTAACGGGCATACATATGACACCTTTTGCATGTGTTTAGGGCACTTTTTAAATCCGTTTGCAGGCTTATTGGCTTTTTCTCATCAGTTGTGGGAATTTGTTTTTGCTATAACTTTTGACTCGTTGCTCAGTTTTGAGCACTTCTTTAGTCAAAGTTGCATGTTTTTTCACACTCTAGATGATGGGATCATTAGCTTTGTAAACACACTATTTTTATAAAGTGTCACATTCTGGGGGTGTCTTTGTTTTGCTTAATTCAGCTCATTTTTTATCGAGCTTTGTTCTATTCCTTTTTTTTGTGGTCTTGTGAGCGTGTCCGCCATAGTCTTACGACAAAGGGATTCTTTCGTGCAATGTGAGATGCTGTTTCTCACAAAGCTCTTTCTTCCCCCTCTTGCTTCTCTCTTTTTGTGCTTGCTTGCAGTGTCGATCTGTTGTGCCCTACGAACCTTGATTGTTGTCTCCACCATTGCGCGTTATTACGCTAATTGCAAGGTGAGTGACAAATTGGTTCTTGGAACACAGTCACATCTGGTTATAATCAACACACTGAATTATAAAGTGCCAAACTCGGGGGGGTGTAATTTTGTTCTGGGGTGGTTGTTTCTTTTCTCTCTCCTTCCTTCTGCATTCCTTGGTTCTATCTCTTCATTATGGATATCTCTAAAGTACCAGTGCTCACACCTTTTAATTTCTTCAAATGGAAATCTAAAATTATATTGGTTTTGCAAAGTAAAGGGTTATACCGAGTTACCATGGGGTTAGAGACTGAACCTAATGATGGACCCGAAAAATCTAAATGGTTCAACCGTTGTGATGAAGCCTTAGGTCTTATCTGTATGTCCATCTCTCCTGACTTTCTCTTCCACATCGAAACTTCCTCAACACCCGATCAAGCGTGGAAAACGCTTGATGATATGTTTGGGAAGCAAGATGACATGAGAGCGCATGAGTTGGAGAACGAACTACTAGGGTTAAATCCTAGTGACTTTGAAAACCTACAAGCCTTCTTCTCAAAGTTTGTCCACACTAGAATGCTTTTAAAGGAATGTAAAGTGGATAAGAAAGATTCTCAATTGATCTTGTCGATTCTTTCTAAGTTAGGTCCTGAATACTCTAGTCTTCGTTTCAACTTTCCACGCCACAAAAGCTGCCTTGGGTAGTACTTGGACTATGCCCTCCTTTGACAGTTTTTTGTCCCAACTCATTCGAGAATAGGACAAACTCATTCAAATGGGGACTCTAAAATCCAAGTCACATGACCTTGTGGTACTAGTAAGGGAAAAGAAAAATGAAAAGAAGAAAGAAAAAAAGGACCAACCTAAGAAAGAAACCAAGACCAACCAACCCCCAGTTAAAAATATCACTCATACTTCGACTTCTGAGCCTAAAGCGAAGAAGGAAAAGTATAAGTGTTCCTATTGTAAGAATTCTGGCCATGAAGAGCAACATTGTTTTGAGAAACAAATTGATCACTTAACTCATTTACTTGAGAAGAATAAAATAAGTGTTCCTAAATCTATTAAACAAAATGCTCCGAAGGCGAGTCTTCTAATGCAAAGGATTCTAAAAATGAAAAGAAGAAAGGAAAGGCCCTTGTAGCTAGATCAGCTCCATCATTGACTTGGATTATTGATTCCGGTGCCTCGCACCACATGGCTTCTTCAGATGTTGATTCTCCAACATTGAACCATGTGGCATGTCCCAAATCATGTTGGGTGATGACACTCATGTGTCAGTTTTTGGTAGTGGATCGGTAGAGATAGAAGGTGGAACATTTAACCAAGTGTTGAGTGTTCCCAATCTCTCTACCAATCTCCTATCGGTTTACCAAATCACCCACCTTGGTGAAGGAATGTGAGTGGAATTTGGTCCTAACTCAGTGATTATTCATGAGCTTAACTCTGATTGCACTGTGGCTGAGGGAAAGGTAGATCACTATTCATGGTTGTATACCTTTTCCCACTTTACTTCTGATTTGATGCCCAATGCCTTGCTCACTCATGCAAATGAGGTTAGCAAGCTTTGGCATGAACGTTTTGGGCATCTAAACTATCGTTACCTTGAACAATTGAGCCAAAATGAAATGGTCAATGGGTTACCCCGAGTCAAGTTTTCTAAGGGTCTTTGTGAGGGTTGTACCCTTGGAAAGCACCCTGAAAAAAGCTTTGACAAAGGAAAATCCTGGAGAGCTACTCATCCCTTGGATCTTGTTCATAGTGACATTTCTGGCCCTTTTCCGTCTCCTTCATTTACTAGAGCTCTATATATACTAACCTTCATTGATGACTTTTCGCATTATACTTGGGTATATTTTCTTAAGCTTAAGTCTGAAGTTTTGAGATCATTTCAAAACTTTAAGGCTCTTGCTGAGAAACAAGCGGAACGGTCTATCAAGGTTCTTCGAACTCGACAATGGAGGTGAGTATGTGAGAAATAGGTTTGAGGATTTCTGTACACTTCTGAGGGGATTTCTTTACAGTGTACAGTTGCTTACAGCCCTTCCCAAAATGGAGTTACAGAAAGAAAGAACCAAACTTTAAAGGAGATGGCCACTTGTATGGTTCAATCAAAATCTCTTCCTCCACAGTATTGGGCTGAAGCAGTGAATTGTGCTTGTTATATTTAGAACCGTGTTCCACACAAGGTAGTAAGAGGGATGACACCCTTTGAAGCCTGGTTTGGACACAAGCCTGATGTCGAGCAATTTCAAGTCTTCAGATCCAAGGCTATGGCTTGGATTCCCAAAAAGAAATGCAAGGCATTAGAACCACAATCCAAACCTTGTATTTTTGTAGGGTATCTTGATGGCATGAAGGGATATAGATTGTTAAACCCTACTACTCATGAGCTTTACATTGAGAGAAGTGTGAATTTTGATGAGTCATCTTGACTTCAACTTCTCTACCTACTGAGGTCCTTTTGCCCACTGATTTAGATTCTGACTCTTCAGATGATGATGTTGTTGAGCGAGTCCTCCTCCTCTCTGATCCTGCTCCTCCTCCTCCCAATCCTCAAACTTCTTGAGTCTTCTGATTCTGACAGTAGTGATGATGAGGACTATGTCCCTTCTCACTCAAGTGAAGAATCTTCTGACTCTGAGCTTGAGCCTTTAGGTCCTCTTTGGGCTAGGAAAACTTTACAGAGTGCTAGAGATTTAGTTGGAGATCCTTTAGATGAGAGATGTACTCACTCAAATTTCACTGGACCCCACTCTTTCTTCACCTCTGCTTCTGATCCACTCAGTATTTCAAGGAGGCTTCTGGGATTCCTGAGTGGGATTCTGCCATGGATGAGGAGTATTCCTTACTCATGAAGAATGATACTTGGGATCTCACCCCTCTTCTGAAAGGAAGAAAAATCGTTCGGTGTAAGTGGGTATACCGAACAAAGTATGGAGCTAATGGAGAACATCGAGAAGTATAAAGCGTGACTTGTAGCTAAGGGTTTCTCCCAGGTAGCTGGGGTTGATTACTCTAGAAACCTTTTCTCCCGGTTGCAAAGATGACTTCCATTTGACTGACCCTTGCCATTGCTGCAAACTAATAAATGGGAAGTCCATCAGATGGATGTTAAGAGTGCCTTCCTTCATGGGGACCTAGAGGAAGAGATCTATATGGAACAACCTCCAGGTTATGTCCATGATCCTCCCTCATTTATAAGTTAAAGAAGTCTCTCTATGGCCTTAAACAAGCCCCTTCGGGCTTGGTATGCCAAGATGGACTCCTTTTTACTTACATCAGGGTTCACTTGGTGTCACTCTGACCCAAATGTGTATATTCTATGGTAGGATGACTCCATGCTTATTCTTGTTCTCTATGTTGATGACTTGTTGATCACAGGTAGCTCTTCCTCTATCATTGATTCTATGAAGATCTCCTTGGCCAACAAGTTCTCCATGTCTGACTTAGGATTTCTTCATTACTTTCTTGGGATCTAGATTTCACAATCTGAATCGGGAATTATGATTCTCGCAAGCCTAAGTACTGCTCTTGATTTGCTTGCTCGGTTTCACATGTCTGATTGTAAGTCCTCACCTACTCCTTTTCTTTCCAGGATTAAGTTGGTTTCTGATTGCTCTACCCCCTTGGTTGATGGTACCCTTTATCGATAGTTGGTGGGGAGATTGATTTATCTTACTCACACTCGGCTGGATCTATCTATGTTGTTGGGATCATGTCCAGATTTATGCAGGAGCCTCATGAGCTGCATTGGAAAGTAGCAAAGCGGATCCTTCACTATGTTTGTGGCACTCACACAGATGGCATTCACTACTTAGGAGGGACAAAGATTGACTTGGTTGGATTTACAGACTCAGATTGGGCCGGTGATCTAGATCATCAGAAATCTACCTCAGGCTATAGTTTCACTCTTGGTTTCAGGTCCTGTCAGTTGGTCCAACAAGAAACAGAATGCAATTACCATATCATCTATAGAAGTAAAATACAGAGGAGTAGTTAATGCTGCCACAGAAGTTGTTTGGTTACAGGGTATCATGACAGAGTTTGGCATCCACTTTCAGTGGCCTACCATTATCTACTGTGACAACATGAGCACTATCTCAATTTTTAGAAATCTAGTTCAACATCAGTGGATGAAGCACATTGAGATTCATATGCACTTCATATGGAGCTGATACATGAAAACATCATCGACATACAGTATATTCAGATATTGATCAGGTTGCAGACATTTTCACCAAGCCCTTCACTGAGGTGAAGTTTCTTCACTTGTGGTCTCTTCTTGGGGTGAGGTCTGCTGCGGCCACCCATCTTCTTTGGGCTATATATTCCTCCTTCTTCTCCTCTTCTTCTTTTCTAGAAAGATGTTGTTTGTACATGGGCACCTTATCAGGCCTTTAGTTGTCGGGCCCCATTAACACATCTTTCTTAGTTGTCTAGGGGAGTCTTCTTTTCTGCTCTGGCTTACCATGACTTCTTCCTCGACTTTGATGAAGGGGGGGTGTTTGTGTGTGTGACTATCCTAGTCATCTTCCACATCACCTAGGTGAGTCATCTCACCTTGCGAGAGTCATAGGTCTTAGGAAGTCAAATGACAAGTGTTAGATTCTGTCATATGTATCTGACATTGTCATTTATGAGTCAATGCATCATAGGAGTTACATTCCTTATTTGGAATTGTAACTCCTCTTCTAGTGGCGTCATATGCATTAGTTAACATCATATGCGTTAGTGGCTTCATTGAGTTTCTTTCCATGTTTAGGCATGGGGGTTACACAACACCCCTATTTGTACTTTCTCTTTTTCGATCTATGAGTATGAGCAGCACCCATTCTTCTTACTTGCAATATTCTTTCCATTGATTTGAATCTTGCATATTGCTAATTGGCTTGAGTGTTACCATCTAAAGTGTAACTTTGTTGTGGTGCATCACTTTTCGACATCGGTTCTCACAAATCCCTCTTTCACAACCTAGCTTCAAATTTGGATTTCATACCTACCCAATTAGTGATTAACTTTCTCAAGATAACTTAGGTAGAACCATTGGAGGTTAACATTTTTTTTGAAATGGGATGAGAAATTGAACATTTGCATTATGGGAAGATCTTTATAAATCACTACCCAAAAGGTCACATGTAGTTAAGATATCACTTTGATATAGTTTATAACACCCAAGCTCCTCTGTACTCTTCCATCTCCTCGAAGCTATCAGTGTATCAATTCATGTAGTATCTCGAGAAGGAAGAAGGAGTTGACACTTTATGCTAATGGAGGATCCAAGCCCAGATTATCGAATGTGTGATGTCCCCATATAAGGAGAGAATAGTCATTCCAAATACTTCATAAAGTCCTCAAGGAAAAACTAAATAATATTATTCCTCTACAGGAATGAGGCCTTTCCAAGAATTTTTCATGATTGGGTACTTCAAGAAGTTGTTGTGGGGCAAACAAGTATGATCAGAATCAAGGGAAATACTCTGGACCAATTATCCTTGAAGCTATTTGAGTAATGGGAACTTACTCCATAGATGTCATCACCTTATTTTTTATCTGGTGAAATACTTGAGATTCCTAGTTCAATGGTAGGCACCTCAAACACTTGCAAATGGGTTAGGTTTATCCTAGATCACGGGTGGCGAAGCTCCGAAAAGGGCTTTCAGAAAATGCCAAAAATAAAAAATTGTTCGCTGAAAAATTTGTGTACATACTGCACGGCTATAGAAAAATGGTTTAATCCTTGGTAGGTGAAACACAGGTGGATGTGGAAAATGCACAGAAACTAAGTGTGAACACAGATGGGTGGTTTCATATGCAACCATGGATAGGTCTACGAGTGGTATAGTTGCATGATTTTTTATGTGGTTCGGTTGCATACTTGATGGGGATGTCCATTTCCTTGATGCTAGTGCCCGCTTGTAGACCACATGTTTGCAGTTGTGTGGTTGCATATGCAACTGGGTTACTGAACCATGTCAGAAACATGGTTACATATGCAGACACCTAGCTCCATATGCAAATGCCCATGATGTTCCCATAGGCAATTGTACCATTTAGTTGGTGCTATCCCTGGTCCTGCAGATTCATGCGTCTGTAAGCGTAAGCCATTCCTCTATCGCCACTTAAACCCCTCATTCACCTATATATATTGGGTCCTCAATCCTAGAGCTCATTTCATTCTCTGAAGACTGACTCTCTCGGCTCCTCACTTGAACCTCCACATCTCCAAAGACCAAATTTTAATTTCCAAATGGATTCCTCCTCCCAATCTCGTTCTAATTCCTCCTCCCAAGCTCGTTCTCATTCATCCTCCCATGCTCGTTCCAAAGCATAGGGTCAGGAAAAACCCAGAACACAATTCAAAAACTTTATGTGCCCCCAAATTTACACATTTCTCATGTAAAAAGACACATTCATTGACTAGGTTGAGCAGCGTTGTTTTCAAGGGATTATTTACATGCCCCAATACGAAACAGACAATGGTTTAGTACATTTTTTGTAGTACATTTTTTGCTATCCAATTTTGACATGACAACTTATGTCTTCAAAGTGAATCTTCCATCTCGAACATTTTCTTTTGGGACATCTCCAGAAGATATCCATCACTTAACTAGGATTCTTTACACAAATGAAAACCCTATAAAACCAAAAGCACTTATCTCAGACGAGGATAAAAAGTATCTGGAGTCCCCCTTCGGCGTACAAGCCAAAAATAAGTTGTACCAATTTGTTTTTCGGTAGTCTTTTATTATTATCAAAATATTAATAAGCTCATGACATGAATAAATAAATTTCCTTTTCTCAATGACGTGTAGGTATTACCAACACCTCTAAATCAAGACAAGGTTTAACTGTACAAGTTCAAAATGATTTTTTGCAGGCTATGATCAATTTTTTTAGGCTAGGATTGTCCCTTCAAAAAATAAGACATTACCATAAAAAAACTCATGCTCTTGTTTACATGCTTTGTTCCCTAGGTTGGCATTAAAAGCTTTGACTGGTGTACAAATATATCCAATAAGATACGATAGGATTTGACACATACTATTTGCAATGACGGTGCAACATTGTATGTTGTAATTATGTACTTACATTATACCATGAAGTGTAGCCATAATTTGAACTCTGATGCTAATATTCCTACTGCACTTGATGAAATAATGAAAGTAAAACTCCTTTCTATTGATGAGCAACATGTAAGTGTAATTTTTAAAAAAAAAAAATCATTAATTTACTTGTAAATTTGAGCTAATTTTCAATTTTCTTTTAGAAGAGAAGACTTGCATCGAATGCAAGAAGATAAGATGCACTAAGAGGTCATCAAACACTTGAGGATAGTGCAGATTATTACCAGGATGCACAATTATCTCTGACTACAGGTTCAAGAAAGCAAAAACGCATGAGGAATTCTCTTATGCCCGTTCAATTGCAAGCGCTAGAACCAAATGCATCAATCAATCCAGGTATTAATACCAAGGTCCAGTATGTAATTGTACATTCAAAAGTCAAGACTCAAACTATGATTCATGAAATAATGTAACATATATTATTTAATTTTTTATTAATCAATTAGGATATTATCAGCTTACTGCCTAATTTTTTAACATTACAATCACACACAAAATATTTATAGATTTTGCTGATAGTTCTCATGAATATTTCTGACACTATGTTGAACATAAGTACTCCATTGCCATAATGAATCATCCACTAACAGTGGAAGAAAATTCCCCCCTACTCCTAGACATACCTAACATAGTAAGTAACTATATAAAATACATTTTTTAATCAATTACATTTTTAACATTTCTTCTAAATTTCCTAAATATTGAATTCTTGTGTTTTCAAATTGCCATTTTACAGTTCCTTCTCTTAAGAAAAAAAATATGCCAACACCACCGCCCCAGAGACAAGTTCATACAATGGGGAAAAAATATCTTTTCCAGCTACTTGTGGTGGCACAATTTGTTTGATAGGATCTTAATTTCTAAATTTCTCCTTGAGTGGTCTCCCAAGTGTAATGGGCACCACCATTTTGCATGAGATTTATCTTGATGATGATTTTTTGGGTATTGAGAGTGGTACTAGTGATCCAAATACCTTCAATCCCCATAATCTTATTCAGGTGTAGCCCAAAAAAACTCCTATTTTACAACTTGATTCACCTATTTTGCATGACATGTCATCTCCTCTTTATACATTGACATAGACTCCAGATCAATTAACATATTTTCCTTTGAATAATTTGTTGGCATAAATCTATTATGCTAATGTGACTTAAGTTTTTTACCTGATATACAATTATTGAAAACTTGGGAATTGCGGGCAAAGATTTCGATGAAAGAAATACATATCCATTTTCACAACCATTCCCAAAGAAATACATTATTTGCTTCAGTTCAAAATGATCCAGGAAAGATCAATATATTGGTGAATAAGATTGTTTCAGGAACCATAACAATAGACAATGAATACAATGATAATTTTTTGGATGTTATTTTGAAAAAAATAGAACATTTAAATGGCGAAACCCAAGCTTACTACAAAAAATGGGATCGAGATAAAAACCTTATTCTGATTGCAAATGCAGAAAAAGATAAAGCTACTGTAAGTTTTTCTTTTCTTTCTTTGCGTTGAAATTTTAGTATGGAGGGTTTATGTTACCTCAGATGCGATGTGATGGATATATGGGTGCAAAGTGATGATGGATCCTCGTTTTAGCTGATGACCTGCAAATAACATAAACTGAAATGGGATTGATTAGATAGATTTATGTGGGGGCTGCCTAAACAATTCTGGCTCCAAGAAGTGATTAGTTTCCTTTCATAGATGTCAACCCCCATTTTTTAGAAAGAGTGAAATAAAGAAAGAACAATAGATAACATGCAGAAACAAAAGTATATTGAATCTGAGAAATGATTAAAATTGATCTAGAAGCTGATTCAATTGAAAAATGTGTAACTTGAAGGTTACTTGGTCTGGGTCGATGGTGACCTAGAATATACAGAGGAAGGTTGATGGTGACCTAGGAGGTAGGATCTAGAATATAAGAGAAATATGTAAACCTGTAGGATCTTGATGTAATCTAGAAGATGCAAGAGGCTTTGTATGTTGGAGTCAACCTACAAAAGGGATCTGAGGAAGTAGAAATGAGAGAAAATGAGAAAAAATAGAAGATGGAAAGGGTGGATTGAGAATCAGGACCCTGGTTGATGGTGACTAGGGTAAATGATGATTGAAACTATAGGTTAGGTTTGAGATAAGGTATGATGGAATCTGATAGATGGAAAAGGAAGAACACTGCAAGTTGGAGAAGGATAGAGATGGAAAACAAAAAGAAGGTTTTTCAACGGAACTCTGAGTGTGACAAAGACTGTATCTGAAATTGCAAGAATGTTAAGGATTAGAAAAGGAAAATGATAAATGATAAAATGAAGGTTAAACTTGACAAAAACATAATGATGATGATAAGTCTCATAAAAAGGATGAACCTGAGTGATGATGCAATGTTGCAATCCAAAGGAATCATGGAGGTCTGTAACTATTGCAAGAATGCTCAAAGAGAGGAAATTCACAAGTGCAAGAATTTGGTGTGATTTTGTGTTTTTAAGAGTTGGAAAAGTGCTTTAAAGCATTTGTAGGTGGGATTAGATTGCTTGGGATGTGTCATGGGTAGTTAGGGGATAAAATATAGGTAGGAAAAATCATAGAAAAAGCATGGGGATGCAGATTTAGAATAAAAGCATCCTAAATGGAAAGTTGGTTAGGGCATAAGGGTTAATTAATTAATTAATTAAAATTAATCAATTAATTTATTAATAAAATTAATTAATGGGCATGGATAATTAATTAATTAATGTTAATTAATAAAGATTAATAAGGTGATGGGATAATAAGTGGAAATTTAATTAAATATTAAGGGGATGGATTAATTAAAGGGGGGACCTAGATAAGACCATATGAAATATGTGCACGTGGGAAGACAAGGGTAGAGATACCAAATTTAGGTGTCTACATTTTCCCCTTTTTGTTGAGTGGTTTGTGCTAGCAAGCCATGAGACAAAAATGATGAGGTATGATGAGGATTGATGAAAGGTAGATGATGAGCTCCCCCTCAAATGGGGGATCGGTGATGCTAGAGAAAATTGATGACGCGTTTAAAAAAGGTAGATGATAAAGGGTGGGTGGATGAAGAAAGATGGGTAAAAGGATACCAAGGAAAGATGCCCCAAGCAAAAAGGATCACAATAACAATAAAAACTATGGTGGTGATTCCAATATAACATCGGTAGAGGACAATTGTGGTCTCAATGGAGATGGGCTACAATGTTCTATGGGCCAGTGAGTGGGTGAAAATCACTGCATATGGATGCAAGCCATGGGATGACCAATGGGTCATAGGCAAGTCATCAAATTATGCACAACTAAATGTGAAAAGTATGTGAAATCCTTCGTACATAAGGAATCGAGTGAAAAAGGTATGTGTCTGCAAGGGATGAGGATGAAAATTATGGTGCCCCAACATACGACACGAAAAAATGGCCAAGAAGCCGAATTGGAAAAGTGGTGGTGAAATAATATGCCCCAAAGGGGAAGTATGTATGGCCACAAGGTGGAAGTGAAAATTTAGATAAAAGGGGGAATAAGTATGGCCACAAGGTGAATTTAAAATGTGAATTAAAATTCCCAGAGGAGTAAATATGGCCACAAAGGTGGAATTAGAGAGTATAAAGGGATAGTTTAAATGTTGGATTAAAATTCTTCAAGGGAAAACAAATATGGCCACAAATGTATACTTTGAGATGATAAATGGAGGATGAAAATATGGAAATAAAATACCCTAAAGGGAGAATATATATGGCCACAAAGGTGGACTTAAGATGAGATAGATTGGATAAGATTGGATGAGGTGTAGGATAGAACACAACTTAATGATAGTAACCTATAGGTATGAATGACACTACATCATATCAAGGAATGTACAAGGAAAATATGCCTCCAATCACATTAGAGGTAAACAAGAGGGGGATCCAGGTAATGCAAGGCACATGTGACCAAAACAAATGTTAGCAAATAACCAATGATAGTTAGTTATACCAAAGATCATAAAGAAACATGGATGAAATGAACTCATAAACCTAATGTCAACATGACAAAGGGGTTTGAGATGTAACTTGTACATGGGAAGAGGGTTCTCCATAAGTGGTGTTCCCTAAATCTATGCCCCAGCTCTGGGAAGGGGAAAGAGAAAACTGATCAATGCGGGAAGTTTTCTAGAAGAAAGTTGATCAATGTGGGAAGCTTTCTTAGGATGCTAATAAAATGGAAGGTTGATCAATGTGGGAAGCCTTCAAATGCCATAATAAAAGAGTAGCCATCCTTTGAGGGTATGGTCTACTTTATACATAATATAGATGGAAAGAATAATATATGATAGCCATCCTTCGAGGGATCGGTCTATTTCTTTTGATTTTATGTGATTTTGATTTTGATTGCATGCTTTTTTTTTTTTTTTTGCATGAACAACTGTCCTTCGAGGGAGCAGTCTATTTTTAATAACTTTGATTTTTGAGAAGAGCATCCATGAATTTGATTTTTACATGGGGAGAGAGTTGGGATTAGCTAGGTAGACCACTTAGGAGGGGATAATGAATGTACAAGAAACACCCCTGGACCCTTTGCATGGTTCCAATAGGTGAATAAGAGGGTGATGGATGTAATGATCATGGAGTTCTCACCAAGAAGGGAGAACCTATCCATAAGGAATATGCTATGGGAAGAGCCGTGGTGCCCATATTTAAGGTCACATCTAGGAAGTGATGGTAGACCACATAATTCCAAATCATTACAATGATATATGGAAGAGGCTAATGATGGAGGGATGATCTAAGGATATGACTAAGAGCTCACTGGTAGACATGCTAACAATAGAATGGTCCCAAGTGCAATGCGTTTAGAGGTTCCACTTCCAGTTTACCATCAAGGGAGGGAAAAATTCCATGCAATACTTCCTGATTAATAAATGGTCCAATCTAGTTAGGGGAAAATTTTATTTGTGTTGGCTCCTTTCTAGAGAAGTGATAGCTTATGAAGATAAAATGATAGGGATACAATGAGATAGATGAGAAAAGATAAAAACTATGTGCTACCTTTTAAGGAAGTGAAAATATGCATCCCTAATGAGATGAATACATGGTCCCCCAAGAGTAGGAAAATATATGACCACAAAGTGGATTTAGGATGAAATATAAATGGTCCCTCAAAGAGAGGAACAAATATGGCCACAAAGGTGGACTTGATGGAATGGATGAAATGGTGCCCCTGAAGAAGGGCAAAAATATGGCCACAAAGGTGGACTTTGAATGAAGAAAAATGGTCCCCCCCCCACAAAGGTGGATGGTCCCCCTAAAAGAGGAAGGAATAGGTGATAAGAAGATTTGATTTAGATTGAATGAGTTGGATGAAGATTGTAAAATATGTATAACTCCTCAGCAATGAGGAATCAAGAAATACACATTTCAAGTAATGGCCACAAAAGTGGGCTTAAAATGATGCCAAGGATGGAAAGGATTTAATCTGTAAGTGGACCAATCTTAGAATGAAGTCCCCCAACATGTATGGATGAGGAAGATGCAAGGGGATCAAAAAGAAAGGGAGGATACCCCCCAACATTGGGAAACTTAGATGTAGATGAGATAATGAATGTCGAAGGAGTTTAGATGGGATCATCTTGGATTTGGATTGGATATATGGTTGGGGATTATAAGGGTGATTGGAAAGACAAACAATATCGATGAACAAGGGAGGACCTTCTTTAGGAGGAATGATATGTGAAGGAGAGATGCTAAGGGATGATGTGGATGAAGGAGGGATTTTTAGGAAACCCAATGGATGGGACATGTAAAAATTGGATTGGTTCATGGATGGAGAAGGATGTTCCCTCTGAATGAGGAAATCATCTTTCTCAATAAGGTCATAGATGATGGTCTGAAAGGCCTTACAATGCTCAATGTCATGACCCAGGGTATGATGATAAGCACAAATGCAACTATGATCAAACCATGATGGATTCTTACTATTAGGATTAAAATATCTAATGGGAGGAAGCATGATTATAGATATTTGTACTAAATGTATAAGGATATGTCTGTGTAAGACCCATAGAAGTGTCAAGAGGAAGATAACTCTTGTGAGGTTTTAATAGGATGTTTGGGCTTAGGTGCAGATGTAGATTGGATGGGTAAATTAGGTGTCTTGAAAGATGAATCAATTTTGGGAGGAGAGTTAGATTGTTTGGATTGGGATTTATTATTATGAGATGTCTTAGATGAAGGGGTTGGCCCTAAAATAGATGAGGGTGTGCCTGGGATGGATTTTGTAATGTTGGATCACTGAGGAGAGGTAAGGTCTAATTTCTTATGAGGGTGCATGGGAGACTTTTGGGGATGCTTACCAAGAGTCTTAGATTTTGATCGAGAATATTTACCCTTGGCAGGGATGACTATAATTTCAACTGGTGGATCTGAAGATTGTGGTGTAGGTTTTGGATTGGTTGATGTAGAAACAATTGATTTTGAAGAGGGAGAATGAATCCCCATTGTGTTTTTCCTATGTGGAGGTGCTTGTTTCATAAATGTTGCAAGGGGTATCATTGATATATTTACAAATTGAGAGGATGTGATTGGTGTGGTAGTGGATATAGATGTAGATATAGGAATGGATGTTGGAGAAGGAGTGGGTGTAAAATATTGGGATGGAATGGATGATGTAGTCATATGTAAAGATGTAGGTACATGTGTCAAGATAGGTGTTGGGATAGTTGTAAGTGGGGTTGTAGAAGTATATGTGGTAGAAATGAGTGTAGTTGGGATTGATGTGGAAGTGAGTGATGTAGATGTAATAATAGGTGTGTTTGATGTAGATGTGGGAGATTGGGATGTATTGATGTAGATGTGGGTGAAGGTATGTGAGAGATGTAGAGATAGGTGTGTATATCAATAGGAAATAGGTGTTAAGGATGAATCTGATGTGATAGATTGGGGCATGATCGAAGTGGATGAAGTAGGGGGTATAGTCAAATTTGATGTGGATGTGGTAAGGGTAGGAGTAGGTATAGGTATAGGACAAGTAGTAAAAGTTGATATAGGTGTGATAGTTGTGGATATGATAGGTTCTGAATAAGGGGTGGGAATAATGTCTAAGGTAGGAACATGTGGAGTCATTGATGAGATGAGATCTTGATTAATGGTGTTAATGGTGTGAAGCATTTGGTAGTTGAGATGTAGAAGGGGTGGCTTGATTTGTTGGTGGTTGATTAGGAAAAGGTTTCTTAATTCTGTCGAGGGGTTGGCTAGGTGAAGTGGTGGAGCTGTCTATTTGGATATCCCCTTGATTTATAAGTTGTTGGATGTGATCTTTGAAGGAATGACACTTCTCAATGTCGTGACCTTTGACTTGATGATATTTACAATAGTGGGCTTCATGATACCAAGTGGGCTTGGGTCATGAGTCATCCATGGGTCATATGGGAGGAAGTTGGATGGAGTGTACTACCATCAACTTGTCAAATACTGAACTATAGGATTCCCCAAGGGGGTATAGTTAGGAGATGGTCTAAAATCTCTTTGTGAAGACTCCATGTGAGAGGGAGATGTGGATGGAGATTGAACCATGATGGTATTGGTGGTAGTTTTAGACTTATCACTATGTGTAGTGGGTTTGATGAACTTGGTCTTGGGCTTGTTTGATTTAAGTTTGAGTTGGCCTTGCTCAAGGGCATGAGTTTGATTTTGTGAGCCATGGTGAAGGCTTCTTCAAATGTTTGGAAAGATTGGATTTGTAATGTAGAAGAAATATGCTTCACACAAGAACGTGAGAAGAGTTTGATGAGTTCAGTTTGTGGAAGAGTAAATGATAGTTGGCTTATAATGCCATGCCATCGAGTGAAAAAATCTATGATAGACTCATCATCAAACTGTTTAATGGTGTATAAGTCATTGATAGTGATTTTGCATGCAATATTAATCAAAAAATTCTCTAGGAACAATTGTGTGAGCTGGGTAAAGGAGAATAAGGAATGTTGAGGAATCCCATTGTACCAATCCAGTGTTGGACTGGCCAAGGACATAGGGAAGGTGTGAAGCATAAGTTCCTGATCATGTGTGATAAGGTAACATGCATGTTTAAATGTGTGGAGATGTTGTTGGGGATCTTCCTTGCTATTGAACTTGGTAAACTTGGGAAGCTCCCAATGAGGAGGGTAAGGTTTGATTGGAACTGATGGATGAATGGGTTCATTACAGATTTGTTCATAAGATAATGTAACCTTGGGTCCCAAGGTAGTGGCCTCTAGACTAGCCAACCTATTCATTAGGGCATGAATAGGATCATTTGATGTGATGATAGGTTGGGATTGTGGTTGTGTGGCATGAAAAGTAGCTTGATAAGGTGGTTGATAAGTTTGTGGATGTGTGGGTGTTTGGGGAATCATTTGATAAGGATTAATATATGTCATGGGTTGAGATTGGATAAGTTGTTGCAATGATTGATGTTGAGAAATAGGGACATGATGTGATTGTTGAGATTGGGAAAGTTGTTGTGGTAAATGATGAGCGAGGATATGAGTGTTAAGAGGTTGAGATGGTTGGAGCATATGATGGGTAGGAATGTAAGTGTTAAGAGGTTGAGATGGTTGGATAGGCATACTTGTAGTGGATGGAATAGAGATAGAGTTGACATAAAGTGATGTGGGTGGAATGGGATCCACCAATTGAGTAGATTGATAGGATTGAAATATTGTGGGAGATTTATGAAATAAGAAGTCATACATGGGGCTAGAAGGAGGTCCAAGAGTTTCTAAAGGAGCTGGAGATGGGGGTGTAGTTGGTCTAGAAAGGTTGGATTGATGAGAGATATGAGGATTGGTTTCAAGATAGGGATGATTTTGGATGACATGGTCCTCATGAAGTGAGACCATGGAGACAAGGGGTTGGGTAACTGAAGGTGTGGTCTCAAGTTTAGAATCTTGTTGGGAGAGATCATTAGAGGAAGGGATGTCATTGGATGGAGTGGATTGTTGTGTTGTCTTGACTTGAGGAAGGGTAACAATAGGCATGAAATAGGTGAACATTTGTTTATGTAATTTGTTAACAAATAAATCAAGAAACAAGTTTCTTATTAACATGATTAATTAAGAAATGTGAGAAAAAATAAAAGGGGAGGTGGATAACGAAGGTACCTAAGGAATGGTAGTCTAAGGCTGGTTTCAGGTAGTTATGGCTGGGGAGATTTCAGGTGGCTTCCTATTGGGTGATGAAATCCCAATCAGTCAACCAGGTAGGAAGATGTTTTGATGTGTGAGTTTTAGGTTGTGTGTGATAGGATGTGAGATGCAACAAGTTAACCCTTACTTAAGCTATGTGATCAAACAAGATGCAGAAAAGAAAGGTTTCTTTTAAAACCAAATCGAAGTGTGATATTTCGATGAGGACACACACAGGAAAGGGAAATATGATGCAAAAAGGAGAAAATAGGGAAAATAAGGAATACCTAGATAAAACTTTTCCTTTTTATCTGAACTTTAGTGAAGAGTGATCCAAGCAGCCAAACCCAACATGAGCAAGCAAAAAGTGAAGCCTTGTGCTGCAGTGTTAGTAGAAGACAGAAGAAACAAAAAATAGAAATAAATACAAGGAATCACCTAAAGGGTGGTCCCACTAGGCGTGCCAAGAATGTTGTAATTTTTTCATTCCTTAATTCAAATTAATGATCTAGCTACTAAAGAAACTACACAACTCAGAAAATGGAGGGTTTAAGGTACCTCAAATGTGATGTGATGGATGCGGGTGCACAAAGTGATGATGGATCCTCGCTGCTACAAGCTGATAAACCTACAAATAAGAATCACTAGAAGAAAAATTGATTAGATGTTATATGTGGGGGTTTCCTGAAAAATCTGTATCCAAGAAGTGTTACCTTCCTTTCACGGATGTCAACCCCCATTTGATAAGAGAAAGTGAAATAAAGAAGATAATAGATAACATGCAGAAATAGAAGTATACTGAATCTGAAAATAATTAAGATTGATCTAGAGATGATTTAATTGAAATAAAATAAATTAAATGTTACCTGGTCTGGGTCGATGGTGACCCAGACTATGTGCATAGGCAAGGGACTGATGACCTAGAAGAGTGGATCAGATCTAGAATGTAAAGATTGAATATGCAAAACTGGAATGTAAGAAGGTTGCTGGAGTAAACCTGGATTGGAATGGGTCAGATAGGCCGAATTGGACCAAAGGTTGATGTCAATTGATGATTGGGTCAAGATAGAGGGGATCTGAGGGATTAGGATCAACTGGGTCTGATCAATGGAATGGAAGAATGAACTAGAGGTTCTATGGAGACCAAACAGGATCTGGGTCTATGGTGACTAGGAGATCTGGGTCAGGATGACTGTATCAAGAGTAGATAAGGTGAAGGTAAATGGATGAAAAATGAAAGGGAACCTACAAGCAAAGAGCTAGAAAAGAAGGTTGTTGAATGAAGCTCTGAGTGTTGCTGAAGACTGATCTGAACCTGCAAAATATTAGAATAAAGAAAAACCAAGATAATATGATAAATATAAATAAAAAACACAAATATAATGATAATCTCATGAAGGATGATCATGAGTGATGCAAGCACGTTTGAAAAGGATGTCCAGGAGGTCTGTAACTGTTGCAGGAATGCTCAGGTAAGAAGAAGAATTCACAAGTCAGTTGAGAGGGCTCCAAAATTTGCATGCATCTGATGATTATGGAATTTTGGAAGGATTTAACTTAGTTTTATAGGGTCGATGATGACTGGGCTGGGTCACCACCGACTACGGGGAAAGTTTCCCAAATGGGGGTGATTTTGTGCTTTGATCAGGATTTTGTGTTTTTAAGGATAGGGAAAAGCACTTTAAAGCTTGTAGGCAGGATTAGGTTGTTTAGGGATGAATCATGGGTAGTTAGAGGATAAAGATAGGTAGGAAAAAGCATAGAAAAGCATGGGGATGCATATTTAGAATAAAAGCATCCTAAATGGAAAGTTGGTTAGGGCATAATGGATGTTAATAAATTAATTAAATTTTGATCAATTAATTTTTATTAATAAAATTAATTAAAAGGTGATGGGCATAATATTTATTAATTAATTAATAAATGATAATAATAAGATGGGATAAATTTATTAAATATTAAAGGGGATGGATTTAATTAAAGGGGGACCTAGATAGGACCATACATGATGGAAAAATCCCTGAGAGTGAGAGAGCATCATAGCTAATAGATTGAGATGGAACTTTGTTATAAGTTATGACTTTATAGTTTGTTATATTGTAAGACTCTATGAGTCCATAATACTTTCTACTGAGACATTTTAATTTTTTTTTTGAAAAAATATGAATCAATCTTGTTATTATTTATATTTATATTTTCATTGCATCTTTCACTTTGTTTTTTTGTTTTTCATGTAATTTGTAAAGTATAACTTATATGTTTTCTATTCGAAATTATTGTTTTTATTATCTTGTTATCGCATTGTATACAAAAATTAAAAGGAAATATGAATAAAAATACTGAAATCATTTATTCAAGAAATTTGTACCATTTTCATATGAAGTTTATAGTTACAAGCATATAAATTTGCATCTTTGGTGAATTTTTTTTTTTCAAATTCACAACGCAAACTAAACAATGTAATTTGTAAAGTATAATTTATATGTTTTCAATTTGAAATTATTGTCTTTTAGTATATAGTTATTGCATTGTATACAAAAATTAAATTAAAATAATAATAAAAATAATGAAATCATTTATTCAAGAAATTTGTACCAATTTCATACGAAGTTTATAGATATGAGTATATAAATTTTCATCTTTGGTATTTTGTTTTTGTAGATATCTAAAATGTCGACATGATCAATTACAATTAATATGTCCCACAACATCATCTAAATCCATATAATAATTAATCACAACCTTAATTATTATTAATTTCAGCATTAATACCTTTATTCTAATATTTCATCATTTATCTAAATATTCCATTTTATCATTTATTCCATTAAAAATCTCTTTTATCACATTTATCCTTTCATCATTTATCATGTATCTCATTTCATCCTTAATCTCTTTTATTTCATTATAATATCATATTATCATTAAAATCCTTCATTAACATTTTTATAGGAATTTCATATTCCTACAGCTCACCTACCACCTACCCTACACATCCCTACACCTAGCCTTTCCATCAAATCACATTCCTAATCATATTTAATTAAGCTAATCTAATCCTAATCTCATCACATCCTCACACCTCTAAATCTAAAAAGCCTCTCTAACCTTCTCCTTCCATTGAATTTGAATCAATGGATTCTAGAATCCTCTGACTCTTAGAATCCTCCATTAAAATTCTCGTAAATTTTCCACCCTTGATTCAAATCCAAGATGGCTTCATCCTAGCCATTGAATCCTCCACTCCTCAGCTATAAATTTACCTCTCATCCTCCATGAGAGGCATCTTAAAAATCCATAGCAAAACTCTAATATTTGTATTCATCAATCATCCATCAAAATTTATCTTCAATCAACTCCATAATTCATCCACAATCAATCATCATCCTTCGTCAATCATCAAGGCAAATTCCCAAGGGGAGGTGTTGCTTGTGTGTCTCTATCAAAATATGAAGCAAAAATCAATCATCCAACATTAAGAACACATCTAACCAATCAAAGGAGGAATCGTTACGATCGTGTCGGTAAGTCACAAGTATTTGTCTTATTCTCTCCTTTCTATCTATTGCTCTATCGGATGTAGTGATTAATAAGTTGTTTTAAGATTAAGATTGCACTCTGGTTTGATAATCATCTGCATATTTACATACTAACACAATTTTTACATCTACATTTTGGAGCCCACCGTGGGGCTTACCCCCCAAAATTTTGATTGTTTTTAACAGTATTTAATATTTAGAACTAACTATCCAAATTTGAAAAAGATTGTTGAGATTTACCCCTTGAAATTTCAAATTTTTGTGACAGTCTTCCATTTCAACACTTTTAACCTAAAACAACACTTTTTTAAACCTCGTGGCACTTTTGTAAATACTTCAGCACTTTTTTTCAACCTTTAAATCCCCAAAATTGCCTTTTTTGACAAAATAGCGTGTTTGTAAGCAAAGAAGTGCTTTTGTAAACATAAAGTAGCACTTTTGAACACAAAGTAGTGCAAATGTTTTAAAGTGGCGCCTATGTCCTATTTTAGCACCTGTGATCTGCGTTGTAGCACTAGTTTTTGCCTAACTTCTGAGAGTCATAATGGTTTTATCCTGAAATTGAAACAAATCCATTATTTCCCCCCGAAAAAGTATTGAAAATACATATGCAATGAAAGTATTAATTTATCATTTTATAAGAATTTATTCATGGTTTTCATTTTCCTAAATCTTTTTATTTTAACTACACATTAAGTTATCTTTTCTTGTTCCAAACTACTAATGCTTTGTGTGTAGCTTCCTATGCTAACCAAAGATAAAAATAAATCTAAAACTATTAATCCTTTTTGTTTTGAAACTCGTTTAGTCCCAGACATTTGGGGTTATCAAACTAATAATATTTTTTTGTATGGTCTCCTCTTAAAGACCCCATTACATAATTTTTTAGTCATTTTATCTTGAATCCATTTTCTTGCATTTATCATCCTTTTTGTGTGTTTTTCTTTGTTGCTTGTTCATCCCAATGGAAAAACCATGTATGCTCTCCTCTCGCATCCTAAGACAATATTAAGGATCAAAATCAGCTAGCCTTCCCATTTTTATTTTGTAGGGGCAATGTGACGTGGAAGTGATATCCACACACTTGTCATAGTTTTAGGGGTCTCATGACTGTGGGCTTCATGTCCACGCACGTAGACACACCCCATGTTCCGGTGGGGTATATAAATTCTTAGACAGTTGTCATTATTGGCTAAGCACTTACTTGTTTTAAAAAAATGTGAAGTGAGGGACTTCTATGTCCCAATACCCAGGCCTAAGACAACATCCTTGCAACACAAAATTGGGCCCCACGTATTGCAAGGTATATCAAGCATGCCCCTAGTGAGCTTGTGCATCCTAGACTAAGTAACCTTTCGGCCATAATAAAACTATAGTGCAAGGAGGCCGCACTTCGCAAGATCACTTGCTAGCTTACCCCACATTGACAAATAGGTGGAGATCCTATTATAACACTGGATCGTTGGTGTGTGGTATTAAAAGCGGGCTATATTTTCGATTGTAATCCCACTTGATTAGTTAGGGTGTGTGTTGCATGTTTGTTGCTTTCTTGTGAACACCCTTCACCATCCCATCACCTTAAAATTTTAATCAATCAAACATCATCATAATTAATCATTCTTAATCACATAACCTAAATCCTAATCCCATCATGATCAATCTTAATCCAAAACTAATTACCCACACATCTTATCTAACCATGGCCTTTGATCCTCAATCCCATCCTCTTAAACCAACATCCAAACCCCTACCTCTTTTCTAAATACATCAGCCAAGCTATCCCATCATCCCCCACCCATGAAAGTCAACTTGTTGATGTGTAATCATATCACCCTTTAATGATTGTAACTCGATGGATTGAAAATGTTAGTGTGATTGCATAACATGGAGCTTTTCCCAAAGTGTGTGAATTTGTAATTGGGAAAGCTCTCTGGATGAAGCTTGGTTCATATTCCTCTATTCAGACACGCACACTCGAATTGTAGAGGATCTATCACAAAACCTACTCTAACTTGCCAAGGATATAGGGTTAATAATATTACAAGAAATTAAACCTAAACTAAAGAGGTGATACACCAAAAGAATATTGAATAACTTGTCTTACATGGATAAGAATGTGAAACAAGATTTAAGAGAATGAACATCAACACAGATCAGTTTCTTATCACCAATTCATTCACCATTAAACATAGACCATAAAAAATGCAACACAATAACCATACACAAATAGTCAAGATTGCAATGAGAGATAAGATGAAAGCAATGAACACAAGAGAGGGTTGAAATTCATCCACAGACTTCTATTATTGCTCCAAAAATTTTATACAGTGCATTACAATGGCCTAAGATGCAAAAACTTGCATTATAGATTGAATGAGAGGTTTTAACTCCACTAATTAACTTGGAGACAAGAGAAGGAGGGTGCAAAGAAAAATTATCCAACATTAGAAAAATGCCCCTCCTTACAATATATAGGAAGAATGAGAGAAGGAGAAAGAAGAATTCAAATTCCTACTTCAACCACCTTAGAATGCATTGAATTCACTTGCAAAAATGATGGGTTCCACTACACAACCCATGCCTCCATGTATTATGCCTTGTTTGGAAAGAAAGGAAGCCCGTACTTCATCATTGTGGTAGGTGAGAAACTTAGAACATCCTCTAAAATGGTGGACTATATTACTTCATTTTGAATACTTATTATCACTTAAATTAATCATAGTTATGTAGAGGAGGCTGTAAGCTTTCCAAAAAGTCCTTTCTTGTGCAAATTTGAGTTCCTAGTCAAAATTTATGGCAATCTAAAGATTGGGGTGCTATACTGCATTAATGGTGAGTGGTTGAATATGTTTTTCATACTCCGAAATGCCTTACAACCTCCAAAATCCAAAATTTTAGACATTCAGACATTTTTTCGATTTTGGAGTTTGATGTTACTGTTCATCTACTCGAGTGCTTGAGAGTTCCGAAACCCCAAAAGTCTGAAGTCCAAACTTTCAAACTTTTGAAATTTAGAACATCATACCTTGATGCTTTGGAAGTCGCTAGCACTATTCACTGATAAATCGGCTTGAGAGTTCCAAAACTTTGAAACCTAAAACCCCAAAACTCCGAAGTCGAGACCTCCGAAAGTCCAAAATCAGAATCTCTGAAAGTTTGAAAAGCCCTCTGCGTTGACCCCAAACTCGTCATTGACCTCTGAAAATGTGAAATCCTTTCAGACTTTAGACTTTTAGGATTTCAGGCTTTTGGCTCTAACTTCCAACCGGTCATTTCCTAACTCTAAAACCTAAAAGTCTAAATTTCAGACTTTCAGGGTTTCTGACATTTTCCTTTTCGGGCCTGAGGCACTGTTCACCTACTCTGATATCCTTTGACATTCCCTTGGCCATTCATTTTTCAACCTTGCATTTGTAATTTTCAATCCCACCTGTAACTTGATTGTCCAATCTTGAAACACAAGCTCCCATGGTCGAATGAATCCCTCCATTTTCTCCTGTGCAAGGTCATGTTGATCAATTTTGATTGAGGGGTAAAATTAGATAACACAACCATCTCACTTTAACCATGAAATCCCACACACTATCCAACACATTAACAAAAAAATCTCAAACCTAACATCCTACCTCAACCAATCCCATCCTCATCATCTAAATAAACCATCCCATATCGATCCTAACATTCTAAAAACCATTCAAAAACTTAATCAATAAATATCCAATCTTCAATCAATCAATTACCCCCTAAACTATTATCTCTCAACCAACTCCATCCACAATCTTCGCTTCCTAATATCTTCATCCTTGAGGAACCCAAATCAGCTCAATCCACACCTCAACCTAAACAACATAAACCACTATCCCCATAAGCTAACTTCATCAACTTTGACAACCTCAATAACTTTAACCTATAATAAGAGGACCTTTTTTATGTCCTTACTAATCTAGGCACCCATCTCAAATCCACACAACCATCCACAACCTCAACCTCCAAATCCCATATTAATCATCATGACCTATACCTTTGTCCCATCAAAACTCATATAAATAATCCACCATCATTCAAAACCTCAACTCCTGAATCCAGTCATCATAAAACTTATCATCAAGTCCCATTCACGTATCCACAATAATTACAACAACTTAATCCAAAATCATCATCCCCCACATCTCATCTTAGTCCTCCATCCTCATCATCTTCATCATCCTAATCCAATCCTATAGAATTTATCCTAGATTGTCCAACACTTCTTAATCCACCATCAAATTTAACCCCTAAGCCTATTTAATCCCCTCCATTGCCTAAGCCCAATATTACCTCATCCATTGTGACTTCTAAGTCACCCTCCTCCCCTTCTACCCCTAATCCTAAACCATCTAATGTGGATCCTATACAACCCTCATCCACATTTAATCCTATCTTAACCCCTTCATCACCTAAACCTAACACTATCCTATCCACTAATCATATTTCATATCCCCCATGCCCCAATACTTAAGCATCTAAAGTAACTCCTAAGTCACCAACTCCCAAACCTAACAAATCCAATCCAAATGTGTCTTTCCACCCCATTTTCTCACCCAAAAAAAATCCCAATCCTCTCCCCACCCCCTCTAAATCTACCCAATCCAATGTGGTTCCTACATGCACACCTTTATCTACTTCATCCCCTAACATCAACTAAATCTAATGTGGTTCCGTATCACTGCACCCATCTCCTCTCAAATCTAAATATGACCCCCAAATCACAGCCCTCCCCTTTATCAATATCTTCTAATCCCCAATAATCTAATCCTCAAACCATAAACCATCTTGCATTAAAACCACCTACTCCAACCAATCCGAAATCAACTAAATCTCCACTTCGGCCTCTAAGCCCAAAACCATACACTTTACCCCCCCCTAAGGCTAATTCATCTCCATTCATCTTATTAAGCCACCACAATCTAATCCTAATCATAAATCCAAATCAACCAAAACATCTCGTCAACCACCTAATCCTACACCATTAATTCATAATCCCTCCAAACCATTACTTCCTACTCCATCCAAACCATTACTTCTACTCCATCCAAACCATTAACCTAAACCACTTCACTCCCTTATAGATAATCCTTGACCACCAACTTCCATCGTATACAAACCTTCAATATTATCATCCATACCCCTAGTAAAATCACATGCAATCAAAACCTTCCCAAACTACCTCTTGGTATCAGGAACACTATGCTATTATGAATTTCATTGCACCCTATGGACATTTCAACCAACCATTGCATGCAATTGTAGGTCTTATGTCAAAAACCTCATCAACCAAGGTCTTATTTTCCTTATACCTCTTTATCCACCACCATTTATATCCCTATCATCTCCCTAAAAATCATCCACCATCCAAATCCCACTCAACATCCAAAAATCGTTCATCCATCCAAATCTAATCGTATGTCCAAAATATCGCTTCACCAACCAAAACCCAAAACAAAACTCACCCCCCATCCTTTGTTACGTCTTGCCTGTTCGCGGATGAAAAAACTACAACCCCTCAATCTCATGGTGACCACATGGCAATAATATTCCCCATCCAGCTTCATATGATATAGCCAAAAATATGTTCGCTAATATGAAACATGAAGGAAAAGGCTAAGGTATCCATGAATAAGGCATTCACAAATTCATCTCCCCTCATTAAAAATTCTAAATTGTTTAGGCTTAGGTTATAAACCTAACTCTAACAAAATTACCTTCCACTACACCATTACAACCAATATCTAACACTCCTAACATCCCACCCACTCAACCTAATCACAAATAATTTAACCCCCCTAAAAAATACTGAACACCTAAAAATGGATTGAACACCTAATGTCATCGCCTGCGTGCACGAATGTTCTTTCCTTCACCACTCATTCCTCCTTACATCAAAAATCCTAATCTCTTTGCATCTAATCCATTCTTATCATTACAATAAATTTAATATCCCCTTCCACTTCATTCATCTGATCTCTTATATCATC
Source organism: Taxus chinensis (assembly GCA_019776745.2). Lineage (NCBI taxonomy): Eukaryota > Viridiplantae > Streptophyta > Pinopsida > Cupressales > Taxaceae > Taxus > Taxus chinensis. The sequence goes on from JAHRHJ020001288.1 coordinate 384,713, forward strand.
TTGTTCACACATGTTGTAAGGAAATAGTACCTACTACAATTGTGTGTCCTTGGTCTAATCATTACCTCCATCATTTGAGCATTATTTTCCTCCTAGAGATCCATGACAATTTAACACACTTAATAAAATTATGGTGAATAGCCTTGGGTGTGTCATTTTACACTCTATCTAATGTCATCTCACTAAACTCATTTCCATCCCCCTATTAAGCCACTGAGTGATTATTAACCCCTTGAGATTTCTCAAGAGAGTGGAAGATTTTTATTGCAAAAAATTCCTAAAATATCATAAAGAATCAAAAATCATATCAAAATTAAAAAATATCAAATAAAATCCACATCGATACTCTCTCTAGGGTTGTTTTCTAACATCTTTACTGGGGATATGGATGCACCTAGCATGGTAGTAGAGCAATGTATTGTGAAAATAATCAGATGCATATCTCCATCCGGGCTATGGACGCCTAGCTTGGTAGCGGAGCAATGCAAATGACTTAACCTTCCGTTCACCCTCTATCCAGCCTATTTGAATTAATCACTCCATATATGTTGGCTATTTTTTCTTCACACACTTACCATTAAGTATTCACCTTCAAGTGTTTAATTAACCCTCACAATCATCACACACTTCAATCTTGTAGAGACATAGTGCTTGTTATGTTGTCCAAGTATTGTTTAAACCTTTGTCACACTTGTTGTTTTAATCTGAATTTTTCCTTACAAACATGTGCCATTAGAATCATCTTTTTTTTATCACTTGATGTCATTTTACTTCCATGCATCCCATCCACATCCTTTTTCCCTAGAATAGAACATCTGTTAGGATAGAAAATGATCCTTTAGTTTTTCATCCTATCCTCCAAATGTCCCTTTTCTAGTGTCATCATAATGATTGGGGGGTAGCTTTAATATCATCCACTAGGTTCATAATCAATTTTAGATACCCCTCACTTCCTACCCTACCCTATACCCAGGGGTAATATTGAACCCATTTATCTATCCATCACATGAAACCCTACTTATACACTTGGGAGCACACCACATTTATCCCTCAATTCATCCCCCTATACTTGGGAGCATATATTATCATCTTTTATATCATCCCACCTTATCCTATACCACATTCTCATCATATCTATCTCCCATCCCGCATCCCATCTAATCCTAGCCAATCTTAACCATCCATCATTCCTATCTATCCATCACATCCCACATCCCATCTAATCCTAAGCATATCAACCAATCCCTATGTTTATCCAGGACCTATACAATTTCCACAATCCTCATCCTTTTATCCCTACCCTAAACATGCTTTGGGACTTATAGGAGAAGGTCGGATCTTTCCCATCCCAAATCCAAAAGCTCAACATCCAACATCGACATAATATAAAACCATTCCCCCTATCCTAAATCTAACAATCAAAACATCAACATCCAAACATAAAAATAATCCTAAACATCCTAAAATCCAAAACCTATAAATCAAAACATCCAACAATAAAAACATTCATAAAACAGAAAAATACAAAAATGCAATGTGTGTTTGCTTTCTTATCTGCATTTACATTTCAGTTGATGATATGATGCCCC